>JAVYIG010001553.1:0-323643 GCA_035222895.1 Strongylocentrotus droebachiensis | reverse complement strand
ATGGAGAGAAAAATCTTACCCTTGTTGTGGACTTGTTGCCCATCTCTCTTGTCCGACGCCATCTTATAAATCAGCAATGTAAAATTTGAGATAGGCACGTCTGTCTGCAATAGTGCCATAGTTACAAATGGGTTAACTTAATTTACCAAATATTGCTAAATATATATGCCAAGTCGTTATTGTCCGGACAGGTTGTGTGTTCGGACAGTTGATTTAAAATAGTGATTTTGAAGAAGTTTATATGTAATATTTCTGAAATCTTTGAAGACTTATTTTATACAATATAGCCTACAGGTCAAATTATGTATGATGGTTTGTACTATTTGATGCAAATGAAATGTAAATCCAAAGGCATAAGTGACGGCAGTGATTTTGAAGAAGTTTACATTGAATATTTTTAAAATTTATTTAAGACTTATGTATTATTATAAAGTACCAATATTTATGATGGTTCGTACTATTTGATGCAAACGAAATGTACATCCGAATGGCAAGTAACGGCTTTATTTTTTGTTAGCGTCCGGACACACAACCGTCATACTCTTTGAACACAAGGCGTCAATAAAATATTTATAACTGACGTAGGATTGCGTCGGTGACTCTAATGCGTTATGACTTCTATGAATGATATCGTACATGAAGTGAATTCAAAACGGACAACCCAAACACTGCTTTAAATTACTTGCGTACAAGCAAATTGCCATAGTTTCCAGGCTTGAGTGCCGCAGAACTACAAATGCACTCGAAGTGAAACTCCGTGAGCAAAGGGCATGATTATGGGTCAAGATCCGTCTGCGAAAACAATCACATACTTTTGAACTTTGGAAAGAGAGCCTGGATACGATCACGGTCGTTTGGTGTTAGAAAATATATATTGTTAAACCCAATGACTGACTAGTCCCTCCACTCCACCCAAGCAAAAAACAATAGTTTCATGAAATGTTACACCAATACCTAAAAACTATTCATATAGATTACAAATCCCCCCCCCCCCCAAAAAAAAAAATCAAAAAAAATCAAAAAAAAAAAAATCAAAAAAATCATACCGACCGATATGGCGTGGCTTACTTCTTTTATCTTTAAAGGGACTATGTCCCATTTGCAGGCCAAACAAATGAAAAAGTTAAATTCCAACTGCATTTGAAAGATAATACTAATTTAGAACTTCCCTAAAAAAGGTGGGGCTTGAAAATGTCTTCAAGTGGGAAAATAATGACTATTAGTTGTCAAATCGACTTTAGGGCTATAGAGCCCAAAAGTAATAGTCTTGATTTTCAGACAATTGTACCGAATGGTCATACGTTTTATGCTGCGCAAAGATTCAATCAGTTTAATCTTGGCCATCACAAGAAGTGGGTTATTGATGTGGACAAATGCTTATGTACCCTTTACAACTCTTTTCATCTATGTTATTACCAAAGAAGAAAAAAAGCCAGTCAGTCACTCAGTAGTGTCTGACAGTGAAGCCTAGCAAGTAAACGGGTTTCCTTGCATAATTTGAATATGAGGACACTGCTAACGTTTAAATTTCTCAGATAGGACATACATGACATATTCATAATTCCTGCAAAGTTCTACAGCATTTGAGGTTGGCTGCAAAAGGGACATAGTACCTTTAAAACAACTGTACCATAATTTATAGGTTTATAGGTTAAAAGTTGTCATATTTACCTCGGTTATAATACGAGGCAGTAATGTTGTTTTCATTTTTGGGGGTGAGGGGGGTGGGGGGGGGGGGTTATATACTTCTTTAGGTGCCGAAAGGCTTGACCAAAAAATAAAACCTCTCCTGAAATTCACCGAGTCTTGATTCACTTTACTCACAGGCTCTGTAGAGTGTAGAATATACATTAACTTCAATATTTCACACACGAAAATGGGTATGAACACGAAGGACTAATTCTGACAGCTTTATTGTCTGTCTGGATTACATACCTTGGCACTATATAGAACCTTTGTATTATACAATGCTAATTTCTTTTTGAAGTGGGTTACTACAATATCACTCACTGTCCCTTTGTAACAGTCTGTATATTTATATGGTTTTTGTAACTGAATAATTTTTGTCTTGTATTCTATACTTCATTAGATGTTTCTCTTTTAGCTGTCTTTCTCTTCTTCCTCTACCCCTTCCTCTTTCCTTGTTTACTCCATGTCTCTTTCTTTCTCTTTCTCCTTCATAGTTTTTTGTTTCCCTTTGCCTTCGTCTCCTTCTTCCATATTATGCTCATGTTTTTTTCTCAGGGCCTTTTTCTTACTAGAGTACCTTTCTAAAGCTCCTTCCATTTTCAAACTTTCCATTTTGTTTTATACGTTACATTGTTAAGACTTGTATATAATTATATTGTCAATGTGGCTATGTAACGAACATAATTATGTATTACGTACTGTTATGCTTGCTTTTGAGTGGAATACATAGAACCGAACTCAACTGACCGATGATCATCACGTGACAGGAACAAGGACAAGGGCCGGCCTGATTAGGGACTTTTAGATTTGCACAACGACAACGTGGATTGCTACGACCGACGTCCTTTCAGTGCACTGTGCATGCCTTGAATGGACGTCACACGTATCAGTCCAAGCAAATCTAACAGTCCCTATTTATATCGAAGCTTTATTACGAAATGGACTATGCATATAGAAAACAGGGGCCATAGTCCATCCGAGGTCCATACAGATCGATTCCTTAGTCTATCCAACAATACACCCGAGGACAATACACATATAAGAGTAATATAAGCAAAGTAAATTAAATAATACATACATCTACCTCTTCATGACCTTTCCGAGGAAATTTTGCTCACTAAAACGTTTCACACACAACATAATGTTGACGCACGTACCTTGTAAATACCTCAGCCACACAGAATACCTACGAACCTTCTGCCGAGCTCGAGCTCGACCCGTGCATATTATGATTCTGACCTCGATACTGTAGCAGGCTTAAATAAATAGCTAGCAGACCTCGCCGACATATACAAAAACCCTCCAACAATGGCAGAAAAGACAGCAGCCGTGAAAGACCTACAAGCGAATCAAGAGGCAAAGAGTAAGCTATAATATTTTACTTACCTAAAAAGGATGTGAGCATTGGAGTGTACATGTATGATTGAGGCAAACCGTAAAAGCTTAGATTGTGAGTGTGCACAGGCTCAATAAATCTGTCTACCTGCATGATAATGGCTATGAATATACTGCCCGAAAATACAGGGGGAGAAATTGTTTGTAGAAAACACACACTATGTGTATTATATCAGGCTGTGTATTATGGCGTGTAAATGACTACCGTACAGTACAGCCATGGACTTACTGCAGGATGCAGCGTCTTTTCACATATTTTCCATATTATTTCTCATATTTCTAAACGCTTCAATTTCGGTTTTTTAGATTCTAGTATTATGTTCCAGTGATTAGCATTTAGCAGTTATTCCATTTCATTAAACCTGCATGGTGATGTCATGCCAAAGATGTAATAGCTAAATGTTGTTTTCTCTTTCGGATTGAATCAACAAAGGAAAGCGGAGGGGATAGGTTACATGTTGTTTTCCGAAGATTCATAATTCCTCTGAAGGTCCGTAATTCCAAAAGTACGTCAGAGTCCCTGAGTATTTGCATTTCCGAAAGTGAAATGAGGTTGAGAATTCCGAGAATGAAATAGGCCTAGGGTTCATAATTCTGAAGGTTCATAATGCCGAAAATGACATAACTCTGTTTCGATTTTCGGAATTACAAACATGCGTTATATGGTATGAACCCTATTTCATTTCCGAAATTATGAACCTTCGGAATAACGCAACAAATGATAGGAAATATGAACCCTATTTCATTTTCAGAATTATGACCTGACCCCCTGGTGGTAAATTTTGGTTTCGGTATAACGAACCTTCGGGGAAATAAAGAGTGGTCTCTCCATTTATAGCGCGTCGGCATTGTATCAGGACAATCAGGAAAACTACCCCAAGGACTATAACCTCTCCCCCGGAAATTACACCCCAAGGACAACCACCCCGGCAACCCCCCCCCCCCCTCCGGACTATATCACCCCAGGACAATTACCCACACCCCTGTTCACGGGGAAGTCCACCCCGATAATTAGTCGGTTTTAACAAAAGCATAATTTTTGTCCGGGGGGCAGGTGTCCTCGGGGGGGGGGGGGTGTATTGTCCTTGGGGGACATTTCCGGGGTATTTGTCCTCGGGGGTAATTGTCCGGGGGGGGGGGTAATTTCACCTGGGTCGAGTGTGGCAAAGGTAGATTAATGTCTTGCCAAAGGACATTAGTGCCGTTATTACCTTTAATACCCAAGTCGCACGGTCTTACCGTCAGCAGAGGTCATATTCTTTCAGACATTTCGTTTTAACAGTTTTGTTTCCTTCTATGAATTAATATTATATTTATGTGATGATACATGGTAAGTTTCTTTTAAGTGCCGGACATATTTTGTACCACAGTGTCATTTATAACAATCGTCAATCGAAGTTGTTCACGTATGTTTGACAAGAAAGTTAGTTGACCATTCTTGCTGGTTATATTTTTGTCCTACCAGTATATACCCTTGCTTAATGAATATGATAATGTAATGATATACGAATTGGCATAATGAACGAACGTTTTTAATTTGAAATCAAGAATGAGGGTCGATGGAAATTAGTCATCCCGGTAGTCATCGCCTTGAAAATAATATGAAAGCATTTAGACGAATCACAAATCACCAACCCTCACTTGATGGCACTGATCATCATTAGTATGATTATTATTATGATGATGATTGTTATTATTATTTAAAAATTATTATTATCATTATCATTATTACCATTATTTTTATTGTTGTTATTATTATTGGTTTCATGAATACCGTCCTCTATTTTCTCACGTAACACGGAAAAACGCCCAACTTTCTTTAAAACAAAACACACACTCGTTCTTTCTTCAACTCTTTAAACCTCTTTCTCTCCTTACGAAATCTTAAACAGAGCTGTTTTCTAGTCCCATGGTAAGATGCCCGACCTTTGCTCAGCTCTCCGATATCGCCCGGGATATGGGTTTACACATGGAAGATGATGAACTCAAGGTAGGTGTCCTCACGCAGGGGCGGATCCAGGATTGTCCCAAACTGGGAGGAGGGCGGAGACGCGTCGAGTACCACCCCGCCCCGCGTTGGTTCCCCCTCCCACCCCATTATTATTTTCGCTGAAAGAGGGGCGGGGTATGAGGAATCAAATATCGATATGAAAATCTTATGACAGGAATATATAAATCGCAGATTTTTTTACGAACATGGAATAATTCAGATCAAAGGGTATGGGGATTTAAAAAAATAAAACCGACCTGTTCAAAACTGATTAATTCAATATTTTCTCATTTCATCTACATGTCATTCATGTATATTTCTTTAGTTTATCTTTATGTCAACTTCTCTTTAATTTTTAAATGTTTTACTTTTAATTATATTGTTAATGTTCTCTGAACTGCAATTTACATTAATAATATTTTATATTTTCCATGTACCCTCCCAGCGCCTTGAGCAATTTTAAGAAAACGATATGGCATTTTTCAAATGCTCATTATCATTAATTGCTGTTTTAAATTATCAAAATGCCAGGGTTTTCACGGAGCGATTAAAGGGAACATCGAAGGAATCAATAGCACGGAAGATATCGTGGAGCCGAAGTTACCAACAAAGTATCCCAGACTTCCAGGGTACAGGCCAGAACAAGTGGACAACCCCTACAATGCATGGTAAAAAGGCGAATAACTATTGATGATGATGATGATTATAGTAGTCGTAATAGTAGAAATAATGATAATAATAGTGATAATAATAATAATAATAATAATTATGATAATAAAAGTAAAAGAACAATAATAATGATAATAACAATAAGAATAATGATGATGATAATAAATATAATCTAATGATAATAATCGTCATCACGTATTACTGGCGTTACCAGATTTTGGATGCATACGGGATTACAGGGCTTTCATCGAAAGGGTGCGGTGGGGCGCGGCGCGGTGTGGTGTGCTCAACGCACCCATTCGATAAAAGAGGGGGGGGGGGCTTTTCTCGAAAGGGTGCGTTGAGAGCGGAGTACCGTTTTAACACACCCTTTCGATAAAAGCGGGGGGGGGGGGGCTTTTCTCGAAAGGGTGCGTCGACTAGTCTTTCGCATCAGTCGTTTAAAATGAGGATCTGGGACAGAAGGTAATAGTTGCCAATTTAAGTATATCGAAAATGTATTAAATAAAATGGAATGGTCTTGATTACAGAGTGCATGGTCTCTTTCGTTGATGGGGGAGACAGAGAGAAGGAAAAAAGGGAAAGGGAAAGGGAAGATTGCGGAGTCACGTGACCTTTTGTTTTTGCATGTCAGCCCTAAAATCGCTAATTTTTGTGATTTATGTACCAAACATATGGAAATACCATTTATTCTTTTAAAAAAAGAGAAAACATTGGTTATTTGGTCTTGTTTTCAAGTTAATGTGTTTGTTTTTGGGTCAAAATAGTTGAATTGTGGTTAGAAATGAAATAAAACAACAAAAACAATATAATACATAAATACAAATTATCAAAACAAGAGATAACATAGGGATAAACTGGCTCTTCCAACTTTGTTGTCGTATTATTATTCTAACGAATATATGTAGTGAAAAAGAACGCTTGAATATGAATTATATATATGATTTATGGGTAAAAATGTGAATTCTCTGACCTTGTTTGTATAAATTACCATAAATATGCAAATGAGTAAATTTTTCAAAAAATTGAAATTACCAGTTTTTTATACACTTCACTTGACATGCATGCACATTTTCGCGGCGATCGGCTGTGAAACGGCCGAGATCTTAGGGGGACCCCCCCCCCCCCCCACCCTCAAGTCTACTCCAATCACATTGAAAAAAAGTATGACTTAAATCATCTCTCTCATTATTATATTGCTATAGTATTCATGTTTTTAATATTATTTATTATCCTTCCATTAAACAAGTTCATAGAGAAAATACTTATCTCTCTGCAACATTAAAAAAGAATCTTCATTAATATGTCTTAATTTGTATTGATAGCCTTGTGGTCGCCAACAGTGGCGTAGGTAGGGGCGTCTCCAAAGGGGGGTGTGGGGGTGCGACACCCCCCCCCCCCAACCTGTCAGGATATTGTCGGTAAAATTGCGCTGCCGTCGGGAAAAAAGAGAAAAGGGGGAGGGGAAAAAAGAGAGGGAAAGGAAAAAGAAAAAGAAAGAAAGAGAAAAACGAAAAAGAGGGAGAATAGGAAAGAAAGGAAAAGAAAGGAAAAAAAGGAGGCAAGAGCCCTTTGCCCCCGTTTCCCTCTTTTCTTCTTCTTCCTCTTCTTTCTTTCCTTTTATCTTCTCTTTCCCTTTCCTTCTCTCTCTCTCTCTCTCTCTCTCTTATTTATTTTTTGGCGGGGGGAGGGCAAGAGCCCTTCGCCCCCGTTTCCCTCTTTTCTTCTTCTTCCTCTTCTTTCTTTCCTTTTATCTTCTCTTTCCCTTTCCCTTCTCTCTCTCTCTCTCTTATTTATTTTTTTGGCGGGGGGGGGGGGCAAGAGCCCTTCGCCCCCGTTTCCTTCTACTTCCTCTTCTTTCTTTCCTTTTATCTTCTCTTTCCCTTTCTCTTCTCTCTCTTATTTATTTTTTGGCGGGGGGGAGGAGGCAAGAGCCCTTCGCCCCCGTTTCCCTCTTTTCTTATTCTTTTTCCTCTTCTTTCTTTCCTTTTATATTTTCTTTCCCTTTCCCTTTCCCTTCTCTCTCTCTCTTATTTATTTTTTGGCGGGGGGGGGGGTGTGAGGAGGAGGCAAGAGCCCTTCGCCCCCCCCCCCGTTTCCCTCTTTTCTTCTTATTCTTCTTTCTTTCCTTTTATCTTCCCTTTCCCCTCTTTCCTTCTCTCTGTCTCCCCCATCAACATAGTAATAACGAAAGAGACCACTCTGTAATCAAGACGGCGTAAATATTCATAATTGAATGACACACGCCCTTAAAACTAAAACAACAACAACAACAACCATTCCATTTTATTTAATACATTTTCGATATACTCAAATTGGCAACTATTACCTTCTGTCCCAGATCCTCATTTTAAACGACTGATGCGAAAGACTAGTCGACGCACCCTTTCGAGAAAAGCCCCCCCCCCCCCCCCCCCCCGCTTTTATCGAAAGGGTGTGTTAAAACGGTACTCCGCTCTCAACGCACCCTTTCGAGAAAAGCCCCCCCTGTTGATGACGATAACTCTAACACTTTACTAAAGTCCCACCGTTGACGTATAAAAGACTCAGTGACACCCTTTGTGCTGATACCAAACGATGAATGCGGTTCAACCTTTAATGAAATAAACAGAACACAGTCATAAGCATTGCGTAATATAAATGCCAATGAACATAGATAAGCTGATCAACTAATATTACATCCTTGCTGTATATAATATACACATTCACTCTCCTTCATGAAATATACATGAGCCTATACATATTCATGAGCTTGACCCTGCATTGACCCCTATAACCTGACCTACTTTCTGTCATAGTAGTATACCCCAAATCTGTCTACCCGGCCAATTGCCATTATAAGACACCAAATTAGCTAGATTATAATCACACAGAGTTTTCCTCAAATTCTTATTAAACCTGTTATAATACCAGGTCAGTCATCATATTTAACTCAACACTGTTTACTTTCACTAACAGCACCCTCGCATGTCTATTCATGCGCTACACAACATACACTGGCACAACGTGAGCTTCGTGCATTAACTCCAACTTTCTAACTCAGATTTAGCCCATTCATATTCCTCCATTTTCATATCTTACAGTTTCAACAAGAAAGAAAACATTTAATTTCAATAATCTTAGGTCGACTTCTACTTACAACATTGGGCTTGTGTGTAAACTGACAAATAACGGTGAACTTCAGTACCAAACAACACGACTTGACAAACGTGTTTCAGCTCCTGAACCAAAACAACTTCGCCCTCAACGGCCCTGCTCAGAAATACGAATAAACTCTCGCTTCTGACGTCACAATGCCCATTGATGTAAATAATACAAAATATCTCTAAACTAGAGATAACATCCCGGCCCCTTAAATGCGAAGTTTTAAAAACTGAACATTTACCCTCTAAATCTAAATCAAAATTCACGACAATCATAAATGTCGTACTTTCCTTGAAATGATTTTACACCTTTAAATCCAGGATTTTAAATTCTAGCCTCAAAATGTTATAATTTGTCTGCAATATCCAATACTTCTTCTTACCGGTAATATAAAAACCCTTTACATAACTCTATTACTGACAAATAGCGTGGTTAAAGGGAATCTGTCTGATTCAACTACAAAAATGTCAAACTGTATGAAAATATGATTACTCATCAATACAACCTGAAATGATTTTTTACATAAACCAACAATTTCTTAGCTGAGCACTGTCAACATGAAACAATGACACTTCTATATAATCTGCATACTTGCATAGTCTCCTTGTGAAATATCTGATTCAATGCACACATAAAGTGCTCACTATCTGAATGTGCAACGTGACAATGCAAAAATAATTTATCTCAAGACATCACTATTAAATGTCAAGAAATAATGAAAAGGCATTCAATCTCCAAATTCTCTCGCTATACTGTACTGTACTGCCAAAGGCGCTTTAAATATCGTAAATAATGTCAATTCCAATTAAACCCTTTGACTGACACACGCACAAAAGGCATCATTTATTTGGACAATTGCGAATCTTTGAGTGCTAAACTTTCCTTTATCGTTGAATGCATTTTCACACATGGATGAATTCATGGAAATATGAAAGGATGTACACAAGCAAAATACAAAGTTTACAAGATGCTGAAGATAGTCTGCAAGTTCTGCGAGTTCAGATCAAAGTTTATCATAAAGGTCACAGGGTCTGAAAGTTCTGAGATTTCTAAATTATCTCTTCGCTGTGATAAATGTACACCATTCAGCTTCACAATGAAACGTTCTGAACTTGTATGACATTGTCTATCTGGTCAGCGATATATACGCAAAGGGCTAGACGATTGCAGGTGAAACGCGAAAATAACACATTGATCCAAGGTCAAATACGCGAAATTTTTCTGATCCCAGGTCAAATACGCAAAATTCTTCTGATCCAAGGTCAAATACGCGAACAAATATCCCTCATCCGGATTTGAACGTTGAACAACTATGAGAACTTAGTGAATGGTCACATTCGTAGTAGAAACTATTTCTCATTTCAAACAAATATGAGACTTCTTGCTTCACAAATATAATTTCGCGTAAAAAATATCCCTCATCCGGATTTGAACGTTGAACTATGAGAATTTAGTGAATGATCACATTCGTAGTAGAAACTATTTCTCATTTCAAAACAAATATAATACTTCTTGCTTCACAAATATAATTTTGCGTAATTTTCTGGTACTTTGGTATCACATGCTCCAGGCAATCTTGTGGTATTCATATCATCGAAAAATCAACAAACTTTCACGTTTGACTTAGACCTTACACTTGTGACTTTTCCACGGATTCAAGCAAGCACAATTTCTGAACAGGTCGCGTCAAGGCTCCTGTGACTGTTTTCACCTTTGCTGAACGAACCAGCTTATCCTTGCTTGGATAGATCTCGATGACTCTACCCAACATCCATTTGTTACGCGGCATGTCATCCATGATGAGGACTACGTCGTCCACAGCGATATTTCTATTTTCATCCAGCCACTTCTGACGCTGCTGCAATGTTGGCAGGTACTCTTTCATCCATCTCTTCCAGAACACGTCGGCCATATGTTGCACTTGTCTCCACCTTTTACGCGAGTAGAGGTTGCTCTGGTCAAACACACCTGGTGGTAGCTCAGCATTGGGCCTCATCAGTAGCAAGTGGTTTGCTGTCAGTGGTTCTGGATCCCTCATGTCTGTAGACACCACCGTGAGCGGCCGTCCGTTGATGATCGATTCTACCTTGCACATCAGCGTAGGTAGACCCTCATCGTCGAGTACTTGCAGCTTCATAACACCATTCATCACTTTTCTTGTTGTCCGTATCTGTCTTTCCCATGCACCTCCTGCATGAGATGCTGTTGGGGTGTTGAATCGCCAATCGATTCCCCTTTGGAGGAGATTCGCATGGATTTTCTGCTGATTCCACCGTTTTCCTCCTTCTCTCAGCTCACGCTCAGCACCTACGAAGTTGGTGCCATTGTCACATCTGATCAGCTCTGGCCTTCCTCTACGGGAGATGAATCTCTCCAAGGCGTTCAAAAATGAGTCTGTGTTCATGGTATGTAGGATCTCAATATGGACCGCTCGTATGACTAGGCACGTGAAAATACAGCCGTACCTCTTTAGCCGACTTCTACCCTGCTTTACAAAGAACGGCCCAAAAAAATCAACTCCAACGTGGCTAAAGGGTGGTTTTCCTGGTGTCACCCTGTCTGCAGGTAGATCAGCCATTTTCTGTCCCACTGGAGCTGCTGCTTGACGTTTACATGTGAAACATTCATTCAGGACTTTACGGACTGTTGGTCTTCCTCTGACTATCCAGTATCGTTGCCTGATTAGAGATAGTACGTACTCCTTGCCTGAATGACCAGACAAAATGTGATAATGTCTCACTAATAGCTGTACAACATGATGATTATATGGCAGGATCATAGGGTGTTTTGCCTGTTCCTCTAACGGTGCATTTCTTAGACGTCCTCCGACATGCATTAGACCCTTGCCTGTGAATTTGACATTTAGCTTCGAGAGTGGACTGGACTTTGCGATGCGAGAGGGCGACGTTCCTCCTGCAGTCAAATTATGCTGTAACACCTTGTACTCTGCAGTGTAGCTCTGACGCTGAACGTACCGAATAACTGCTTCTTCAGCTACAGCAATATCACCTGTCCTAAGTGGCCCTTTGACATCACAGGTGTTCCCTTGAACCTTGCTCTGCAAATGCTGTCTCACTCGCAAGATCCATGCAACTGCTTTCTTTAATCTGTACCATGAGGAGTAGTGCTCTAGCAGCCGGTCCACAGCATTGGATTGATCTGCTTCAGTACTAAACACTTGAATACCCTTCTTCTGTTTAACTTCTGGGTCATTCTCATCAATGGGTGCAGTTGTAGTTGGGTCCTGTGGCCAACTACTCTCAGCTTGGCAAATGAACTCTGGTCCAACCAGCCACCTGATGTTAGTTTTCAAGTCTTCTGCCCCAATACCCCTTGACACATCATCTGCTGGATTGGAGCTAGTGTCAACATGGTGCCACTGACTGGGTTCTGAGTGGTCTCGGATGACCGCTATCCTATTTGCGACGAAGGTGTTAAACCTTTTTTCTTCGTTTCTAATGTACTGCAGCACAATCGTGCTGTCAGTCCAGAATACTGACCGCACGATTGGTAGCTCTAATTCCCTTCTCAGCATTGAGTCCAGCTTTACTGAGAGAGTCGCTGCCATAAGCTCTAGTCGGGGGATGGTTACTCTCTTTATTGGTGTGAGATGCGACTTTGCAACTAGCAGGCTGCTATGTGCCAGGCCATCACCATTCTTCATTACTATGTATGATGCTGACCCATACGCCCTCTCCGATGCGTCTGAGAAATGATGTAACTCATACTCAGTTACTTCTCCAAAGTCATGAGGCTTGATGCATCTATTCACCTTGAAATCTGCCATCTTGGGTAACTCATCAATCCACTCATCCCATTGGCGTCTTTCTGCGTCTGGAATCTTGTCGTCCCATCCAAGATTCATTCTCGTTAGTTCTTGCAGTATCATTTTTGCCTTCAAGACAAATGGGCTGGCATAGCCAAGAGGGTCGTACACTGAAGATATCACACTCAGCAGCCCACGTCGAGTTCGAGGCTTGTCTCTGGGGGTGAACTTGTACAGGAAGCTATCCATCTCTACATCCCAAGTAATGCCTAGGGCCCTTTCAACAGGAAGGGCATCATGAGTGAGGTCTAGCCCTTTAGCATTTTTCGATCGATCTTCTTTGGGTACAGACTCTAAGACCCTTGGTCTGTTGCTCAGCCACTTGGTCAAGTTGAAGCCTCCTTTCGTCAGGCCTTCTTTCAGGCTAGCTGCCAGTCTCACGGCATTCTCCTCGTTGTTCACCGAGACCAGACAATCATCAACATAGAAGCTTCTATGTATCGCTCTTCCTGCTTCTGGAGTGAAGGCATCTGGATGGTCTGCAGCTGTTTGATGGAGGGCAAAGTTACAACAACTTGGGCTCCATGTACCGCCAAAGAGATGAACACACATTCGGTACATTTTGGGCTGTCTCTCCAAGTCACCTCCTGGCCACCACAGGAATCTCATGACGTCTCTCTCAGTTAGGGGGACTCTCACTTGATGAAACATTCCCTCAATGTCCGCCATGAGTGCCACTGGTTGCTGACGGAATCGAACAAGTACTCCTAGCAGGTTATTAGTAAGGTCCGGCCCCTGTAGCACTACGTCATTCAGAGACACTCCTTGGCACTTAGAGGCACAATCAAAGACAATTCTAACCTTGTCCGGCTTCTTGTCTGTCATCACTGGATGGTGAGGAAGGTACCAGACATTACCACTGTCAGGCTTACAATCTTGAGGGACTTCTTCCGCATACTTCTTATCAAGAAGTTGGGTCATGACATCAGCATATTTGGCGTGCAGTTTCCCATCTCTCACCAATCTCCTCTTAAGAGACTGTAGCCTTTGCTCTGCTAAGTGACGGTTATTAGGAAGGCAGGACTTTCTCTCCCTGAAAGGTATGGACAGCTGGTAGTGCCCATCTACCTCCTGTATGGAGTCTCTCCATACTTGTAATGCTCTCTTGTCCTCCACCGACATGCCCTTCGAGTTATCAGCTAGATGCTCCGTGCCTTCCATCTTCCAGAACTTGGTTACCTGTTCATCCAATACCATATCTTGAGCAATGAAATGGGATGATGGTTGATTGCTTGGATGCTGCTGCTGATTTACTGGCCCATTCAGAGTCCATCCCAACACTGTGCGTACGGCATACACTTCCCTTGGTGGACCGAATCTAACTTCTAATGGCTGTAAGGCCTCTGGAGTATCCTGTCCTATTAAGAGCTCAACCTCATGACTTGTAGTGGGAAATTCCAAATCCTTAAGATGTTCCCAATTCTGCACATCTGTGGTGGTAGCAACATTGTTGCTGCTAACATTGATCTCCTTCTTTGTATATACGCATGGCAGCTCTAATTCTTCATGGGTGGAAGGATTCCTGATCTTGAGGCCAACTGCCTTACATTCTATGAAGCTACTTGACTTTTCCAACGTTGAAATTGATAAGACCTTCCTTTTTCCCTTGGCACCAAGTTTTTCAGCTAGTTTCTCTGTGCAGAAAGAACTTGTTGATCCAGAGTCCAATAATGCAAAGGTATGAACTGTCAAAGATCCATCAACAGCTCTGACCTCTACCGGAACAATAGGTAGAGCAATCTTGACATTTGTGGCAGCACTGGTGCTCTCTGCAAAGGAGGTCTGCACATCTACCGGTGGCTCCGCTGTATCGGAGTCTTTCTGTACCACTCTTTCAGTTGGGAAATGAAGGAACCTGGTGTGTTTTCTATTACATCCCTTCACGGAACAAGTCCGATTTAGAAAGCACTTGTGGCTTTGGTGGCCTGCCTTCAGGCAATTGTAACACAGACGGTAATCTCTTGCTAGCTTGAAACGTTCTTCTACTTTAAGTTCTTTAAATTGATTGCAGGAAAAGAGATCATGTTCTTCACTGCAAACTACACATTGCTTTACTTCCTCGTCATTTTGGCCAACGTTAATTCCATGAGAGGAAAAAGATCTCCCTCCCCGGGACACTGCCCCTTTAGATCCTTGAGCTTCCTTCTTTCGGTCATCGAATAACCCTCCAAACACTGGGTCATTGACTTCTTCGGCAGCTTCGAGGACCAACTGCACCAAGTCAGACAAATCGGGTGATCTTCCTCGGTGTCGGATGCCCTTCACCACCTTCAACCATCTGCTCCTCAGGAAATATGGGAGCCTCTCCACCATCTTTACCAGTTCACGTTGACCCCCGATCTCCTGCATGAGATCGAGTGCACTGAGGGTCTCCTCACAGATTTTCAACTCATCTGCATAGCTCTGTAATCCCTTTATGTCGTTAGGTCTTATAGCAGGTCCATTTACAACCTTGGAGATCCATGCTTCTCCAATCTTGAACTTACTACCATAGCGTTCCGATAGTAGTTTTCTTGCCCTTCTATATCCTAAAGAGGGTTCCACCATCAAGCAGCTCTTGATGATGGTCTTGACCTGATCTGTACAACACTGGAACAGCTTCATGAGCTTTGTCCCTTCCTGAAGTGAGGACCCTCCGATCAAGTTGTCGAAAGATGTTACAAACTCATGGTAGTGAAGAGGATTGCCATCAAACTTCATAACCTCTGCACTCGACAAACTTATGGCCTCTAACAGACGCTGCTGTTGAACTGTTGATGACGATAACTCTAACACTTTACTAAAGTCCCACCGTTGACGTATAAAAGACTCAGTGACACCCTTTGTGCTGATACCAAACGATGAATGCGGTTCAACCTTTAATGAAATAAACAGAACACAGTCATAAGCATTGCGTAATATAAATGCCAATGAACATAGATAAGCTGATCAACTAATATTACATCCTTGCTGTATATAATATACACATTCACTCTCCTTCATGAAATATACATGAGCCTATACATATTCATGAGCTTGACCCTGCATTGACCCCTATAACCTGACCTACTTTCTGTCATAGTAGTATACCCCAAATCTGTCTACCCGGCCAATTGCCATTATAAGACACCAAATTAGCTAGATTATAATCACACAGAGTTTTCCTCAAATTCTTATTAAACCTGTTATAATACCAGGTCAGTCATCATATTTAACTCAACACTGTTTACTTTCACTAACAGCACCCTCGCATGTCTATTCATGCGCTACACAACATACACTGGCACAACGTGAGCTTCGTGCATTAACTCCAACTTTCTAACTCAGATTTAGCCCATTCATATTCCTCCATTTTCATATCTTACAGTTTCAACAAGAAAGAAAACATTTAATTTCAATAATCTTAGGTCGACTTCTACTTACAACATTGGGCTTGTGTGTAAACTGACAAATAACGGTGAACTTCAGTACCAAACAACACGACTTGACAAACGTGTTTCAGCTCCTGAACCAAAACAACTTCGCCCTCAACGGCCCTGCTCAGAAATACGAATAAACTCTCGCTTCTGACGTCACAATGCCCATTGATGTAAATAATACAAAATATCTCTAAACTAGAGATAACACCCCCTCTTTTATCGAATGGGTGCGTTGAGCACACCACACCGCGCCGCACCGCACCGCACCCTTTCGATGAAAGCCGGATTACAGGTACATAATTATGTTAAAAACGAAATAACCGCTATCGCTAGTAATTCCTTTACATCCCCCTCCCCGCTCCTCCTCCCCGCCCTGACTCCACGATGTAAGGTACTGGAGATGTGAGATCAAGGGAGCCAGTGGTGGTAAATTGGCGGGAAAACGAGTCGCTATCAAGGATAACGTAGCGCTAGCAGGGATTCCCATGATGAATGGATGCCACGCCCTGGAAGGATTCACACCCAGCTTTGATGCAACGGTCGTTACCAGAATACTTGATGCAGGTGTGGAAAATGGAAGTTTCTTCTAAATACCATGAAATATACTTACTACCTGCCTCGAAAACGTTCACTCTAATTTGGCAGGATTACTTTATTTTCTAAATCTAGTTCTTTATCAAGACTTTGTGTGTTGAGATTGAAGCCCTTTCTTCAGTTTAGGAATGCCGTTTCATGTCAAATATAAATTAATATTTGCTTGACGGCCTTTTAATTTCATCTTGTGTGTGATTATAACAGGTCTTCATTGTCGTTGATACCCAATTTCTTAGTACAAAACATGTACACCAGGCAGGGAAAAGTTATTCACTTTCCTGCCTCAAATAATCGCAAATAGTACGGTTTACACCGACCAATATTACCAGTTCCAATATCTGTTTTATTTTTCCAAAACTGGGTCTTTCCAAACGTTTTTGGTGCGTTATCTTTCGTTAGTGGCTATGTTTGTTTGTACTATAATTTGTGTGTACCAGAAGAACAACCGTTGAGGCTGATGAGGTGAGGTTTACCGTGATAAAAAAAATGAATGAAATGGGGAAGAAAAAAAAACTCGAATTCCTCTTCTTTTTTTTAGGAGCCACAATCGTGGGTAAGTCGGTATGTGAGAATCTCTGTTTCTCGGGAGGTAGCAGTACGGCTGCCAAAGGACCAGTCAAGAACCCACATGACCCTACACGTGCTACTGCAGGATCAAGCTCGGGAAGCGCTGTAGTGGTACGTGCTATTTATTTACTTATTCATTTATTTATTCCTCTATTTATTCACTCATTTATTGATTTATGTATTGATTATTTCTAAATGTATTTATTTATTTATTTATTTATACATTCATATATTTATTCATTTTTAGCTTTAAAGCATGTCATATACTGTATTGTCCTTTATAGAGGACATTACCCGTGCATCATGTATTGTGAAATGAATAATGTTGGTCCTCCTACTAGGACGTCGGGGGGGGGGGGGGGGGTAACTAAAGGAGAATTGACAAGGCTATATTTAGGAGAGGGTGCGATCGGTGGTCCAGGTGTCTCTATACTTTCCCTTTCTCCCTTTCTGTTTTTTCTCTTTTCTAGCTTTTTGCTATTTCCTTTTTTTTCACCACTCGATTAGGGAGGGGCACACGGGAGGGGGGGGGCATATTTTCATGGTCCGTTCTTAGTCTAATATGCATAGTCCAACAATCTGAATCCACTTTGCCAGAATTTGTTTATGAGAATAAAGTGAATATTTTTTCGATTCAATTTGCTCTAAAATCTAAATGCATGTTCATGGTTGACACCCACTACAGGTTCAGACTGGTGAGGTGGACATGGCTATTGGTGGTGACCAGGGAGGTTCCATCCGTCTTCCTGCAGCCTGGACCGGTATTGTAGGACTCAAGCCCACCTATGGTCTGGTCCCTTACACAGGAGCCATGGGAATTGAGATGTCCCTCGACCATCTTGGGCCTATGACTAGGACCGTCCACGATTGTGCGCTGTTCCTTGAGGTTAGTATAGTCCTGTAAATAAACAAAAAATGTCAATACCGGTTAATAGTCCAAGAGTGAGATCCCTTAAAATTCCGGTTACCATGAAAATAGTAAAATTTTGCTGCGATACCCATTGGTTTACGTGTTAAAGTATAGTATTAATGACTGCTTTGAGAGAAATAGTTGTTTTATTACGCTCAAGGGAAGGTTAGAATTGTGCTATTCCCCGAGGCTTGCCGAGGGGAATAGCCCAATTGTAACCTTCCCGAGAGCGTATGAAAACAACTATTTCTCGAATATTAAAGCAGTCATTAATACTTTTATATGCCGAAAAAAAATAGACTAAAAAATAAAAAATAACAAATATTTTTCATTTTTGTCGAAGACGGGATTCGAACTCTTGCGTACAACAAGAGGTGTATCGAAAACCAACGCTTAGACCACTCGGCTATCAGGCGCCGTTAAGATGCTTGGCAGTTTTCTCCAATATATACATTAAAATGGATTGAAAACGGCTCCGCGTGAGGGATGCTTCGCAAAAGCTCCATGAAACGGACCCTTCTTTTACTTTTGCAATGCATATTGGCACGAACTTAGATCAAGATCTATCGGCAGATGTTGTTTTTTTGTTTTTGAGAGTTTATTTTCGTCTTCATGTCAACAATGCAAGATAAAATTGTCGGTAAGATCGATCGAGATTCAATTGTATTGAAATTGCCGACCAATTTTTCGCACACGTATGGTATCCTCCATCGCTCAAACCATTTTTTAACATGTAAACCTATGGGGTAACCATGGAGACTGACTTATTTTTTTAATAACCATGGTTATTACAAATATTGAAATGTTTTAAGCTTGGTTACCGGGAATTTTACAGGAACAGTTGAAGTTTATGAATGCAATTTCGACCAATCAGATGGCTGGATTACTTAAGTGAGGTATATAATTTCCTTTATACCATACAGTGTTTTTTGTCTGCGATTCCCAAATGATCGGAACAGGCGCGCCTCTGGGTCATGACAAGATGTGCGTGCGTTCTCTTGAGCATATAAAACAGCCAGGCCTCTCGAAGCAGATTTCTATAATATTGTCACAACGAATAGGGATCGGGGAAATGTTATTGAATGCATGTATTCGTTATTGCTTTGAATTTCATAAGTCTAAATAAGAAGAAAAACAAACTAAACAGGCAAACAAACAAAACCATTGATGCAAATCCCTGTATGAAGAGAAAACCCACAAATCGTTTTGCGTAAAGAAATTCTATATTTTGATTATGATTTTGAACATCGGAATTCAGAAGTACTACTTCCTGAAAATATATCATAGCCATATCTCAACCCATAATCATCTTAAAGGAAATCTATACCGCCTTACTTATGACGGGAAATATATTTTAAACGGCTGTAACGAAAGTAATACTGAATGTTTTGGAATTATAGACTTATACAAAATATTTGTAAACGATGTTTATTGAAAACATTTGAAAGCTGGGTGATGAGCACAGAGAGTAGATTAATTTAAGCTCATTTTCCCGACCACGTAATCAGCATGTAAAAATCTGACTTTTGCTTTAGTTTTCAGTGAATGTGGTTTCCAGCTAGTGTTTTTATTTGTCTTTAGTGTGTTGGTCCATGCAAAATAAAAATGTCCTGCTTGATAGGCAATTCACATTTAATTTAGGATTTATGATAAATAAATAATGAATAATCGGATGTTATTTACTCAGGGTAGCCACATCAGTATTAATCGTGCTCTTCATGCAGGCCCTACAACCCCAGCATTGCCAGCTATCAATTTACATGTGCACCTGAGAGGGACAAGTGTGGGTAATGTACCTTGCCCTAGGATGTAAGCACCGAACATGAATCGAACCCAGAAAATCTTGTACAAGAGTCAAAAACCTTCACCAATATATTATATCATAATGCTCCTACAAGGAATTCGGTTTTACTTACGTAATTTATTGGTTCATGTGTTAAGGTGATTGCAGGTTATGATGGCGGTATGGATGCAAGACAACATCCTCATATGACTGTGCCGCAATACACCAAGGAGGTTAGTATGGTGTTGAAAAATATTGAATGAAATTAATAAATAATGGAAAACAAAAGTGTTTTTACCACCATCTGTCCGTCAGCGCAATATATTTTTCCTGTCAGTTAATCGGATAGTGAATAAAAATAGCGAATGATAATAATTCACAGTTCATCTGCAAATGTGGTTTAAGTGTTATCAAAATCATTTGTATTCCAAAAATGTTATAGAGGGTTATTAGAATACGTAGCTAAGAACATGATAATGATTTGCATAAATTATTGAGCGAGAAGGGGAGAAAATGTTTAAGTTTTAACAATAGGAGGAATGTGGTAAAATTGAGATGTTCTACTGAAGACACAAGGAGAACTAAAAAATCATGGTGTTGTAATAATTAAGTGGAATATGGCACAAGATTATTTGAAGGCGGAACCTTGTGTCTTGTGCGTCTAAAAGGACTTACATAATGCAGGCAAAACTGACATTTCTATTAAAAATGTAATTTTGTACATGGAAGTTGGAGAACTCAAGCATATTGAAGGCCTGAACACAGGCATTAAAAAAAAAACACTTCTCAACGGAATATTTGTTACATGTCTTTCTTTATATTAAATGTCTGTTTTTACATGAAAGTTAGAAAACTGAAGGTTCAAAAGCCTAACAGTTGGACGTCTCAGAATTAAAGAAGGTTTCTCTATGGAAATTTTAAGCATTGAAACAAAAAAATTATTGAGAAACTTTTACACAAAAGTCGCTGAACTCAAGCATTGAAAGATTGAATGTTGGTGTTCTCAAGGTAGGTGGGTTTTTCTGTGGAAATGATAGTTTTTTTATTCTTTTATTGAAAATTTCTATTTTAAATGAAAGTTGGAGAACAAAAGCATCCAACGACTGAAAGTAGGAATCTTAGGAGAAGGTTTCTCTATGGATGGTGCTGATGCAGCCGTCACTAAGCTATTGAAGGATACACTCAACAAACTGGAATCATATGGTGCTGTTCTGAAGGATGTCTCCGTACCTCTACATCCTATATGTAATTATCCATTCATGAAGAACACGTTGGAAAAGACTAAAGAAATCACATCAAAGAGCAATATCAATATTGTATATCCCTTAGAAATAATATTCGGATTAAGTAAATCATCATTGCATCATTTGCACATTTCAGATAGTATTGCACATAGCTATAGAAAGTGCCTTGGGTTGATATTTCGAAAGTCTCTTGCGACTGTGTATGACAAAGAAGATATTTCTCATTGTCTATGCTTATCTTGATTTCTATGTATATTTCTGTATTTATGCTAAAATATGAAAGTTTTATAACAATATTTTCATTATTTGACACACGAGTAGTGTCGGAATATTTGATTGTGGGAAGGGGGCTAGCCAGTCTGCAGGCACACACCAATCGTAGTGAGAAACAGAGGATTTGAACTGTTTGACTATGTAGAGTTGTAGACTGCAGTCTACAGGCCTTGTGGCTTTTCCAGCAAATTTGACACCGATTTGAGAGTGATAAAATTAAGGTAGTCTCAATGCAATGTAAGATTTCAAATATGTATCAACTTTGTGTCAATTTCTCATTATTTTTGGAAGTTTCAGTTAGACAAAGACTAATGGGAAAAGAAAAAAACTTATGTAAATGTATAATACACACATGTACAACAAAAAGAAACGAGGTCTAGTAATATTATACGAAAATCCATGCAATCCTATAGGTACAGACGAACTTTAAAATAAAAGAAAACTTTACGTATTTTAAAGTCCATTTGATCATTAATGCAATTATATTGATAATTAGGAACTCGATATTGAGATGGCGAGCGTAATATTTTGTTCTCTTTATATCTTCTTTCTATCTGATACAGCGCCTTCTATTTGGGGAGCAAGTGCAGAAGGTGCATATGAGAATATGTACCGCCTGGGAGGTAGGAAAAAAATATTTATATACATCCACGCATATATTATATTGTTGTTTTACTCTTGATAAAACCAGTCTACTCTTCATCTTAAGAAGGAGGTGTTCCGAAAATGTGTGTACTGGAATAATAGGCATTTGGATAATATTATCGTGTAACTCACGAAAAATCTCAATATTTTATACATCTACCAAGACGCAGATTTTACATCATAATATATATATAGGAAGGGGGGGGGGGGGTCGAAAATTTGAAAATGAAATTTCATAGATGGCATATAAAGTACAGTTTTACGTTTTTATCGAAGTGTATACTGTCGATCACTGACAATGCAAATTATTAAAGGAATAGTTCATTTTGGGTGACGGTAAAATTGAAAACTTTGCGGAAGTGAAGAGACAGAAAAATATAAGACACATAATTATGTTGAAAACTACTGCACGTCTAAGAATGACTATGCTTTATCTTTGAAATGTTGCCTCTTTTTTCAGTCTATGAAGAACGATATTTTAACAAGTAATGTTTTGTAATAACCGCATATTTTAATTGAATAGGTTGCGGCACCGGTCACGTAGGCTATTATCCGACCGACTTCGCAATAGCTTCCGGGAAAATGTTTTCCTCCAGGATTGATGACCTTTCAAACGCAATGAAGGTATGATATAGTATTATTGTATAATTATGTCATTTTATTCAATAACCTACTGCTTTTATGATAATACTAATGAATTTGATAACAATAACAACAACAACAAGGTAAAAAAAATCCTCTATGTGAGCATGCCTTGACCCATAATACATTGCCCTACAGAGGAATTTTTATGTTGGGGACCGGGGGAAAATACAATGAAGTATTGAAAATCTATTACATTTTCTTTGTTTTTTTGTATTTGTGGGGGCGGCGACGTACCATAGCCCCCACTGCGTACAGTCATGATTCAGTGGCTAAGCAATGGCCCCGTTACTGTGAGTCCCCAGGATCAAAACCGTGTCGATATGCTTTATTAGTGCCCTTTTATGAGGCATTATTCCTCATTACCAGGCGCGGATCCAGGGGGGGGCCGAACGAGCCTTGCCCCCCCCCCCCCCCCCCCGGCCCCCGCAAACAAAAAAAAGAGAGAAGAAAGGAAAAGAAGGGAAAGGGAAAGAGGAGAGAAGGGAAAGAAAGAAGAGGAAGAAAAAAGAAGAAAAGGGGGAAGAAGGAGATCGGGGGCCGAAAGGGCCTTGTCCCCCCCCCCCCCCCAATCAATCAGGCTGTTGGTTTTTCCTCACTTTTTAGTAAATACGTTTGTATGTGTTTGTTGGAGAATGACAAATTACTAAATTTACAGCCAGGCAAGAAATATGATTCTTGAGATTCCTACATGTCAGGCCCGAGGTGGGGCGGGGATTGGGAGCCTCGAGCTCCCTCCCCCCCCCCCCACTTGTTTTGAAAAAGTATATTAAAGAGAAATAAAATAGAATGAGAGCAAGAAAGAAAGAATAGTTAACTGCCAGTGTTAAAAATTAATGAGGCATCTAAATATGCTCATCTGACCGTGATTAAATGCCTAAAACCCCTAAGCCTGGGGGCTCTGCCCCTGGATTCCACCTAGGACCCTACGGCGGGCCCTTAGATGCTCATCTGACGGTAATTTAATGCCTAAAACCCCTGATTTTTTGGGGCTCCGCCCCCTGGAACCCACGCCAAATAGTGACCTGCCAGTGTCATAAAATAATAAGGTATAACAAAAAATGCTCATCTGACCTTAATTAAACACCTAAAACCCCTGAGCTTCCGGGGCCGGCTCAGCCGCCTCTACCCCACCAGGGGCCCTAAGGCGGGCCCCTGAATGCTTATCTGACCGCAATTTATTGCCTTAAACCCCTGAGCTTGCGGGGTCGGACAAGGTATCAAAATGTGTTTATCTGACCGCAGGCGCGTAGCCAGGGGGGGGGGGGGGGCGGTCCCCCCAAATCGGAAGAGGACGTAGGAAGAAAAAGGAGCAGACAAAGAACACCTTTGAAAAAAGGATTAAGGGTAAAGAGTACGGTACAACGCATCGTCTTCTTTCTCTAATAATTTAATGAAACGTCAAAGCTTCGCTCAGGAGGGGAGGGGGGGGGGGGAACTGAATTCAGACAAGGATTAAGAATCGAGAACGGTACAGGAATCGTCTTCCTTCTCTCATAATATTGTGAAACATCAAAGCTTCTGCGCGAAGCGCGGGGTGGGGAAACTGAATTCAGACGAGGATTCAGAGGCGAAAACGGTAATACGAATCTTTAATGATTTAATGAAACGTAAAAGCTTCCGCGCTTCGCGCGGGATGGAGGGGAAATTAAATTCCGACGAGGATTATTTTCGAGAACGGTACAACAAATCGTCTTTCTCTAATGATTTAATGAAAATTAAAAACATCCGCGCTTCGCGCGACAGGGGGGAACCTGAATTCAGACAAGGATTAATCGAGAACTGTACAGCCAATCGTCTTCTTTCTCTCATAACATTATGAAACTTAAAAGCTTCCGCGCTTCGCCCGGGAAGGGGGGGGGACCTGAATTCGGACGAGGATTAAGAGTCGAGAACTGTACAACGAATCGTCTTCTTTCGAATGATTTATTGAAACGTAAAAGCTTCCGCGCTTAGCGCGGGAGGGGGGGGGGAACTGAATTCAGACGAGGATTAAGAGTCGAGAACTGTACAGCCAATCGTCTTCTTCTCTCATAACATTATGAAACTAAAAAGCTTCCGCGCTTTGCGCGGGAAGGGGGGGGGGACTGAATTCAGACGAGGCTTAAGAGTCGAGAACGGTACAACGAATCGTGTTCGTTCTCTAATGATTTAATGAAACGTAAAAGCTTCCGCGCTTCGCGCGAGAGGGGGGGGGGGGGGGCGGGGAACATGAATTCAGACGAGGATTAAGAGTCGAGAGCTCTCCAAAGAATTGTAATAATTTAATAAATCGTATTTTTTTTGTGAAACGTCAAAGCTTCCGCGCAAAGCGCGGGAGGGGAAAAAAAACCTGATTTCATTCGAGGATTAGTGTCGAAAACGGTACAACGAATCGTCTTCTTTCTCTAATGATTAAAGGAAACTTAAAAAGCTTTCGCGCGAAGCGCGGGAGGGGGGAACCTGAATTCAGACGAGGAACTCTCCAAAGAATCGTAATAATTTAATAAATCGTAAAATTGTCCACGCTTCGCGCGGGAGGGGGAAAAACTAATTTCAGACGAGAATTATTTTGGAGAACGGTACCACGATTCATCTTCTTTCTCTAATAATTTAATGAAACGTAAAAACTTCCGCGTTCGCGGAGGAGGGAGGGGGAAACTCGCCCCTCCCTGCACCGACCCCACCCCGCATTACGTCACTGTTGGTCACCACTACGTACCAATATTTGGCTCGCATAATTTCAAATTTGGGCCCCCCCCCCCTAAGAAATCCTTGATCTCATTACTGTCAGTTATGACTTAAGGACGTAGGTCCCCTAATAGATTAGCATAGTAGCATACACATGCTTTAGCAGTCACGCAAAACAAACACTCACAAATTATTATTCAATACAATCTGAGAATGTATACTATTATCTAGATCTAGTAGGAATAAATCATTGTTAAAATCTTGCCATAAATCGGGATAAAACAAAATTATTCCACCATTATGACCAACAGTGTATTTGAACAGAAAGGAAGAATTATGAGCAAATTAAAAATGAACTTGAACTTGAATATCCAGGTAACAAATTTTTGATGATAATACGATTAGATATCTATGTCATACAATGCTGTGGTCTTTACGAGAGCACGCCATGCAACTCTTTCACCTGCCATCTGTGTTGCACCTTTCATTCCTTGTCCAGACACTTTCTTGATATCATCAGTCCAAGATATTGGTGGACGGCCTCTACCCCTTTTTCCTTCGACTGCTCCTTGCAGTATTTGCTTCTCAACACCTTCAAATCTCCTAACAATGTGCCCAAAATAGTTTAGTTTTCTTTCCATGATTCCCCTTCTGATGGTCAAGTCTGTTCCAATCTTTTCCAGGACCCACACATTTGTCTTGTTATCTTTCCATGACACCTGCAACAGCCTCCTCTAGCACCACATTTCAAAGGCATCAACTCTCTTTCTGTCATTCTTTGTCATGGCCCAGGACTCACTTCCATAAGTAGCAAAAGAGAAAGAAGTTGCTTGAAGCAGACGAACCTTCAGACTGAGAGATAGGCCTCGGCTCTACCAGCGAGATAATGTGGCTATTTTTGTTATCGCAAATTTTCACGTGTAAAACAAGCCCCGTGATGGAATAATAATAGTAATAGTAATATTAACATTAGAAATCATAGTTAAAGTAGTGACAGCAAACGAAATACTAATTGTAAAAGTCATAGTAATAGTAGCAGTGATAGTAACTGAAGTAGTAATGGTAAAAATAGTAACGTATTCTCATAATTATGTTGCGTTGCACAGCTGTTCATACTTCAAGGGGAATACCTGCAGAAGAATTACAAAAGTCAGGTGTATTGCCGAGCACGGAACTTGGTTTTCCCTCTTCGCAAGGCGTACGACCAGGCTTTGGAATTGGTAGACGTCATCGCTATGCCAACCATACCATTCACAGCTTCAAAGCTCATCTTTAAAGATGACCCGGCACCCGGTATGTTCGATAATTTACAACTTCATGGTCCTTGTAGCAACTAATCAGGCATTCTTTTTTGCATTCTCTCTCTCTCTCTCTCTCTTCTACTACTATACCATTACTATGTACTACCAGTACTTCTTCTTCTTCCTCTCCTTCTTCTTCTTCTTCTTCTTCTTATTCTTCTTCTTTCTCTCTTCTCTCTCTCTCTCTCTCTCTCACTCTCTAACCACATCAGGTCAAATACCACCTGAGGAATTATCCTCTAAATTAAAATATCACCCTGCCGCCCATCCAAAAAAATAACTATTGTCCGCTTGATTACCCTTTTGTAGAGGTGTCGTGGTCTAATGGATACGTTACCCGACTGTGGATCAGATGGTTGTTTCGTCGGGTTCAAGTCCAGCTGCAGCACTAATGTCCTTTGTCAAGACAATAATCTACATTTGCCATTCTCCACCCAGGTGTAGTAAATGGGTACCTGATAAGAATTTAATGATTTTAGCGCCTTAAGTCAGGTGGGCTAAAGCAAGGATAATAATTACTTTGTAGACGCACGTATGTTGCACGACTTTTCGGTTCAAACACTTAAGATATTTCTTGTTATATTTTGAATACAACGGACAAATTACAATCCATTTCAATAGACATTTCTTTGTATGACTCTCTTTCAAACTGACATAAAAAGAATGAGAAAGCGCGCTAGTTGACCATTACCAAACTCCACCTTTTTCATTAAGCTCTGACAACCTTTATTAAATGACTGTTCATGTAGCTCTGTGCATGTAGAGGGATAATTCAAGGTTTCCATTTTACACATGGGTTGAGAGAAACAACTTCGGTCGTGCGGCTTTGTCAAAGGGACATAAATATAGCCTACGCACCGTCCAAAAATTCGAACCTTCAAGCAAAAGAACCATTCTACCACGGTGAGTACACTGAAATTGAAATTAGGATTTAATCATTGTAGAAAGAATCAACAAATTTATTTTCTTTCTGACATTGTCTTTGAATTTCAGAATACTTTAAGAAGTGTTTTGAGAATACGGGGAACACGATGGCTTTTAACTTAACCGGTCATCCTGCACTCAGCATCAATGCAGGCTTCGTAGAAGGTTTACCAGTCGGACTTATGTTGGTGGGGAAACACTACGATGAGCTCACCATCTTCAAAGTCGCTCAGGCTGTCGAGAAAATCAGGATGGTTCGAAATGAATGACAGTAAAAAACCAAACAAAGATTACACGTGGTTGGTTTTCGACAATTTATCAAGGACCCCAAAAGATACGGTAGATTACATTGCCAAAAAAAAAGTAAATTGCCATTTCATTTTTAAGAAACGGAAGTTGGTAATCGAATCTGATATCTTCATCTTTTATTTTTCTCCCCTATTGATGGATTTATTTCAATTGATTGCCATGCTTTTTTTTTGGGGGGGGGGGGGTGGGTGTCCTTTTTTAGTTTGCTTGTTTATTTTCGTATTTTTATTCATTTATCTCTTGTATTCTTGAATATGGATCATGATATTTCATAATTGTGTTATATTTGTTTTGTTATATTATAAACCTTTGAAATAACAAAATATATTTTAAAAGAGATCAAACGTAGGTTAGGCGTATGACGATGAAGTAATAACTTCCAATGCCACACAGGCTGTCGCGAAAATCAGGGGGAATTCAAAGTAAAGAGCACAATTAAGAAATATCGCACAAAAATGCTCATTTTGTTGGCGTCGTGCTGATTAAAAGACACTATACACTATCTTTAAATTTGCTCAGGGTGTTGTAAATATTATGGATTTTGTAAAAAACACAAAATGAGAGGGATGACAATTTAATGGTAATGAAGAACATGTAACGCAACGTATTGTAATGTGCTTTATTAAAAGATATACGGCAAACGATGGGATCAATCATTATATGTAAGAAAAAAAAGATACATAGAAGGTAATAACGATTATAAAGCTAACATTTGTTTGTACATATTATTCAAATATTGACTGCTCCGGAGTTCAGTTGAGCAAAATATATGAACTGACAAATTTCAACGTTTTTTCGAGAGATGTTGCATGCGGCCACGGGTTGAAATATATTGCGCGAGGGAAATTGTTTATTAAGAGAAGAATACATGTTATATTGAATGATTTATTATTTGATATGTTTACTCTCAGGTATTTGCCATCTCATGCCTCGTTCGATTCAAAATCATTCTTCCCTTTGAAATGTATGCATGAACTTACTATGTGTCAAAATCCAACGGGTGAAATTGAATATTCATGTGTTTCATTTTTGTAAATGTATTTCTTTTTAACATGTATAGTACGTGCTTAAATGAATGTCCTTCGTAATCACAGGCCTAATCACTTCCCTTTTCACTCAGTCTATCCATGTTTAGCATCTTTCTACATCTCTCTCTCTCACTTTTACTTTGATATGTTTTAATCTTTGTATTTTTATTTTTATTTGAAATTCAACCACAAGTTTTGGTTGCAATAAAGGAATGATAAAGAAGATACACTTTCATCGTTTTTGTGAAAATAAAACACTGGTTCATGTACACAAATTGCTCATTCAAACGCGCATTTTATTCAAGTGTTGAGAATTGCTTCTTTGATTTTACTTATCGTGTATGACAGTGGCATAATGAACAAAAACTTTTTTTTTTGAGGGGGGGGGGGGGTTCAGAAAACAAAATCCTTATCACCACCAAGTATCATAAAGCAGGGGCGGCGAGCGTCTTCCAAATAGGAAGGGGCTCACCAACAAAAAAAGGGCACTTTCTGGTCAAAAGGAGCACCTACAAAGGGAAACATCAACAAAACCTACACCATTGTTAGACATGGGTATATACCCCTACATCGTCATGATTGTGGTTACACTATACAAGGGATGATATCAATATTTGTTTCTTTCTTTACGTGGTTCAAGAATAAAGCAACTTACTTTGCAGTTGGGTTTGATGGTCTTATATTAAATTTCGAGCAAGCGAAACGAACGAGCAAACCATTTAAAATTTGTGAGGTCCCAGTGCAAAAAGTTACATCTTATAAAGAAGACAACAACAACAAAAACCCTGATGAGTATTAAGCACAATCTAACGAAGAAAGACTGAAAAGTTAAAGTAACAAGCTCGTGAGCTCTAGTGAAAATTAAAGGGGGCTCTAAGTCGCCTTGAATTAGGTGTATGTTATGGAGAAAGGAAAAGTAGGCACTTATCAAATGGGAAAAGGACACTTATTAGGAAAGAAAAGGTGCTCGTGTCAAAGTAAAAAGGGTAATTATCAGAGCCTTCATAGGTGAAAATTGCACTTCTTACACCTAAAAAGGGACACTCAATAGAAATGAAAAGAGGCACTTGTGAGAATGGAAATGGGAAATCTGTTGGAGGAGAAGGGCACCTATCAGATGTTGATAGGGGCATTTATCAGTTGTTAAAAGGGGCATTTTGAAAAGGAGGAGGGGCTCAATTAAAAAAGGAAAGGGGGCACAATATCCGAAGGAAATATGGTACTTATTAGAAAGGAAAAGGGGCACGTGTCAAAATAAAAGGGACACTCATCAGAGGTGAAAAGTGGCATTTAAGAGAAAGTGAAGGGGATTATTATTAAGAAGGGAAATGTACACTTATTAAAAAGGAAAAGGGGCACGAGTCAAAGTAAAAAAGGGCAAAAATACCAGAGGGGAAAGGGGGAATTTCTCGCACCTGAAAATACGTACTCACCAGAGATGAAATGAGAGGAAAAGGATAATTATTACAAAAGAAAAGGGGCACTTGTCCTATGTAAAATGGGGCTTGTTGTGTGTACCTAAAAAATGGGTGACCCAGTGCCCCACCCCCCCCCCACTTGGAGTGCCGCCTCTGGCATAATGGGCAAAAATGAGAGAAAAAACCTGGAAAATCATGTCATTTCAGTAATATTTGTAAATATCCCCATCCCCATCAGTACGCTATTTGTGTGTCTGTTTTTTTTCTCTTGCCCTCCCATTCTCTCTTTCTGATTTTTTCTCTCTTTATCTCGCTTTGTCTATCTCTTTATCACGCTCTCTCTCTCTCTCTCTCTCTCTCGCCCTTCTCTCGCACTCTCCCTCCCCCTCTCTCTCTCTTTGTTCTACTAAGTTTAGGTAATCTTAATCATCGTTTTATTATGTTACTGTCTTAGCAGTCAAATATCGCTATGTATGCCTACACTAATCTGAATCATCGTACAATGTTCCGCCTTCTAACAGAATTATTCATATTTGGAGTATAAGTATATACTATGTAATCAGACGTAATTGATATTCTCTCAAGACTCCAAAATAGTGTATAATTTAGTCCAATGCTACGGGTAAATAATTATTATGAAAGAAAAAATAAACAATAGTTTTGTGTCTTTTCCTTTTTTTCGTCCCACTCTATCTTCCTCTTTCTTTTTTCCCTTCTCTAACTCTCTCTCACTTTCTCTTTCCACTCTCTTCCTCCTTGGCTTAAACCCTCTTTTTTTTAAAAACTCTATCTCTGTCGATGTCTCTCCCACTATGCCATCACTATAGCTTCTCAAAAGTAAGGTAAGAGATTTCACAGTCTGCTCGGACGCAATTTATCTCACTTCGATACTCAAAAGTAAAGGCAAGTCATTTTTTCATTAATTCTCTTGGCATAAGATACTCAGGGAGTCTATTTCCATCGTCGATCCGAAAGTGCGCGTTCTACCCCCCCCCCCCGATACACATGCCCCTGGATAATTAAGATGATTAAAGAAAATATACCAACGAATTCGATGTGTTTTATCCATAAATAAAAATTATTAATTGATGACGTATATATTTTTAGTTTGTTTTTAAACGACGCTGCCCACGGACCAACACTTAAGCTTTTTCATTTCCCAGCAGAGGCGTTGATTTCTTTTCATGACCGCGCGTAGCCAGGGGAGCCCCCCCCCCCCCCCAAAAAAAAAAAAAAAAAAAAACGCCAGCCACCCCCCCCCACCCAAAAAAGAGAGAGAGAGAGAGAGAGAAGAGAAAAAAGTAAGAGGACATAAGAAGAAAAAGGAGCAGGCATAGAAACATTTTTTTCAATTCAGTCGAGAACGGTCCCGAGAACGGTACAACGAATCGTCTTCTTTCTCTAATAATTTAATGAAACGTCAAAGCTTCCGCGCTTCCCCCTCCCTGCATCCCTGGTGACAGGCGCGGATCCAGGATTTCTTAGGGGAGGGGGCCCAACTTTTTTTTTTTGCTCCCGAAAATTTGAAAATCGCGCCGGCTCAGCCAGCCGAAAAGTCGCTCAGTGGGGGGGGGGGGGGGGGGGGGGGTAGTGAGCACATTTTAAAAATTTGCACCCCCCCCCCTTGAGCGCCAGGGGGGGGGCCCAACCCCCCAAAAAGGTAGAAATCGCGTGATTTTACATGATTTTTTTCTCAAGGGGGGGGGGGGGGCCGGGCCCCCCGGGCCCCCCCCCCCTGGATCCGCCACTGCCTGGTGACTACCGCCCCCCCCCCTAAAATAAAATCCTAGCTTCGCGCTTGCGCTTGGAGGGGGCGAAATATTAGAAAAATTACATTCTTAGCAAAACTGTTGTATAAAAACAAGCTATCAAAACTTTGCCGGTAATTAGGATTAACGTCCACGCCTTCCTTTCTAACGAGGTTGGTTCTTGCATACAAATCAACTTCGAAAGAGCCCCGCCCATAATACGGCTGATATGCGCATGTCAATGCAATGGCGAGCGAGAACACCAAAGTAACACACATGCACCTGTACTGTACCTGTCGTCTACACACGTAAACGTGGCAAGATGGCGAAGTTCTTTGGGAAAGTTTACCGTGGCCTTACCACGTGTATTTTGGTCAGCGTTTTGGTAAGAGAGCTTTTGAAAATTGAAGAGATTGCATGATGTTCTTACTGAGAGCATTTAAAACGATATTTTAGAGATAAATCATGTTTTTTTAGCTGTGAAATGGGTGAAATGATACTTGGTCGGATGCTTGTAAGGACGGGATGTTCCCGGGTAGGCGATAGCGGGGGATGTACCGGCGCTACCCTGTGCATGCGAGCGAGGAGATTCGGCGTATGAATGAGGTTGTCGTTGGTCTCGTGCCGTGTGGGTTTGACAGACTGTGTATTTTGCCACGATTAAAAATGTAGACAACATGTTGCAAAAATTATAATTGAACCTCCCTTTGTGTGAGTGGACATTTCAAATTTGAAATGCACCTTTTTGTGTGAGTAGGTGCTTACAATTTGAAGTGCAGATGCAGTTGCGATCAATTATGAATTACTTTCTGGTGCTAGTGAGAGTGCACTTTCATCACACACACTAGGCTGAGAAAGCCTTCACAACATGTGTAGAGTTTGAGGAATAGTTATGAGGAAAGCAATACATGTGACGAGATGAAGATTCCCCGATGGCAGAGTGAAAGTGCATTAGCACAACACTTTCTTAAATTATCAAGTTTTTGAAGTTCAATTTATGCAAACTCTGTCTTCCAACTACTCATTACTGTGCAGGTGGTGTTACTTCATATTGGTTTTATGAATGCATGAATGAATGAATGGATGAAGTTATTTTAGCCAATCATCACAAATAACGCACAGTTGCTTACAAAATCAGGGGATATTACTCTAATTCATATGACATTGGAAATTTATAACGAATGGCTTTGCGCTTGGACCTCTTGTGAAGCCAGCACAGCTTATACATGAGGCCAAAACTACATTCCGTAATGGTATGAGAACTGAGGAACATACATGTAGGCCTATGTAGTGTACTCCACAGTCAACCTTTCCAAATTGCTTCTACACAGTTTCTTTCTAACTGTAATCACATGACCAGAACATTTCTATTTGTAATCACCTACGCTACCTAATACCCCAATATTTTGAAGCTGTTGTGTTTCCTTGCCATTGTGTAAAAAAGGAGCAGGCAATATTTAGTATTAAAACATCACTTTGTGATTTCATGGCCAATAAAACTTGCATTAAATATTTCAGTAAGACAAAGTACTTTGTAATTCAAAATGGACTTGTAAAGCCTATTTATGCTTCAATCTCTCTCAAGTGAATTAAACAGTTAACTTTTAAGTGAGCTTTCAGAATACCAAACTTTTTAAGCTTCTTATGTGACACTGCACACACTCTAGTACAACTTATTTTTAAACATATACATGTGTACAAGTATGCACTGTACTCCTTTTATTGAAGCTCTCCAAAAACTTAAATTCTTTTAGTATGATAAACTAGAACTACCGGTATGTGGAACTACAGGTATGTAAATTTATGGAATAACCAAAATATATTTTTAAGTTTACACTTTGTTTACAAAACTCATTTTGTTTTGTTTTTTGCAACATGTTGTACAGTACTTGTGAAATGTCCTTGCAGTTTTTTCAATATTTTCATATATTAAGGGAGATCTCTTTGACTTTTCCAGAGATATTTACGAGATGTATTTCTTTTATCTCTGTCACTTCAGATCCTAGCTACTGAGGCAGCTAAAAAGAATGTTAACCGTAAATTTGTAGCAGACTTCACAGATTTGAAAGAGTTCAAGAAGGAATTACGGACGCACAACAACATCATGGTTCTGTTTTCCAAAGATGGTGAGTTCTTCAAAAGTATAATTTTCATTTTTACATTTGTAGTATACGTATGAAACTAAAAAATACAATATCCTCACAGACCATGAACCTCAGTCATTCAAATAATTGGGTCCACTTTCACTATTTATGCCATCTACATACTTCTAATCATGAAAAAAAAAAAAAAAAAAATACCCGGTAGTACAAATGGCCCTAAAATATCTGAAAATTGCTTTATTATTTTGCACTTTTTCAATTCTGATCTTTCAAAGCTATTTTTTAATTTCAGTAGTAAAAGTTCTAACTTTTCAAGAGAAACTCTGTTCAAATTAATAATTAACTGTTAATGATTCAGTATGTGGGTTGTTTGGACTGTTGGCAATATGTAAACAAACTAATGAACACTTGCTTGAAATCCAATTTGCGCATATCGTTGTGCCGCCGCTGGGAGTAGGTCATAAGCACACACAAATGCCACGTAGTGAATTTGAGATAACTGGCTCCCAGGGTTTTGACTGCTCTGTACATATTATACCATTTTTTGAATATGACAGGGATGTTTTTTTCCGGGATTGTAATTTGTAACTACTGGTTCCTAATTTAAGTAATTTTCGTACACGTACATGTAGTTGCATATCAAATGAGCATATAATTTTGAAGGTTGTTTCAGGCATTTTCATGCTAATGACCTTCTGCGTTAGTAGAATGGCTGAACAGGTCAAGTGCTTACTGTACGCCCTTCTGTCTGCTGCTCAACAGTATGCCATATGGCTGTTGGTATACATACATGTTTATCAGGATGACTTATTTTTATTGTCATTTATTTAATACTAAAGTTATTGGGTAGATTATCTTCTTTTGTTTGGTAGTTTTTGCCAATTATTTTGTCTGGCTTTTCTGTTTCCATCTGATTGTGATAATGTGTTAGAAAATAGGCCTGGGACTAACATAAGAATATTTTATACTCTTTGAATATGACACATACAGTATCTTACATGGTAATAAAAAGGAAGATCAAGACTCAAAAAAGTTCAACAAATATTTTCCACCTTAGCAGTACACAACCTTCTCTTTAAAGGCAGGGTATTTTAGCATCATCACAGGCGTGCTCATGTCATGCAGTTAATGATGCATTTTGGGAAGTGGCTGTCAACACATGGGAACATTGTGAGCAGCAGATGCCTTTAATAACTTCATATGAAATGATCACTCAGTTATATGTTGCTCCTAATTTTCTAATTTTCCAGCCAAATCTGCGGAGAGCCTGATGAATATATACAGTGATGTGGCAGCAGAAATGAAGGGTCTAGCCACCTTGGCCTTTATTGATTGCAGGTAAGACCCAGTTAAATTGTTCCTACGTGTCATTTGATGTCTCCTCCCAATCCCTTTTTTTCAGCCTGTCTACTTTTATTATCATTTGAAATTTTATTGAATACAGAATAAAGAAGAATATGAGGAAATCCAGACTATGATGGAGCAAAAGCGATTTGAATATAACCTCACCCCAAGAAATAACTTTAATTATTCTGAGAGATTTATTATATTCTTACCCATTAGTCTACAAGATTCCCCACCAATGTGTATGAGAGAGACATAAAGCAAGAATAATGTACAGTTTCTCAGCACAACATGGGCATCGCCATTTTCTTGATAACTTGACGTACTATGTGAAGTCATTTATCAAATGAATTATTCACATTTATGGATGCTTCCTTCCCACGTGTGTGTGGTCACTATGGTGATGAAGCATTTCATTCACCTGCTGTTATCCTTTGTACTCCAATTGCCAGAACGAAAATTGCATTAATAAATACGAGCTCTTTTGGGGTGAAGGTTTCCCATAAAGGAAAAAGATTTGTCAACTGTTATATTTTTCAATGAATTAGTGACAATTGTTCTCGTTATATATTTTCATTAAATTTACATAATTTTCTCACCTATGATTTTTTCCTTATTGAAAAGTAAAGGTTTTGTTATTGATTTAAAAAGCCTTTCCAACTAAGGCTTAGTGCATGAATTATCATATGTACAACTTTTTCTGGTACGTCACATTTTCAAGAAAATGGCTGTGCCCTTGTCATGCTAAATGGAATCATATCATGCCAAGAATATCTTCCTGTACATTTTCTTAATGAATATTGTACATCAAAGGAAAGGAATACATCTCATAAATAAGAATACCTACATGTACACTTATTCTTTGGGGTGAGGTTTCCTTTAATTAGTACGATTTTGACTCGTTTCAAGCTCCGCAATTTTTCGTCTGTCTTTGATTAAAAATACATGAAGTAATATTGTGTTTAAAATTTAGGGGCAAATACTTAAAAAAGAAACACTAGATATTAAAGGAATTGTTCAACATTTTGGGGGCTCCCTGCTACACATGTATAGTGTTTCGAAAACAAAGCAAAGCGATACAAATAAAAATTGCAAAATTTAATTGACATATTGCCTCTTTTTTTGTTCTTGGAAATAGTGATTATATAATATATTTTACAATGCCTTGCCAGTTTAGAGACTTTATTGACTACCTTCAATTCATTTTGATTCAAGAACAGCGCAACGTACTTTGGAAATGGACCCAAAATTCCCTGTGAATTTTGCTCTTTCTGCTCATGTATAATGTGTAATTCCTAGCATTCTGGATCAAATAATGATGCAAAAATGTCACTAAAAAAACACTGAATTGATATAGCTTAAATTTTTGAAACAACACGCTGCTATAAATGAGAAGCAGGAAATTATGAATGCAAAAATGCCTTATTACATGTACATGTACATGTATTTTGCAACTCCATGAGAAGCCCAGATTAAATGTCACAGGGGCAAATCTCTACCGTAATCATATAATGTGACATGTACATGTACATGTACTGAATCATCTTCCTGAAATTAGGACTCTCAATTGTACACATATGGACCGACATATATTGAAATTAATCAAATTCAGTTTTCATTGAGGCAGGTCTAAGGCGGGTCGAAAGCCAACATTGATTATTTACAGTGTATGCCGATTATTTCTATACATATAGTTTTGCCTGTAGACATACACAATGCACCATCCAAATTTTGTTTTGTGTGTGATATGATGGTGTGTAGGTTGCCCATGACAATTCTGGGCTTTGAGAATCAGCAAGTAAATAATCAATGTATAAAATTTCTCAGTCAGATAGGGATTTATTTAACATGACTCACTCTGCAGTGTGTTATTCTTTTCAGGATTTGGAAGGGGGGAGGGAGGATGATGTTATGTCTGAGCCAAGTTGTCAACAAAGTTAAATGAATTTTTGTTTGTTTGCACATGAGAACTCTTGATGATATCTTGTTTAAAATGCTGGAGTAAAAACAGAAAAAGAAAAAGGAAAATTTTCTAGCAAGATGACTGTCAGCTGGTATTTTTAGTATGTGTAAGCTAAAATTTGCAAAGTCTAGTGCTAAGTACATTTTAAAATGTGCAAGAAAGGAGGTTATCATAAATTATGTACATTAATTATGTACATTAATTACATTTGTTTGAGAAATACATATACCTTTTTTCCTGCTCATCTTAGTAGACATTATTAGGCAACACTACACTGGGTTGCTTTTTTGAGTAGTCCCAGATAAGTTCAAGGAAAGTATAACTTCCAAACAAGTTGAATTAGGTGAAAATGGGGGAACATGTTAATATGTAAGAAATCGGTTAAAAAAAATGAAAGAGTCATGAATGTTGAAAATACACAAATAATGTGTGGAGTCTCAAACTGTGATATTGGTCATTACCGGTAGTCATACAACTGTGATGTATTTTGTGTCAACTGTCCCATTGTTGCATACAAAAATATGAATTTCCAGTTCTCTCCTTGGAACACTTTTCCACTCTCATTGCTCTACTCAACATATGATATGAATAGCATGTTGTCATTGGCCTTTCAACCCCCTGAAATAAACAAAAAGATCTTACCAAAAGATCATACTCTGTCATAAATTTCAGGAAAAAAATAGTGCCAACAAATGTGAAGGAACAAAGACAAGTGACATATAATGGAATCTCCAATTCTCCATTATCTGAATTTCCTATTTGTATAGAGATTTCATCTTTCCACAATCTCCCCCCCCCCCCTCAAGTAGGTACATGCAGCTTATCTTATTTAATTTAAATGGGGGGGGGGGGGACAAAAAGCTCTGTAAGCTTTGTGAATACAATATCACCTGTTCACACGATTGTGAATTTATGAAAGTTTTCCATTTCTGTGCGAGAAATGCATGAGTTGCCATCTCAACCGTCCATGACTTACCAATGTGACGATCCTGGGACAACCTTACGTTTCCTGCTTGAGCTAATTAGGATGTAGTCATCTCCCGCTAGTCCCGCTGAGATATATTGGAAGGAGAGGGATGATACAGGATCTGGGGGGGTGGGGGAGAGATCTATAGTCTCTAGGGAGAGAAGAGGGCTTGGGGATGGGAGGAGGAGGAAAGGGAAAAGGAAGGAGAGAGCTTGCTTCGTGTTATATACAAAGGCTCAATGGATAGTATTTACTTTGTAATATATTGCCCGGCTCATGAAATTCGATGCCTCATGAAAAACTGAAACCAGACCCACAGTTAAACAGATTTGTTAGTAATGTCTACAAAATAGATATGCCTCACAAAATTTATGATGATAGTAATATTGGGTAGCTGTGCTTTAAGGGAATATCAAAAGTATTGAACCATATTTGTCTGTGATTGTATTTGATTGTGTTGCGGGTAATGAACTAACTATTACCAGAAAACGTCAAAATTAACATATTTCATGTTTTTCATGAAAGACATCCTTTTAAAAGTCTTTTTCTCATGATTCAGTCTTCAAAAATTCATCTTTCTAAAATCTTGGGCCTGATTGTGAATGTTTATTTTTAATGCTCTGTCTGCTGTAGATTTCAGATGATAATGTTCACATGCCATGAAGATATTTACTTATCTGCACTAAATTCATTCAATTTAGATTATTTGTTTCTTATTAATTTGAATTTATCCCCCCCCCCCCCCACCTCTCTCTCTCTCTCTCTCTCTCTCTCTCTCTCTCTCTCTCGATCTTTATCTCTCATTCTATCTATTGCATATCATCTCTTTCTGTCTGCTCCTTTCAAAACGTACAGTGAAGCCAAGAAGCTGTGTAAAAAATACAAGGTCTCACCATTACCAACAGTTTTGAAACATTACAAGTAAGTATAATTAGTACGCTTTTTTTACAGTACGTGATTATTCATTCTGTTTAAAGATAAAGTTGAGTTCTGGTCATGCGATTGCATTGTGAAAGAAATGGTGTGGAATCGATCAGAAAAATTTGACCATGCAGCATATAATATTGGTGTGTACGACAAGGTTCTGGAATCATCAACTGATAAGAAATTGGCCCAGTCGTGGTAAAGTAACAAGCACTGTACACTGATAGATGTATGTTTATGACTACACAAATATGTGGCGTAAAAATGAGGCCCACATTTTTAAGCTGTAACATGTCATGAAGGCAATTGAAAAGCCATGCTTTTTAGGGAACATTTTTTCTCTGATGTTCTCCCACATTTGTCACCTCCCCCCAGAAGTGTTTGTTTATATGAGATTCATTTTCTGTCATCAGCATAACCACAATTGATATATCCTTTCAGCAAAATTTGTCTAAAATGACTGTTCAAACCAAAATATTTCAAACAGCAGCAAAAGCAGCAACAAAACAGACTTGAAGATAATTTTGTATTTCACCCCTCGTCTTTCCTTTACAAAATGATGAAATAAAATTGTTAAAAGGTAAAATTTAAAATATAATATGAAAAGATGAATGTATGAAATAGTGGTTGCCTGTGAGGATTCATCATATCTAAAGTCTTCTTTATTTTGTATCTTTCTGTATTGCAGAGACGGTGATTATCATAAAGATTATGATAGGCTTATGAGAAAAAAGGTAAGGAGATCAAGTCTATTTATAGTGTAATCAAAATTAAAATGAAACTCAATATTTTGTTTCATATTGTTAAACATGAATGTCAAGGTACTGTACATGTTCTAGATATATTTATATTCAGTGACTATAGTCCATGCTTTTCATTGTCTTTTCCTTGTTATTATTGGTTTAAGAAACTTATTAAAAAGGTGAAGCGCCTTTCACACGATATCTGTTATAATTTTGTTACATGGAGATGTTATGTGGTTCATTCAATTGACTCTCAATACTGTGGATTCACAATCCACAGTGCCTTCTAGCAACACCAGTGTTTGCTTGATTCCTGTGATGCATCATGGCGGAAAAGTCAACAAAATATAAGTTGTGGCATTGTGACATACACTGTACCTATACGAGATAAGGGAATTTAATCAGAATTATTTGGTGGGGGAAAGTTTGAATACAGGTAGCTAAATTTTGGTTAAAATTTTGTGCTGATTCAGTATTGGTCACATTTACCCTACTTATGTTATTTTGGTCATTTTAGCCACTTTTTTGCTAAGACTGACCAATGGTCACTTATGGTCAGGGATGAATTATTCAATCATTATCAGCAAAGAAGATTTGATGGGTCTATTCTATGTAAAATATACTCTAATGCTTGAAAAAGAGTCAATTGGGCCCCCATCAACAACAATATGGTAATTTCAGTCACCTTTTGGCCCCCAAAATGACAATTTGTATTGATTCTCATCCCAAATTGTCCAAATTTTTCAGCCAGTAAAATTTGATGAGTGGCTTTTGACATCCAAATTTAATATAAAAGTGTGCACTGATATCAGAACAATCAATTTCCTTGACCACTTTGGTCATTTACATTGGTGGTTAGCATTTTGCTGCGCTGCCCTGGTTGAAAGATGTCTACTCACAAGCTAGAAAATTGTAAAGTCCCTTTCTATCCGACTAATTTATCATGTATCCTGTTTTATCATCATTAAATCACAGTAATTGTTTGAATATTATCACATGAGCCACAGAGGCAAATTGACTTTGTCTAAAATGAGAATCTTTATTCGTAAGTGTGTATAATATAACATGTATCTTCTTACATTGTACACACGTTGCGTGCCACCAGCACGAAGTATAACAAGGCATAGCAGGATCGCATGTCTCTGTCTTGGTGCATTTGCATTTACCTGGTATATACAAAAACAAACAAAACACACTGAAATGATCCTGTGATATGTTGCTTGAGTCATTGTTTTTTTATTTAGCTGTAATGCCTTGTGTCATTCAGTTTTGATTATTCCATTGATGTATGATAGTGACCATATATCCTGGATTTTAGCTAAATGTTTATTCTACCGTATCAATTGACAATACACACATCGAGACAGCCTGTGAATGAATGATTTCAATGCTTACATTTTACTCTCTTTTCTTTGTTGTTTTCATGATAACAGTCATTGATAAACTTCCTGAGGGATCCAGAGGGGGATGTACCATGGGAAGAAGAGCCAGACGCTGATGATGTGATTCATATTGAGAGTACAAAGGTAAACCTGAGAAAGAATTGACATTATTTTTCTCATATCGTAGTGTCTTTAAGGAAATTTCGATTGACAGAATAGAACATTAGCTTTTCATTTTAAGCAGTTCATTTGTTTAGTATGTGCACTGGTAGAAAAATAATTGGTTATCGAAGTAGTAAGTGGTTAGTGAATTGAGATCTTTAGGGGAATGTACCATGCGAGGAGCCAGATACTGAACATATGGCTCCCTTAAAAACACAAGTAAAACCAGAATCTGATATAAATGTATAGCACAGAATGTACATGTATATGTAATAATTTTTAGTCTACATGGTGTTTTGAAGTGAGAAAGATTTAATGACTGAACAGGACGTTGTTTTAGTTATTTAGTATTTTATTGTATTTGATTTAGAAACTTTTTAATAGGCAGTGCACCTACGGGTGTATAAGGAAACTTAAACATGGGTTAAGGGTGAAGTAAGTGATAGGGATATCAAGAGGGAGGTGTGTACCTTGGGAGGAAGAGCCAGATAATGTAGAAAGAGTATATAATGAGAGCACAATTGTTAACCAAAGTCTGACAGCATGGACAAAATTTTGTAATTTCACCCCAAAATAGTTTTCAGAAGACAAGACTCGTAGTCAGATAAAGAAAATAAATTAAAAATGTGTGAATAACCACAATATTCTCCACGAATACAGTATTTTGTGTAGGTCATTTCCGTTAGTAGATCCAGTTTGTTTGAGACCGAGTGGATATTGGCCTGATTCTGCCATTGACAACACTCAATTTTTAATCGTCTTTTTCCTCTTTGATTTCTTTCTTTTTGATGTAGGAATTTGAAAAGTTAATCAGCAAAGAGAGAAGGCCAGTGCTGACAATGTTTTATGCACCATGTAAGTGATTACCGGTACAATATATTGTTTTCGAATATTTTCCTTCATACGTGTGATTGTAACCTTTGTTCATATTCATACATACAGATACTGATAAAACATTTAGTAAGAACAAGAATAGTTGAGATTGAGAACCATTTCTTGCAAAAAGATCTTAAAAGCACAGGTTTTAATTCATAAAGTGTGATCCCCTTCCCCTCAAAATATTCTTAAATTTAGCATCAAGCATGTATGTGAATGTACATACATGCATTTGACTTCCTACCTTAAAATCCAGAAAAAATTACTGTATGTTCCATTTTGTCTTTCTTGAAGCAGTGCTTCTCATTGAGACTTGTGATAGAGGAAATTCATGGGCAGTCTTTATCTACAGGTTTTGTTGTTTTTAATGCCAACACTATTGCGTTGATAATTTTGTGTCTAGATGCAAATTTTAAACATTCCATTCATAACTTGTAGCTTCTATATTGTAAGGATACTAGAAAGAGCGCTATTCTGTTTACAGTCTAACCTAGTGACCATTTGCATACAAAGACTACCTGTCTATAAAGACCACACTTCTGCTTCCTATGAAATGGTGGTTCTTATTGAAACATTTACTGAAGGAAACCTGTGTAATAAAAGACCACTGGCCTGTTAAAAACTGCCAAGCCTGAAAATTGCTTTTTGTGTCTCTCCTTTGGGCGGTCTTTCTTAGGCAGGGTACACTGTAGTTCATTGAAGGTAATGCTGTAATGGTCTGCTGTATTGTATGGGAATGGAGAGAAAGTGGCCCGAATTCACAAAGGAGGTTTGTCGACATATGACGAACATAAACCTAGGTTTGTCGACATATGACGCACATAAACCTAGGTTTATCAACAAACCTCCTTTGTGAATTCGGGCCATCTGGTTTGAAAAACCACTCTAGTACACTTGGATAATTGTTCTTTTTATGAACCACACATGTAGTCTCCTGGATAGGACTTTCAAACAATTTGTCATGAAATTTGTCAATTTGTCATAAGTTGTTATGAATAAACTGTTTGAAATAAGCAAAATTATCTACTGCAATACTAGTGTAAGCATAACAACAGCGAAACATGTAGAGAAAGACTACCCACAGGTAGGTGTTGACTACAATCATAAATTTACTTTCTTTAGCATTCTAGATCAATCGCATGTATTCCCCTCCAACTGATTAATTCTGTTTAAAATTATCTTTTTGACAAACTGGACGTTCATGGTAATGCAAATCTCCTCCATCTGTTATTGATGTGATTGTGTACACTTTCCTAGGGTGCGGTCATTGCAAGCGAATGAAGCCTGAGTTTGCAGGAGCAGCCACAGAACTGAAAGGAGATGCGGTAAGATTTCGCTGTCATTTCAACTTAGTTTTTCAATATGGGATGAGTTTATTGGGGTGTTTAGCTACTTATATGTAGTAGAAAAGTTGAATTGCCACCATCAAATAATAATTCTCCCCATTTGTTGAGTTATGCAATTGGTTTATTGGTCAATCTTCGGAAAAACAGTTTTAATCTATATTTCATCTGCAGAATATTGTGATTTAGAAAGATACTTCTGGTTGAAATATTTAAACTTACCTCCTAAGACAAGGAAAAAGTTTGCGAAAAATAATATTTAGATTTTAATTACACGTACATGTAGGCACCTCTTTGTGTGGTTACATACAGTATGTGACATTTGTTTCACTTTTGAAAGAATGGCAAATCAATTCTCTAACAAACAACTGAGAACTCAATGTACATATGTTAGGATGTAAGATTATCATTTTTGTCTCAAATTACTCATAGTGTTTGAAAACAAAGGTAATTGGAAAAATTAATTAAAGATGTCTTCTATAACTGTAAATTGTTTTTAATAACATTGTATGAAACTTCCGTCATGAAACATATTCACAAGGTCTAATGAGCTTGTGATTGTCATGTTAATCTTTGAAATATGATATAGAGGTTTTTGTTATAACATATCAATTGTCTGATGTTTGAGGGGTATTTATTACTTTCCAATCACAATTTTATTAGCATTATAGTTCCTCTTTTCAACTGAATAAATATGTATCTGACTTTCATTTTCATTTGGTCCATATAACTACAAAGTTTTCACAACAATATATGAAACTTCCTTCAGGAAATGTCTTTACAAAAGTCTAGTAGACTTGTGATTGTAATCTAAATTTTTAAAATATGATATGATTGTTTTTAGCTTGTATCGAAAGTCTGAGGGGGGGGGGGGTATTTAATTTTTTCCAACACAATATTGGCATGATAGTTCCTCTTTATATTTCCTCTTGATTTGATCTGAATTTCAATTGTTATTTGGTCTTGTTTCCTCAATCAAGGTATTAGCTGGAATGGATGTGGACAGACCAGAAAACATGGCCTCAAGACAAGCTTATAACATCACAGGATTCCCAACAATATTGTATTTTGAGTAAGCCAAAGACAAGATATGATGATTAAAATTAATCATTTATTAGGTGGGCGATTCTGTGGAATGTATCGTGTACGCCACTTGCCAGATGACTTTTATCCATTTATTTCATCCACACACACAAAAAAATGCACTAGCTTGGCCAGGAGGGATTAGACCTCCCTGGATGGTCACTGACAGGTGGTTATCTCATCAAATCAGCTCTCAATTAACATAAGAAAAAGGGGACCATGGGGGACCAGTGGTCACCGATTACGCATTGTTTGCTGTACAGAGGGCGCAAGTAGCTATAAGTAGTGCAGTGGGGCTTTAATATGACTATTTGCCATTTATGTTTTTTAGGTATCACTACTATCGGTCAATGACCACATTGAGAGATTTTTATACGAGGGTGAAATAAATGAATCAAAGTAAAATGTTTATGGGACAGATTGCATTGCCCAGGTTCATTACATGTACTAGTATGTAGCTTGTCAGTCAAGAGTATTCTCATCCTTTGAAAATTGAAATATTGGGTATTTTCTTAATTTGTCCTTTGTTACAAGTCAGATCTATAGATTTGCCCAACCAGACACATTCGTTCTTCATTTTAATAAGGGCTACTCTTGGGAACTCCTATGTTTATTATATTCAAGATGGATAAAATATGAAAATCAACACTAAACATATTTTAAAATACGTAAGAGTAAAATTTAAATAACTTGAACTATCATGGGCTCATGCACCATCTGATATATATCCCAAAATCGCATCAACTTAAACCATTATTGTGAATTAACGACCAACACATTTTTGAGGATACAAGAAGTATCCTAGCATGTACTGCACTTCATGTATTGATGCAGTTGTACACACGCTATTTTGTATTGTTCAAACGTTAAGGAATTAAGATAATGATTTTTGTACAATGTACCACTGCTTTCATTACTGTTCCATACCTCCCTCCCTCCCTCCCTCTCTCTCCCCGTTTCTCTCTCACTCTCCATCTATCTAACTAATACCTCTCTCTCTCTCTCTCTCTCTCTTACTTTCAGGAAAGGAAAGAGGAAGTTTGATTTTGGCGGTGAGAGAACAAGACAAGGAATAATCGATTGGATGGAGGAGTAAGTTTTGAATGCTATGGCACTAGCATCCCTTTGCAACTTGACATAATTCTATATTTGCCTCTCTTTCCTCTTGCACTTAAACTGCTTCAAGATAATAAAAAAATGTTGATCATAGAATTGCATTAGAGAATTTGATATGTAATACAATATCATTTACAGAAGCTTTCAAAAGAAATTCTCCCTATTTACATATGCAAGGAAATTGCTACTCATGAGATACAGTGCTAAAAGATTTGATACATTAAAAAAAAAATGTTTTGTCCCATTTTGAATTGCGAGTATGATATGACACAAGATGATGATGATGATGATGTTGGAACACCCTAACCTCATGGTATAGTGGTTCATTCACTTGTAATCCCAATCTTAAGGGTTAGGGTTTTAATATCATCATTGTCTGTCTCTACCCAGATGTTAAATTGGTATTTAGCAGGAATTTTTCCTCAAAATACATTTACAGTATACACTGATAATGGCTGCTTGAGCTAATGCATGGGCAATACTATCCTAACCCATTGTGAAGCGCATAGGGAGTTTAGATCATCCTGTGATGTGTGCGACACAGAAATTGTTTATCATTGGTATCTTTACTGTTTATTTCCATGTATACTTAATGATTCCTTCTCGATCAGTCCTCAGGAACCCAAGGAGCCAGAGAAGGAGGCGGAATGGAGTGATGAGGAAAATGATGTTGTCCATCTAGAGGAGAACTTTGATGAATACATCGCCAGCCATGATTCGGTCCTGGTCATGTTCTATGCACCATGTGAGTAGGACATAGGATGGTGGTGGTGGTGGTGGTTGCGGTGGTGGTGGTTGTGGTGGTAGTGGTTGCGGTGGTGGTGGCGGTGGTGGTGGTGGTGGTGGTGGTAGTGGTGGTGGCGATGGTGGTGGTGGTCATGGAGTTGAGGAGGAAGAGAAGGTAGTAATGTTGGTGGTGATGATGGTGATGATTATGATTATGATAATGATGGTGATTGTTATGGGATGATGAAAGAGGGGAATGATAATGAAGATGATTACATTTGTCCTGTTGATTAAGATGATCACGATGGTACAGGAACAGAGGAGGAGGATGACGATGGACATAAGAATGATTATGTTTGGGATATTTATGTTTTTGATGATGAGGATAATAGTGATGATTATTAAGTTCATTGCAATGAATATGAATGCTATGGTAAGAAAGGTAAGCATGGATGGTGGTTAAACTGATAGAGGAAGAGGAGGAGGAGAAAGAAAAAAAATGAAGGAGAGAGAGGAGAAGAAGAAAATGATGGGAGGATGGTGACAACTTTCATCTCTCCTTACAATTTCCTTTCAATTTATTACATCCCTTTCTCTCCTTATTACATTTAGGGTGTGGTCACTGCAAGAAGATGAAGCCTGAATATGTAGAAGCAGCCGCAGAGCTCAAGGAGAATGGGGTGAGAATGTGCACTTGCCAGATTATGTAACTTACACTCCTCTTGAAGTGGCAAAATATTTGTTCAAATTTATTATTCTAAATTGTTGAAATCAATAGGAAATGCATCATTTCTTCATTTTTTCTCTTTTCTCATAAGATGATCATTTACCTTCAAGGCACAGCGTAAACTACTCAAGTTATGTCTGTAATTACATTATATCCTGATAGTAATATTTAAGAACCAAAATTAGTCGTCTGGCCAGAGTATTCTGTTTTTCTAATAGCATGGAGTCTACTTGTGAAAATACTGAAATTGTGTTTTTTATAGAACCTTTGGAAAAGATGAGAGCTTATCATTGAAAGCCAAAGCGCGACTCTCCTTTACACATGACATACATTCAAAGTTCTACTTGTAGGATAGGCTGTTTTCCACTCTTTCTTCTATGTACTGTCTGGTCAGAAAACAAGAGAAGGACAAACATGTGCATGTATAAACACACAAGAAAGATTCAGTAAACTGTAGATGGTGGATTTGAACCCTTGGTCTTTAGGTAGGTCGAAATGTTATGACCAACTTGCCTCTTAATGTATCTTTCCTTTTTCTTTGCTTCCAGCTGGAGGGAGTTATGGGTGCTGTGGATGCAACAAAGGCAAGAGCTTTGGCTGAGAGATATGAGGTCAAAGGATTCCCAACTCTCAAATATTTCAAGTAAGTGTTTTATTTTTCAATTCCCTACACTTTGTTTGCACCTTAAACGCAGCCTTAGGTGGTTGGGGAAAGCAATTGTCAATTTAAGATGTCTGTTAGAAATGTTTCCTCAATAAATTCACTTTGTTGTTGTTGTTGTTTTATTATACATAATAATGCAGATGCCCTGCTTATGCAAATGAATAATTTTGTTTTAATTTACAGTGTGTAATATATTTTACCCATTCATTTGCAATAGATTAGAAGAAATACATCACGTTAGAAAAATTGTTTCAAACTAAAGCATTTTTTTCATATTTCACAGAGTTTACATGTAGGTTATATTCTCTGATTTGTGAAAACCTGAATGATCGTATACTTTTAAGCTTGTTCTATTTGACAAAGTTTAACAATTTCCATTCGCAATTCACTCCTACATGATGTTCTAATGCTTCATTTTCTGTGACTGGCAGGAATGGAGAGCACGCATGGGACTTGAATGAGAGGACAGCAGACAAGTTTGTGGAACATTTAACAGAGTAAGTTTTGGCCTGGTATTGAATCAACAAATTTGGAGTACATTCCACAATGTAAACAAACGGCTGGAGATTAATGTGTATTTCTTAGCATCATGCGTTTGGTACCCGTAACCAGCAGATACCAGTTTTTGTCTTTTATTGTTGTCGATTAAAGTAGACAGATGATGTTTGAAGGTTTGCATGGTGGTATGAAGTAGACAGGTTTTGAATATTTTGGTTGCCTGAAAATATTTTGTTAATACTCCATTACCATCTCCTTTCTTCTTCACTTCAATGGTTTAGTCAAATCTTAGTTTCTTCTTTATATGTGTATCCCTTCATCTCTCGTGCCTCTCGGTTCCAATTTATGTAATTTCCATGAAGTGTGCACTTTTTTTAAATTCTCTGCTCGAGTCCTGATGGAATGAAATATCAGAAATGATAGGTCATTTAGCTCCGGTAAACGTAGCAAGCGATGAAATCCATCAATACAGGCGCGGATCTACGGGGGGGGGGGGTTTAGGGGGTTTAAACCCCCCCCTTGGGCGGCCCAAAAAAAAAAAAAAAAAAAAAAGAAAGAAAGAAAAAAAGAAAGAAAAAAGAACGCACGCTGGAGAGAAAACCCTTTCAAGTGCAAATATTGTGAGAAGATATTCAACTCATCTGGTAACTTAACCAACCACATGATAACTCTGGATATAACTGTGTATTAAACTGTTACTTGATTTAAAAAGACGTTATCATGCACTGCTTTTTATGGTCTCCATTGTGTTAATAGATGCCAGGAAAACATCACTTACGGGGTTCAAATAAACACCCCCAAAAAAATCGGCTCGCGGCTCGTGGACGATGCTCCTCATCATCATTATTTTGGTCAAACCCCCCCCTTAGCAAAAAGCTAGATCCGCCCCTGCAATAAAGACTCTTGCAACCAAAAGATTATTCTTTATTTATTTTGTTTAAACTATGTCCTGAAGCCTTATCTAATGTTTTGCCCTCTTTTTATTATTCATTTATATATGATTTTCTTTTAGTCCCCAGGAGCCCCCTCCACCCCCACCCCCTGAACCATCATGGAGTGACTCGGAATCAGAAGTGGACCATCTCACCGATGATAACTTTAAATCTTTCACCAAGAAGAAGAAGCATACCCTAGTCATGTTTTATGCGCCATGTAAGTAGCTGAGAGCTCAACCTTCGTAATGATCTGTCGAGACGAGGATTCCATATTTTGTGCTACGCCTCAATAACTTTCGATTCAGAGCCCTAAAAAATATACAAGGTTCATAAGACAAATTATGACAATTTCTGCGCACATTGTGTCCATTTTTGTTGCATGACCATATTATGTTTGACTTCCGGCATTTTTGAAAATAAATATATGCTTTAAATCTTTAAATTGGCAACACGCTGAGGGTTCAAAATCACTGTGTTTCATACAAAGTTGGCAATTTTCTACTTATCATCATAGTTATTAATTATGCACGCTTTTTTTCAGAGACCTGAAATTTTATTAGAACAATGAAGTAACAAAAGAAACATGTGATTATTGACAATTTGAAGAAGAAAAGAGACGCAATTTAGTCCTTTCTGTCCTGAAAGGGTTGGGTAAATATGTTCAGAGTTGTGTTTTGGGAAATTTCCCAAATTTCCCCTAATTTTTATTTGTAATGAATATCTTTAAATGTGCTATGCAAGTATTATTAGGCATTTTTTTTTTTTTTTTTTTCAAGTAAAAACTATAAGTTAAACAAAGGTTCACTATATTTAAACAGGGATGAGAGTTTAGGTTTTTTCTGGTTTCTTCGCCTCATGCATCCTATGTTTCAGTATTTTTCAGGCTTTACATGTACATGGTATAGAATATCAGGTGCTCTTGCATGTCCTGAACTCTTGAAGGCTTATTGAGTAAAACCATTGGTTAACAATAATTTTAAAAATGATACTTTACAGTCCATTTTTTCCCAGTTCACTAATTCATTCATATACCGGTATGTTGTTCTCTCAGGGTGTGGACACTGTAAGAAAGCCAAACCAGAATATATGGGAGCAGCTGAGGAATTTAAGGAAGAAAATAAAGTAAGTATTTATCTTTGGATCTACAGGTAGATATAAATATGTGATTAGATACTACCTATAGAAGATATTCCTTTTGATGAACAGTGATCGTGTAAACTTTCTTCTGAGCTTACAAGAGGAAAGGAAGAAGTCCAATCCTTCAACATGTACTTTCCACTAGAAAAAAAATGTTTTCAGGCAAAATGAATTGAAGCTTTTTACTCTCATTTGTCAGTGTACTATGAAAGAACAATTAAGAAAAATCAGAAGAAATAAAAACACGCTGATAAAGATTGCTAGAGACAATATAGTCTTGATAGTGTTTGAACTATCTATTGTTTGAGCAATGTCCGATTAAAAATAGGAAAGTTATGAAATGTTAAAGTTGTCATCAGTGAAACACAATTTGGCAACACTGGTTGTATCTTGTGAGCTCCTCTCTAATCTGCTCTGTACAGATAATTACATAAACCTTCATTTTATTAGTTTCTGATGTCGTTAGCGAGTTGTTTCATATGTTAGAGACAAACCTAGTTATGAATGAAGTGCCTTATAAAATCCAGAATATTAACTTAATATTTGCAAGAAATTCAAGTTTTTTTTTAAATTCCCTATTGCCAGGTTTCCTATGCTGCAATAGACTGCACAGAGCATAAGGATTCTTGTACAGCCTTTGGTGTAACAGGCTACCCTTCCATCAAGTATTTCAGCTACGGCAAACTGGTACAGGACTACACCAGCGGAAGAGAGGTAAGGAAAGAGCAAGTTGGGAAATGGTACATGGTCGTGTTTTGCGAGTGCAAATAACAGTCTTGGGTCTCATTTTCTTTATTTAGTGAGAATTTTAGATTTTCACAGTTTTACTTGGAAAAATTGAGAGAAAGTATAGTTACTTAATGACAAAAACTGGCAAAAAGTGATAAGTAAGTAAGGGAACTTGGTTGCTTAATTGATGACAAAAAATGGCAGAAAATTCTAGTTAAATTAGATTGCATTTCTTTAGAATTGTTGTATGACCTACAATAAGAAGCTAAAAAACAAATGTCACTGTATTTTTATGCCTCCGCTACAAAGTAGCCGGAGGCATTATGTTTTCTGGTTGTCCGTCCGTCCGTCCGTCCGTCCGTCCGTACGTACGTCCGTACGTCCGTCCGTACGTCCCGTTCTCGTGATCGCGTTATCTCAAGAACCAATTGATGGATTCCCTCCAAACTTGGATCATGTATGTATCTAACAGAGCCAATGAACTGATTAGATTTTGGGGTCACGAGGTCAAAGGGCAAAGGTCACAGGGCTCATTATGTATACAAAAATAGCTCGTGATCGCGTTATCTCAAGAACCGATCAATGGATTCCTGCCAAACTTGGGTCATGTATGTATCTAACAAGGCCAATGAACTGATTAGATTTTTAGGTCACAAGGTCGAGGGTCAAAGGTCACAGGGCTCATTATGTATACAAAAATAGCTCGTGATCGCGTTATCTCAAGAACCGGTAGATGGATTCCTGCCAAACTTGGGTCATATATGTATCTAACAGAGCCAATGAACTGATTAGATTTTTGGGTCACGAGGTCGAAGGTCAAAGGTCACAGGGCTCATTATGTATACAAAAATAGCTCGTGATCGCGTTATCTCAAGAACCGATCGATGGATTCCTGCCAAACTTGGGTCATGTATGTATCTTGCAGAGCCAACTAACTGATTAAATTTTGGGGTCATGAGGTCAAGGTCAAAGGTCACAGGGCTCATTATGTATACAAAAATAGTTTGTGATCGCGTTATCTCAAGAACCGATCGATGGATTCCTGCCAAACTTGGGTCATGTATGTATCTTGCAGAGCCAATTAACTGATTAAATTTTGGGGTCACGAGGGCAAAGGTCACAGGGCTCATTATGTTTGACTATAAATAGCTTGTGAATGCATTATCATTAAAAGCGACAGATTGATTACAATCAAACTTGAATTTTAAAAATTGCTTCCGTTTTGGTTTGTAAAATTGCTCTATGGCGGAGGCATCATTTTTGACTGCGCGCAGTCAAAATTCCATCTAGTTTAATTTAGATCAAAGTTTTGCGGACTTTACTATTTGAGTGTCATTGAACTTGAACCTCTGTTTCATGTATCATTGATTGACATATTGTACATTACAGGAAATACCATGAGTGTGAATTACTGTCACTCAGGTATGAAATGTACACAGAAAGGATTTTAACAATGGCAAGCTTGTATATTACAGGAGAGATGAAATCTACAACAAAATAATGGAGGAGTTGATTTCTTAGCCCTAATTGGTAAACAAGGAGGAATGTAATCTACATTGAATGGGTGTGGAGATAAAAAATTAGGGCAGGTGAAATCTTGGATGCAGGTGAGAGATGCTAAGAGTTCAAAAGTTCAACTAAATTATGGATTTGAACTGGGACCTCTGGGTTACGGTACCACTGAGTCATCGCTTCTCCTTAATGTTACCCCCTACCTTTGATACCTCATCTCTTGTCTGGTCCTTGCAGGAAGCAGATTTCATACGCTTCATGCACAACCAGTTGAGCCCTGGCTCTGCCCCCAGCGAGGCCCCGCCCCCTCCACCGGATGTAGACTTCTGGGCGGAGCTTGACGGAGGAGAGAATGTATTCCAGATTGACGACCCCATTTTCGAGAGCTTCCTGACTTCCAGCCCATCTGTTTTGATTATGTTCTATGCTCCATGTAAGTAGCTGTGCTTTGTGTAAAATTGTCAAAGGTAGAAAAGCGAAATGAGATTTTCATATCTGGCATATTTACCTCTGGCATATTTACATCTGGCATTTTTACCTCTGGTACTTTTACCTCTGGCATTTGTACCCCTGACATTGTTTTACCTCTGGCATTTTTATCTGTCACCAGTAGCTGTTTGGTGCATTCTCATTGATGAACAGCCCGTTTGAACCCTAAGACAAGTTGTCTGAAAGCCTATAAGACTGACATGTTGGTCTAATGAACCTCTCACATGAAGTTGTCCTGAGGCTTATGAGACTAATGTTGTTGGTCTCGCATGCTGTAGATCACTTGCGGTGTAGCCTAGCTTTTTGTGATTGTTTCATTCATTTCATGTGGTCTTTCCAGTCTTCAGAGGTGTCATGCATGTTCTGTAAGCCATGAATGATCTATCGCAATCAATATTTTTTTCCAGTATTTCTTTCTACTACGATTGTTGATCTAGTTTTTTTTCTCAATATACCACATTAGTATATTCCTATCTGAAATTAATACATTATTGAGAATTTTTCATTAAATTTGATATTTAGTAAAAACGAGCAGAAGCAAGAAGTTGCATTCCAGTAGCCTTGGGTTTCTGTAGATATTGCTTGATTTTCCATATTATGAATGAAACATGTGATTATTAACAGTTTTGTAATTAAATGTGCTTGTTCTGATTCTTAGGGTGTGGACATTGTAAGAGGATGAAACCAGCATTTGCAGAGGCAGCAACTTTAGCTAAAGAGCAAAATGTAAGTTTCCCAATTTCTCCTTTTTAAATCGATTTTTTAACGGAATAGAGTGTAAATACAGTTTAGGACAATCATCATCAAGTTATACCACACAGGATCTCCCTTCTAAATGTTAGTGTGTAGGAGACTGTAGAAAGTTTGCCAAAAATTTGATGGCAAAATTGTACTTTAATTGTATTATAATGTGAAAGAGGATTTAATTTAAAGCCCCACTGCACTACTTATAGCTACTTGCGCCCTCTATATAGCAAACAATGCCTAATCGGTGACCATTGGTCCCCTTGGTCCCCTTTTTCTTATGTTCATTGAGAGCTGATTTGATGAGATAACCACATGTCAGTGACCATGCAGAGAGGTCTAATAGCTCCTGCCCAAACTAGTGCAGATAGGCTTTAAGACACACTTCTGCAAAGATTTCCCCCAGTAAAATGTCTTTGAAGACAAATATTGAAAAAAGTGTACATAACTTGGGTTTTCTGTTGTATGCAGAAAACCTACGTTTTGTATTATTTTATCAATATTCTACTTCAAACACATTTTTTTTTAAATGCTTGCAGAAATGTGTCTTATATGACATCCTCTTTCACATTATGATACAATTTAGTGAAATTTTGCCATCAAATTTCTGGGGCTCCCAACACTTTAAGGGCCTTTAAGTAATTAAAAATAATAGTAAAAGAAAGTCAACAATGTACTATGTCTTTCCCTTTCGAGACGACCATTACAATTCCACAATACTTACTCTCTGAAACAAGCAGTTCAAAGAGAATAGCAAAAGCTAGGGGACATTGTGTGAATGGACTAGATAGCACTTAACGTTCTTGTTAGTTTATTGATTGTGTGTAATTTCTACCTATGTAAGATTCTCAACTAATTAGAGCTTATATTTCTGTTTTTTAATCAGCTACCAGGAAGATTTGCAGCTGTTGATGCTACTGTCGCTGTAATGACGGCATCAGCCTTTGAAGTTAAAGGATTCCCAACCCGTGAGTATAAAACATCAACCTTGATCAGTATGGTTTGAGCTACCTTATGTAAGGGAAAGCCAAATTTTCACAATTTTGATGAGAAAACAGTAAAGTTGGTTAATAATCAGATTGCTAAACATATTAGTAAAAGTTTCAAAAAAGGTATGAATGTAATTATTAGAATGCAGTTGATAGAGCAATAGAATTCAGGGGGAGGGGGTCTGAAGGGTTAAAAGATTATTGGACATACAGTTTTTACAGATGTAATTGGAAGGTATTTGCAGTGCTTTTGAATCAAGGATAAATATTATGGTATCTTGGTTTGGCATGAAGGAAACTGTTCCATTGATAATTACAATCTCGTTATACACATTTTTGATTAGTTTACACAGTCTTATTTTGTTTACATTGTTTGTCACCAAATGATATATTCCATTATTCTCTCCTTTGTTCTTTACATGTCTTGGTTCCTTGTTGACTGTCAATAGTGAAATATTTCAAGTAAGTATGGTAGACATCACACTTATTTTTGTGTTGCATGAGGGGTGCTGCCCCAAAGAAAATAGTAACTGTGCCTGTCACTCCAGAAAATCCATAATTTCACTGTTGGTAGTGCCTATGAAAGAGTGCTTGGAGATTTGATTTATATTCTTCATTACAACTTAAAAATTGTATGCGTAAACTATGAAGGAATAAATATTGAATCTATGTCCAAAGCTACATGAGTCTATTGCTAGTTAGTCTACCGTAGAATACATAGCACAAAATTCTGGGAAAATTATCACTCTTGATACAATGATAGTTCTAAGACTTTTTTTTAAATTAGAAAGTCTGCTTGGTAGCAACATGACTTTTTAATAGATTTTTTATTTTCTATTACAATTATTGAATTTATATTATTTTAAGTTTTTGTACTAATATTGATTCTTTTCTTCTTCATATATTTGCAGAAATGGAAAAGAAGATATGACCTATTCAGGAGCAAGAACAGCAGAGGCACTTCTTGAATTTATCAAAGAGTAAGTGTTTGTTCTTTCATTGGACATTGTACCAGTACCAGTGGTGTCTATTTTTTTGAAGTGGTTGTTGAAGTAGAGACATTATGGAAAAAGACACTTTGCTAGTTCACTTCAGTTGGAATCAAAATTTAAAACAGCATCGACTAATAATGTGCGAGATATTACGTCTTTATCATTATGATGCATGTTTAATAGGTGGCCGTTGATACATTTGAGTTTTTTCTTTTTCTGCACGCAACAAAAATCTGATACATTTGTTGTGATCTGTGTTGAAGTAAGTACCTCCTTTAATGTGACTATATTGCAATTTTGATTGTATAATGTAATAAAAAGTGGATATTATCAGGGAAAATGTTTGCATACCTTTGGCTGAATTTGAAATGAGAAACCTGAAACCCTGTACACACATATGTAAAAATGTATTTGCGATCGCAGACGTGTATGCGGTGTGAACTGTGTCATGTCCCTAGAGTTGCGGAGGTGCTGCCAGTCTCTTGATCGCTTGCAGAAATATTGTGCCTTGACTAGACTTGACTTGGTGTAATCACTGTATCTACCGGTAGCTCTTTTATATCGCAACTTTCATTAATCTATTCATCTACTATTCAATTATTGTATATTATTAGCTTATAAGGTTCTTAGCTACATAGCTCTAGAAAAGCTCTAGAAAACTAAAGCTTTGGTATTGTTTGTAAATCCCATTTTAACAAAACAAGAAGTCAAAAAGAGCTTGTGTGAGCAGGCAATTTACCCTGTCTGATATGTTATACATCAAATAAGTAATTTCTATTAGTATAATCGCTTCATTCTTTGAATTAATGTTAATTTTTTAATTGTATGCGGGTATAACAAAACCTTAGGGAGTTTGGCGTCCATGTCATGCATAGTTGTATGCCACAGCCCTCTGATTCAGGTTATCTTTAGAATCTAAGAATACCATGCCACCATGACAGCACTGAGGACGATTGACGATACAGAACTCCCGACATCATTCTACCAGTCACTGCAGAGTCTAGTTGTTCACACCCGTCCTGGCTTGTCCTCGCCGTTGAGTGCCATTAGTAACTTGCAAGAGCTACCGGTACTTACCTGTCTTTGCAAGCAGCCTTGATGATTATGTTATTTAAAAGTGAAGGCGGTCATTGTCTCTTCACGAAAGACAGCTACTACTACTACTACTACTACTGCATCAAGCTTATAGAAAATCGCTTTGCCTATGCTCTTCAGACATGCATGTAAGGGTGGTGGTGATGCGTTTTTTTTTTCTTCTGCCCCCCAAAGTGATTTTGCTCTTTACGCCACTGCTTTAGTGGTTACCATTAAGTACCAATATTTGGCTCGCATGATTTCAAATTTGTGCCCCCCCCCTAAGAAATCCAGGATCCATGACTGAGTACATATATCTATTTAACCCCCCCCTCCTCCCCCACCCTAGAATCCTGTGGATTTTCCACGGGTCCTGCTTGTATACTGATTATTTGTCATGATATCATCATTTCTATCTCACACCAATCTCTTTATCTCTTCAGCCCTGCCAGTGTGCCTCCACCTCCACCCCCTGAGCCAGCCTGGAGCGACGTTCCTAGCGCAGTCAACCACCTGACCGGTCAGACCTTTGGTCAGTTCATTCAGGACAACACCCATGTACTGACCATGTTCTATGCTCCATGGTGCGGTCACTGTAAAAAGGCCAAGCCAAGCTTCCAGCAGGCGGCCGAGATCTTCAAGGATGCACCGGGCAGGAAACTTGCTGCTGTCGACTGCACTGTAGAAAAGGGTGAGTTGATATCCTACTGTTGTTGTTTTTGTTTAGGTCCAAGTCATGGGAGTTTTCTTTTAAACTGTAGCCCAACTGGTAAAAACCAATCTGATGCTCGCTGGACCGCAGTGTAGATTTTACATTTAGAGATTTGTACAAATTTAAAACTTTGGTTACATGTGGTTATGTTGGTGATTGCAATTGCAAATTAATGAATGTGACTGCAAACATGGCTAATGCATATTTGAGAATGAAATACAACCTAGTGTAAAAAGTGTGAAATTCTAGCCATTTTTCTGACTTGTTAGAGCCAGGTTTTTGGTATGTACCGTACAGTCATTGCAAAATCTATACTGTTGTCCCACATTTATCAGTGCGTGGGGTGAGCGGCAAACTGTCTGGTCTGTAGCTTGGGTTTACGCAACTAAGCAGCTCAGGTCTACTTGTGTTTCTTTGTTTTAACTTTAATGTGAAAGAGTGGAATCGGAGCTTGTATTTTGATAGATTGATTGTTGAATGTTTTAAAAATCCATGTTGAATGAGTCGGGTTCCCCAGCTATCCTGGAAATCAAGGGAAATCTCTAAAATGAGCGTGCTTTTTTGTCCAGTTAGTGAAAAGTCAGGGTATTAGAGAAATATCACTCAATTCAAGCCCAGAAAGACAGGGGTCTGCCTCTTCAAAGTTGTTTTTGTCTTGCCTCCACACTGCCTTTCCACTGTATAAATAGCTATGATGACATTCCTAACTGGAAATAGGGCAAACAATTATCAAGGAATTTTGAAACCCCGTTATGGAAAAATCAAGGGAAAAGGGGGAATTTTGTTTTTAATGACATGTTGTGAGCTCTGTAATGATTCTCTTTCTCTCTCTCTCTCTCTCTCTCTCTTTTTCATTCATTCCCTTACACCTGTTTATCTCCCTCTTTTTTACAGGTCTTTGTGAACAATATGAGGTTAAGGGGTTCCCCACCCTCAATTTATACAGCAACGGCGAGTTTGTAGAGAAGTACACCGGTGGAAGAATGGCAGAGGATTTTGAAGCGTACATGCAGAAGACTGAACTACCAGAAGAGACATCAGAAGAAACCCCAAAACAGGAAACTGCCCCAGAAAGTGAAAATTTAGATACACCAAAAGAGAAGGTTGAGCTATGATAGAGTCAGAGTAAAGATACGATTCAGTAGACTAGTTTACAAATGTTTTCAGATTTGTGATGTTTTTTTTCCCCTCAGTGTCTTGTGATTTAATCACTGCACTCTTTTGTCATGAGTTGTTGTAACTCAACAAGCTGAATATAGGTTTTGTATATTTCATGTTGCTTTGTTGAGCAATTCTTTATTTTGTCAGGAGTGACCATTGTTGTGGAAGTTGGCCTAAAAATTGAATACATTGGTCAACTTGTCTACTTATAATCAAACATGTAAGGTGTGTGTTTTATGGGAAGTTTAGAGGGATAGTATTTCATTATCTAACAAAAATACCTGGACTTAATCTATTAAAGTAAAGTTAGAAGTTCCTTGTTTGTTCCATATTGCTGATTGGCAACATTTGTCATCTCTCACACAAGCATCTTTTATCCATGTGAACACAGGATATGGAGGCCTACATAAGTATTTTTTTCTTCAAATCTTCTTTTAAATCAAGTAGACAACCGTTTTTCTCATACATTGATTTACACATGTAGTGGACAAGTAATACTCGCTTCCTTCTACCAGACATAAAACAACAAAGAAAATTGAGAAGATGAACCTGTAAAATCATCAGAAGGATCACCAGAAACCTGTTTCGCAAAGCTTTTTTTCAATGATAAATGGCAAAAATCAGTGACAAATCTGCTGATAACCAATTAGAAGCAAGGATTTCACTGGCTTATAACAAAAACTGTCATTTGTCACTGATGACAAGTTTTGTGAAATGGGGCCTAGATCTTATCATTTGATCTTTTCACAGTTGGGTAGATGGCCAACAACACTGCCAATCCTTGATTCCTGAAAGAATTGATGATGCTTTATTCAGTTAAGACTCAATACTGGTATATATCGTATCTTTGCTATTAGAATATGGTTCAATAATTAACAAAATGGAATTGTTTGATTTAGGGGAGTGCATGTAGAGTAAAGAAAAATGTAGAAGTTAAGGCTTCGGGGTGGAGGGTGCACTTTATTTTATTTCCCAATATATTTGTCACCAATACGCTACAACTGGTAGAATAAAACTTGCAATTTACATATCAACAGTATACATAGCATTTATTTGTTATTTTCCAAGGAACATTGGAATATATAGAACTTACAAGAAATGTCATCTACATAAGAATATAGATTGAGAAAGTACGTGATAGGTCGTTTGTTTTTTGTTTATTGTCTTTAATAGTTAATCCATTTTCGAATATTAAAACTGTCTTTCAAGTGCTTCTGACCAAGTTTAAGCAAATTTCATTTTATCACGCAAGTAAAAAACTGTGTTGTGGCACTCCTTCTTTTAAAGTGAATTGATACAAAATTGCCTTCCTTCAGAGACATTTTACTTTATTTTTTTAGTGTATTTTAGTTATCTTGTCTTACAGACAAAAAAAGAGTTTAGCCTAATGTTAAGTTTTCTTTTTCTATCATTTCATATTAGTTTCCATATGCTACACAAAGGATATAGAATGTATATGTAAATGATAGCTAAAGCTTGTCTTCCATAATTCAATTAGCTCATTAGTTGTTACCATATTTATAGATTGTCAAAATACAAGTTTATCATTATCTCACTATGACAAGAGGTTGTTGGCATTCATGGACATATTTGTGTATGACGCTCTTTAGGTGTCCAGGTTGAATGTATATATTTAGTTTCATTGTCTTTATGAATCACACAAGGTCAACAATACATGCTAAATATTGTAATATATAACGTATGTAGATAAACTCAAAGACGACTTCCTGGTAAAAAAATGTGGATTACTGTGTACTGTTGACATTGCAATAAGTAAGGGAGGCTATCCAAGTTGCTGTTTCACAAGACTGAAGAATAAAGAGAGATTGCGTTACTCCCGCTCTATTCTGGTAGGTGGTAAGTGGTAGGAAAATAAGGTCAAACTGGAAACTGTTTTCTAGCTAGAAATTATAATGGGGTATTATACTGTCTGTCCATTGTGAATATAATCAATATTTGATGCAATTGGACCAATTTTGTATGCAGTTCAAAATTCATGTTAACAGGCAAATTTGTAATGATTTTCTTCAAATTTCAAAGACATTTTTTTAAAGAGCAGTGCTTGAAGGGACTCACATTGAGTGAATCTATATACATTTATAGATAACAAAGGATGAGTTTAATTCAGGGATTTTAGGATCACTTCCCTTTCTACTTTTGTAATGTATTGTGAACATTTTCTAGTATTTGTACAATCTTACATCGAATGTCTTCCTGTTTATAGAATTTATATGGTCCAACCTGACTATGATTTTCTGTGTATTCAAAATCAATTATGATGGTTTAATGATAATATAACTGGTGATTTTTATTTGTTTGAGATGAAAACATGATCTGAGGACATGAAGAAACTTGTTTCCTTCAATGTATGTTAAGCTCTGTAATAAGGAAAATAGAGTTAGGATTCCTTACATTTCATGAATTTATCATCATTTTGATGCATGAAAGATTTGTTTTATTGTTGGACATGGTAAGAATGAAAATGTTACATAAAGTCTGTTTGGAGCCAGAAAGATGTTAACTACTATACAAGAACGCATTGTTAGCACCCTTCTGACTCTCAAACAAGGATGTGACAATTTTCTAGTTAATACATGGCTGAAATTTTCCTATTTCATCTTATACTAATTGATAACTGTTTTGTATCATTTTGCGATTTAATCGTGGTGCTCTATCAAGTACATCATTTTGATTGTAAATTGTTGTCTTTTTAAGAATGCCAGTATCTCTATTGAGTAGCTAAATGGACAAATCAATTAACAGGAAAATTTAACATAAGTCTTGTAATCAATACAAATAGAAAAAGACTTCTCCCATTACAACTCTTTCCTACTTGTACTCAAAAATCAAAAGATCAAGAGGACCATTTTATTCTGATTATTTTATTTGATGATACAATGCCCATACTATGGACCCCATGTGTCTTAATACATACCGGTATCCGTTTGTTAAGTATTTTTGTTACTGAGCAAAAGATTTAATTCATAGTGTATTTCTATATTCCGGTCACACCAATAAAACCGACACCAGACCTACAATAGACCAAACGAAAAACTATATAACCCTGAATGGCCAGTCTTATTTCAATTATCAGTCGGTTTGGAGTTGTAGTGACAGAGGCATCAGGGCCAGAAGGATGTTAACCCTGTGTTTTAAGTATGGTGGTTAAATGTCCTTCTTGCTCTTTACAGACGACTCGTTTGTAATTGATGTCTAATTGGAATGTTCTTGATATCATAATGATGTAGAAATACAGGGGTTTGGGAGTGTTTGTTAGAGAAGGGCTCAATTGGCTGAATGTCAGCTGACTTGCGGCCAATCGGGCCTTATCTCAGACTGGAACACTTGAGTTCTATCTTTTAAAGAATATTAAAATGTCTATCAATTTTTTGATCCATGGTCATTTCTTTCAAACCCAAATGTAGGCAGGTCATTAGGTGTACGATAGCCTTTAGATTATCTTGTTTAAAATGTAAAGGTTGAGTAAGGTAAACTAATTTTCTTATCTACTTCTACTTGTATTTGAAACACGTGCCTTGTGATCATGTTTTCTGATCTCCATTCTTAGAAAACGTTCTGCTTTCATGAGAAGCAATAAAATACTGACATAACATAACTGATTACCCTTATTAGTAATTTTGTCTTTTTTTATTGTCACATATGCCAATTTTCAAGCAAAGGAAGACTGCAGTTATTAGAGATGACTTTACAAATGTACTCCGAGTGTGTCTTCATATATCTGTCTTCTTCAGTTGAATTGCATAAACCTGGAACACTAATGGCGATCCAAAGGTCCTTCAAGGCTAATTCCATCAATATCTAGTGGGTTAACTCGCCACCCCTTTACATTTGGTCGGCTAGGCACACGTTATGTATGCTTATATTTTCACATGATAATTGGAATAATTAAAAAGGGTAGGCGGTGGCGTCTGAATGTCGCTGTGTCTTTAAAAGCTTGAATTCGCCGTAAGAGAACATGGATGGAACTCCCCCCCCCCCCCTAAATAAAAAAAATAAAAATCGACAATAGACACTTGAAATTGGCAGTTCGGAATTGACGAGTATGTGATGAATTTGTGTGATTAATACTGGTTTTACCGGTTCACGTGTGTGTTTGACCATGTCGAAGACTGTCTGGGAGATGTCCAAGAAGTAAAAGGTAGTTATGTATATAAGGGGTTTTGGGTATAAACGATTTTTGTATAAATCTGTACTTATCTGATTGTTTGTATCTATGTATTTTTATAATGAAGGGTCGTCGATACGAGGTTTTCTTTTTTCTTTCAAGGAGAAGGAATGAACCATTCAAGACCTGTTTTTAAATTAAATTACAAGAAAATCACTCCTTGATCAGTATGTCATCTCCCATAGAGAGAAATGCTGCGACTTCGCCACCCGAAGAGTCGCACTTTCAGGTCTTTGAAAGAAAGAAAAAAGAGATTAGTGAGGGGGCACTATCATGCACTCTCCTGACTATCCCTCGTTTGAGCTTAACCCCCTCCCTTCCCCCATGCTTTCGAGTGCAATTGAGGCGTCGTTTTGATTGCGTTATTATTTGCACTAATTAAAAGCCAATAATTAAATGCAGTTGCTCTGTTCATTTGCGTTGCTCTCTGTCGAGGCGTCATACACCGCGCTATAGTCGCTGACACACTCTGGTTTACGTCAGCAAAATAAATCTTCGTGTGCAACGGACCGATACAGTTTCCACATCAAGAAGCCACTCCGGAGTATTTAACTATCTGCGCATTAGCAGTACAAACATTTGAAACCCATCAAGACGAATACATTCTATGATACACAGGTGAAGGTCTTCTTTTCAAGAGGGCAAAGAAAAGGTATTAATGAAGCTCATCCGTCACAATATTGTTGTAAAATGCACAAAATGAGACTTTTAAAAGATCTTTGGATATTTGGGGTCATTTTTACATGCGCTATCTCTGAAGTGGCTTATTAATCTGAAAGGAATCCATGCAGACAGTGACGTAGTGTGAATTCACCCATTGAGGGGGCACAGGAATTTTAAAAAAAATAGAGATGGGGGGGGGGGGGCACCTATATAATCATGTTACTCGGAAAAACATGTGAATTTACAATACGATTATGGGGTGCGAGAGAAGGTCTAAGCGTGTTTTTTTTTTGCGTCCTTTTTCTATATTTCTCATCTCGCCTTTTTTTCTCAATTTGGGGATGGGGCTTGTGTCCATCGTGCTGCTGGAGCTACGCCACTGAATACAGAAATGAAGAAAGAAATGCTTCAGAGCAATTCCACGTTATAGAACATTTATACTAAATACTCTCTAGCCTACTGAGCGAACCATGCAGTATTGGAAGACAAAAAGGTTGTTTGGTCATTAAAATTGTGATTCCAGAATGAATTGTCAAATATAAAAGAAGAAATTTTACTTTGGACAACAAATATATGTCGCACGGGACACTTTCACGGCTTAGTATCAGAACATGTACCATGTCACTTATCACTAATTCGATAATGTGATTTAAAAAAGTTATGGAACATACTGAAAATAAATAAATTTGCTTATTAATCAATATCATGTATCGGAATTGTAACAATGTAGTCATAATTATACATACCAACATGTATTGCATTCGCTTCAATGAAGCCATCACTTTTTTAATGTTTATACAAAAATTATAAATCACCTTATATCTTTATAATGTTACTAGTTAATTCTGTAAATTTCCCGAGCTACTAATGTATGATTATTTAGACTAATAATGGTGTCAAAATTTGTTCACAGACTGAGAAGAATCAGTTTTCTCATTCATGTTTTTTTGTCTGAACGAATCTTCTTGTTCATCATTTTTTTTTCGTAAATTGTATTATGAGATGAATTTCAACACATTAAGGTATTTTTAGTATCATGACAAGAATAATATTCTAAGTTCTTTTAGGGGGTTGTGACGACGATGAAGTCTCCCAAGTTTGGATAGGTATATTGTGTGGGTCAATTCTGATGCATTCGTCGTTGTTTGTTTTTTTTGTTGCATCCTAAACATGTGCAAAAAGCACTCCTCCGGTCGTCAAACTCAACGCGCAGTGGTTCCACAGCGCCGATGAAAGGTGTCGAGAGTTTGGTCCGTATACGGGTTCGCTGTTCACGCTACGACGCCCCGTTCTCCCTCATGCCCCGTCAAACATGTCACGATACTTAACGGAAACCATATCTTGCTGAATGATTGCTTGATCATGACGACCAAAAGACTTCTTTTAAAGTCGAAAAAATGTCAGAAAGCCAGATGAGAACCGCATTGGGACGCCAATTCGGTTTCCTGTGTAAATTCTTGTTTGACATTGTTTGGTATTACCAAATGCATGTTAAGGGTGGAAGAATGTAGGCGTGCTTCAGTCACTACACTAAAATATACTTATTATGTCGATTATTAGTCCTATGAAGCCCCCAAAAGAAAAGAAAATAACAAGAAAGAGAGTGCGATAGTCATATTGAATTAAATTAAATATTTTAAAATCCCAAATACATGTATAATGTCTTATGGGCAAATTGATGTGTATCCGATATAGCGGAAAAACATATGTTTGATCAATGTGCCCCTCTACTAAAGCTGGATCGACGCCCCTGCCACCGAATCTTCCAGACACTCGCAAGGTTGCTAAAATTATCCTCCATCCTTACCCCCTTTCTATAGCATGCTTAATTAAGGTGTTTACGACACCAAATTTCATTGAGCATCGAGCCAGACAATGTACCCTTTCCTTCAGCTCTGATTGAAATATTGATCACATTCTGCATATTTTAGAGCAATCAAAGTACTTTCATTTCTGGTTTCCATGGAGACGAGATGATGTCAATGACTATCATCCTCTAACAAGCCGAGCCAGGCGGGGGCTAGACTCTTTCCCGCAAGTTGAGCTTGGCGGTCGTGACCCGTCTAACTCCGCGTGGTTGAACTTCCCAGTGTTTTAATCTCTCAACGGACAATATTAAAGGTAATACAAAGTTTTGGGAAATTTTGAAAATTGGGTGGATAGTGAATCTTTACAATTTTGATATATTTGGATGCCACTCTGGATGTATTAAAAGCACAAAAAAAATTAGCCCCTAAAACACTTCTGTTTTTGAGAAAAATTGAATATAAACATTTACCGGTGCTCCTGGTAAATTTCGATAAATTTCAAATAGCGCCTATGGCCGTGCAATGGTAGCTGCGACCATGAAAATCTCAGAATATGTAGTTGTGTTATATAATTTCACAACGGGAATAGCTAATCGGTCGATTTTAGTCAAGAAACATTGTTTCATAGCTAAATTAATATCTTGACCTTGAGAGGGAGCTAAACAACATGAAGAGTTTATTATTTATAATTTCATAACTTTAGACTCGATTTCAACCGCGACAACGATCAATGAATAATTATTGTAGGAACGCATATGCTTCCAATATGTTAATTTGAACCAAATTCATGACCCCATACCAAAACTTTGTGATACCTTTAAAGTGTTTTTTCCGGTCTTCTCAACAAATTAATAAACCCGGTGACCAAAATTGTTAGATTTTGAGTCTTTATTACAGTTAAAATGTAATTTCTTTATACAAATAAGATAGATAAGATGTGAAGATTCAATATAGAGGACCACGCCCCTGCCTAGCCAAATACGAAGTAGCGGCGGGTGCCCCAAATACAGGTGTCATGCGGTTGCCCGAACATTGGTGCATTGGTTATATCGAAATTTGGCGGTGTGGAGGAGAGGCAGCCCCCCCCCCCCCAACAACAAAACCTGTCCCGTACGTACGCCTATGATTTTTATCAATCGATCGGAATTTCATATTAATCTTTATATACCTCATTTTAAGATTCTTTACTAATCCTGTCTTCTGATTGGTTGAAAATGCAGTCATGTTCTTAACCATGCCCGCTAATTGAAATTCATAGTCATTTTTCCCGGCTCTACCGGTTTATATCCATTTTTCATAGCACTTTTTCCATGGCTGTGAAACGTGACGTCATTTTGCTGCGATCCCCATTTTGGTTTACGTGTTATAAGTTTCTTTTGTGCGATGACCAATGCGCAATACCGTACGGTGTTTGAGTGCAATTCGATTTTGGTCGCTGCATTCAGGTGACGCCATTTTGTGTACTAGTGCTGTAAATATGTTGCGAATTTGTGAATTTATAAAGTTACTGTTCATGTTCTACTGTTCTACTGGAGCACAGCTTGTTGGTGATATCATCCTGTACAAAAGTTACTGTTCGTGTAAACGTGTTTGGTATTCCCTGTTCTACTGGAGCACAGCTTGTTGGATTTCATACTATACACAAGTTATTGTTGGTGTTAATATTCATGACTTCAAAGAGATGGAAACCTAAATGGGTGAGTCAACATTTTCCTTTTTTTCGGTATATAAAATATATATTGACTGCTTTTAATATTCGAGGCATAGTTGTTTCTATAGGGTCTCGGGAAACTCACAACCTGCTATGACCCCGCGGCGCAAGCGCCTTGGGGTCATAGCAGGTTGTGAGTTGCCCTTGACCCTATAGAAACCACTATGCCTCTCAAAGCAGTCAATATATCCTTAATACGACACCAGAAGGCAGCAAATAGGGCTATTACATGGGGTATTGCCATTAATAGACATGAACAGTGCGAGATCCTCCCAACCAGCGTTTTTAAAGAACGAAATAACAATAGAAGAAGGTAAATACACTATTTTATCTAGATAACACTCTTAACAGAAAATTGGGACATAATTCATATAATCTTCACCCTATCCCTGTTTGATGATAATCTTCAATGTTTCCTCCTACAATGCACTACTCGACTGGCTGAATGTGGCACACTTTGGCCAATCTTGACTCGTGGGATACAATGACAAGGTTATCAGGGCGTATAGACATTGCAAGTGTGACATTCTATATGAGCAGCTTCTCATCTTCCCATCTCTCTCTCTCTCTCTCTATTTAGCCCTATCTCTCCCTATCGCTCACTATCTCTCTCTCTCTCTCTCTCTCTCTCTCTCTCACACTCACTCACTCACTCACTCACTATCTCTCCCTCCCATTCTCTCTTTCCCCTTAATCTCTTTATATGTGTAGAAACATCCCTCCCTCTCTTCCACCTTCCCTTTCTCTTCCACTTTTTATTTTATCTCACATATTATTATTCTCCTGTCTTTTTTTCTTTCTTTTTTCTTCCTTCTCATTATTTCTCTTCCCCTCTCTCTCTCGTTCTCCTTCACCTCTATATCTCTCTCTTCCTTAATAATATTTCCCCCTCATTATCTCACTCTTTCATCTCTTTCTCTCTCCTATATCTCTTTGTCTCCTTTTCATCTCTCTCTCTCTCTCTCTCTTTGTCTCTCACTCTCTCTCTTTCACATTCCCTTTACCTATATCTCTCTCTCCCTTTCCCTTTCTATTTGTCTCTCTCTCTCTCACCCTCTGTCTCTTTCACCTTCTCTTCACCTATCTCTTTCTCTATCCAAGTCAAGACGACCCCGTCCGCCCCCAGACCGCCCGTCTTAAAGTACACGTACCTTGGTGGGCGAGGGAAAATCTGGTCCTCCGAGGTCCTGGGCGAAGGCAAAGCTGATGAAAATTAAATGATAGGGGAAGGTGATGGTGGTTGTGGTAAGGTCTCTTGTTTCTGACTGTCTGCTAAAAAATACCGTCAGTAGATATTATGATAGAGGGCAGTGAACAAATAGAAAATTAATGATCGACCTTTTTGCTCTCATTTATAGGAAAGTTGGATCGGCTCGGGTGGATGGGCGCCTGGCAAGCTTTCAAGTCGGAATAAAACATTTCAGTGTGGTGTGTATGCGTTTGTGTGTGTAGGAAGGGTATTGCACATAAGCATTTAGTTACGTCAATTCAAAGATTCATTTTTTGAAATCATATGGAAAAGTTTTGGGCGAATTCGTTCATAAAATGGATTGGTCACCGAGCCGGTCAACTCTGCACAGAGCTTCGCACCAAGTGCCGCAGTGTGCACTGGCGCGTAACACAGAGGGTCGACTGGTCACTGGGTGCGTCCATTATGACAAAATAGGGAGAATGGGTCTTGTTCATAACATAAACATAAAACAAGGACGATTGCATTTGCATGTTTATGTCTTTTAATGAAACTCTAAGACGACACAAAAACAATAACAAGACTTTAAAACTGTTGAAGAATGAATTCATATCGATAATTCAATATCAAGGAGTTCACTAATTATAATATCTAACCCCACAATCAAATGGAATATTCCTCTCTCACGGTCTGAGTTTACGACGAACAATTTTACAAAATCCTTTGTGTTTCTTCTTGGTCACTGGCAAATTACACAACAAATCCATGATGTATCACCATTTAATTATCATTACTACAGTCTACATGTCTTCTTCTTTCCATATTTAAGGTTGAAACTCACATATTGATAGAAATAACTACACAAAAAGGACCGGTTCGGAGAACATTCCGAGAGGAGACGTGCCGTTTCAAATCACATGCAACGCAAAAGTTCGCACGCTAATGTGTACGTCTATGGAACTCGTGTAGTGTGGCATATTTCATGCTCTTGCGCAAAAAGGAGCATGTATAAGAGACAGCAAATCATTGGATGCAAAAGTGCAACCTTTTCCCCTTATCCAATCAAAATGAATGATACATAACTGGAATCGTTAAACCCTCAGCTTCAATTTGATATGCGAGATGGTGCAATTCGGCCATCGTATCAGTTCTACAGCCAAGATGAGTATGGAGAGTTGACGAATTTTTGGCGAAAATCGGTTGACCTCCATAGAGAAAGTGTCGTGAAAGGTTTTTTTGGAACATTTTTAAGCAAAAAGTGCAACCTTTCCCCATGAATGAAATTATTTCAAATTTATATCATAATAAAGAGAAAACATTGAATTTTAAAACACCGGCCGAGATGGTATTAAAAGTGGGTTCAGTTAGGTTGTTGCTGTGATTTAGCGTAGGAAATGCATGAAATGGTAAGGAATTTCACGTGTTGTAGCTCACGGTGCGATGCGTGTGGAGCAGATGAACGAAAGTTTTTCATATGGAAATAAGTTATATTTTATGCTCGATTTAAAAGATAAATAATAATTGGATAAGAAACAAATAATGTCATATTGGCTTCATCAAAATTAAAACATGCCAGACAATGATGGGCTAAAAGGCAAACTCTCCATGCACCGATTCTAATAATCGTTGATTGTAAACTAGTTGTGTTGTAATACCAAGAAAATGTAGATATTATCATGTATCATGACTATGAGGAGGATGACATCGTCACTGATGTCATTTACATGGATGGTGCAGGAGTAGATCTGGACCTGTATCCAAAAAGGAATGGTTAGGTTTCAAGAGGTTAACTCCTTGAAATAGGAGGCAATCATCGGTCATGTTGGAGAATATTAACACCTTTGTTTTTCTTTTTGCTATCAGCTTATCCCTAATGTAACTCTTACCCAACCGAACCAATCTTGAGTAAAGGTATCATGCCATATCGAATGACTAAAATATTCAAAGTTAATGAGAAGTTCGGCTTAAGGCGACCATATCCCGTCAGTGAGTTTAATCCGATGTATTTATAATGTAGCTGCCTTTCCAACCTTTCACGAGTTATCACTGAGCAAAGTGGTGCATTAATATTTGATTCCCCGGAGAAACACGATCGACTCATAAACGATGTATTAGAAATTACCAATGGACACGGGCTGTTGATAAAAGAAAATCTCAGTCTTAAACAAGGGCTAGGACATGTTGAAGACAATAAGCAACCCGCCCAGATATAATCGGCCAATTAGTTTTGTATATGGCCACCAGCTAATTCCGCCGAATCGGAAAGCAAATTAACTGTCACTTAAACACCCCATTCTAAATAATTAAAGCAGACTCCCTCTCAAACGTGTGATGAGATTTTTATCTCTGACTTCTTAGCAGGTTTTTGATATGGTGTTTTATCACCGATATCATCTAAAGCGAACAGTTTGATGTGAAGCCCGCGTCACACCCAGGCACCATGCCTCTGTATTTAAATAGAGCGATACGTCATCCACTGTCATTCTAATGGGCCCGATACGGCCGAGTTGCTGTGCCCGATCGCCCTCGTTCACCAGTGGGTGTTTAAAAATCAGGATTTTGCTTGTCTTATTAACGAGCGCATCAAACGTTTGCTCTTAAGTTTCTTCTTTTTATCATAATATAATCCGTTGCAATAGCTCCATAAAATTTAACGTCAACCCTTGTTGAAAACCATCCACACAGCATAAAACACTTTATGCATAAAAATGCTGCCAAAATTGGAAGAAAGAGAGATAGAGAGAGAGAGAGCGAGAGAAATAATTACATGTAAAGCGTGTTAGAATATATTCCTTGGTTTGTTCGATGGAAAGCCACAATATTATCGAAATTTATATTTAAATTACTGGACTGTAATGCTGTGGTTTTCGAACATTTTCGGCAATTGTTATTGGCCTTTCAAGTCTATATGTAAATGTTAGCAACGTTACTGCAAGTGTCAGAAGCAACGATGACTACCTAAAAGTTGGGACACATGAATTTGTTTGGGGTAAACAATTTATACATTCAAAATACTATGTGGTATAAATATAGAAAACAATCGAGTCAGAAAATGTTTCTCTTAAGAGTATTAAGAGTAAAACCTTTGAATAATTCCCCTATTTTAATACCGGGAGATTTATCATTACAACAGAACAATTCGAACTTAATATCTTCCCATCATTTAAAAAAGAATTTGTACAGAAGTTTAACCCCTGGAAATTATTTTTGATATTGGATTTGAAAATGCGTACAGGATAGGTATTACGTTATTTTCTCCAATCTGTAATTTTTTTTCTTCAATTAATACATCTATGGTATTGATGATGGTTTTCACTTCTCGTTTGGGTCTGTTTCTTCTACTTCTTCCTTTTGAGTACAGACCTCTTTACAGAGTATCATCGTACTATACTGGGGGTGTGTGTGCAGGTGGACCACTACACCGGGGTTTCCCCCTATACTCTTATACGAATAGTGCAGTGGGTTCTTAACGTGCAAAGGTAGTGACTCTTCTCTACACGGGGCCTCCATTTAATGTCCTATCCGAGGGACTGAGTGTTTTCCACTTGACATAACCTGCGTCTATGAACAAGGGAAGGGGGCACGTTAACACACAACGCAGGCTTCAGTTAGCGCCGGTACTCGCCTCATGGCGCTGATGATGTCTTATACAAAGCTCATCGTTCTATAGTGCTTCGGACAGAAAGTTGATAGTAATAACAAATGAGTTTAAAATCATGTTAGAATATATTTTCTGAATCTGTACATGATATAAGTGACATACCATAGTTATAGATGTATAATGGGCACTTTGAGTAGGCATTTTAAAGATAATTCTATCAGGGCATATTGATAAACATTTCTCTTGGTCTTATTTGTCATCGATTATTAGCCAATAACAACTAAATTATTTTAGTCGAGATGTCCATAATAACAGTTTAAACGAATACAGGACTCAAAATGAAGAAAAAAATAGTAAGTTTACAAAACAATCTGTAAATCTATAATTGAGATTTTCGCATTATCACATTAATAATGATGACTTAATTTGACTATATTTTGTACGTATGTTATTTTGTTTGTGAAATAAAATTCAATTCAACGAACACTGGAAAATTGATGCACATCCTGAAAAGTTTCATTTGGCATCAGCGTGATAGAACTTTTATGACGGATATCTAAAACGATCAGTATAATTATCCAGGTACACGAAATTAGGGTGATTTTTGCTAGCACGTTAATATTATTTCCACCAAGGTAGTGATATATTTCGCCTTACTAATAATGTTTGCGCTTTTAATCATGAAAAAATTCACAGTGCTCATTTGAAGATTCCTTTTTTTTTAGATAGCACTTCTTCTTTGAAAAAAGAATGTTAGCATGCTGAGAGAAAAAGTGTATTAAAAATAAAATAAGAACAAAATGACGATGTATAAATTGTGGGGTAAATTCAAGTAAAATCAGAAAGAGAAGGAGGTAAAGAAAGAAGAAAAATAGGAAGAAGACGTAGCAGAAGTCGAAATGACGACATGAAGATTAGGATGGAACTGGAAGAAAACGAGATCCCACGAATGTCATTAGGAGGTAAACAACAGGAGTGACAATAACAAAATAGAAGCTAATGTCCATGCATCCAAATGTGACACAACCTTAGCTTGTTATACGACTCTCATCTCTGAGTTTGATGTCTCAATATAGTACTTAAAAACACGCCGCAGGTTACGACCAAGCCACTAGTCTTCAAGTCGAGCATTCTTTTGAGTTTTGCTACTTAGAAATCTGTACTTCATGAAGTGCTTTGGTCCAAGCAAGTCTTTTCGGTCCCAAATGCCTCATTCTAAGGCGTTAATGGGCCCACATCAAAGTGAGACCGCTACGTACAGAAGAAGAGCCTGGTCTTCTTCACAATGGAAAGCTCTAAATACGTTAGAACGCGTAATTAATTCCCGCACTCCGACTTTCTATACCGATTATTTCAAAACCAATCGCCGAGGAGCTTTCAGAAGAGCGCCATGAAAAGAGAGAAGACAGGAAGCGTTAACTAAGATCCCAACAACAAAAGAGGGGAGGACCACTGCTTTTTAGGAGGGGGTTCTTCTTAAATAGGGGTAACTTTGGTTCCGAAAGGGGGTAATGAAAGGAGACGACTCCGCACTTAGTTGTTAGAATTCGGAACAATCGGGGTTATTGTGGCCGTGTATAGGAATTACATGGTGTCGCTTACACTCCTATTGTGTACCGCTGACGATAGCACGGCTTACTGTAACGATGTTATTTTTCTTCTTGGTAAGAAACATTGTTCTGTAAATAACCTTATCGTAGTTTGTTGATAGCCCCCTCAAATATGTCAAAAGAAACTTATTAAACGCAATTTAGAGTCTCTCTTCTGAAGTCTGCCGCCACCTTTACACGGGAGTTCATCCATTAAATGGAAAAAAGACAAAGCGTTTGAGGCCTTTATATCTTCATTTGCAAAGACGTTTTCGAGGCCAATGCGCTCGGTTTGACGACCAGTGTTATATAATAGGTCAATGTCATTCTGCGTTATATGGTACCAATTATAAATCTTCTGTCATAAATGAAGCTGTTTCGCGAAACTCTTTATAAATGAAATTTTATGAGGCTCTGTACACTCATACATCAATGTTTAAACAGGGTTAGGGTTATGTATAGCTCCTGGTCAGAGGTTAAATTTCGAAATTTGGTTAGAGTATGTGTGAAAATTGAAGCAATTAACGCAATATGGTCGCATCAGCCGGGCCCTATTTCATAAAGTTAGTTATCAATAACAAAGTGCTAAATGGCTTTAAGAAGAAAATGCTCTCAGCCAGTCATTTGCCACAGTAGCTTATAAGAGCTATCGTAAAATTGTATTGTTATTACATGTTCTTATGAAACAGGGCCCAGGTGTCGTTGAACCCCTCGAAAATGGCTAGACAAATGGTGCATTTCGATATCCATTTAGGATTACACCGTCATCCCTATGATAACGACGTTAATCTTGTCTAAGCGTCGTTTGCAGCCATGTAAAATGATAGAATGGTGGTAGACGCTGTATACACCATGATGGGCCATAAAATATCAGAATGATGTAGGGTTTTGGGGGGTGATCAGTCCAGTACCAACCAATCCTACATGGGCTTATCATATTACATTTATAAGCTTGTTAAATTACAGGCTTGTGATGGAACTTGTTTGATATCTGATTTAGAGAATAAGTTTTACAATGCTGGGTAGTTTATGTTTATCAAAACACACACACTCATACACACGCACGCACGCACACACTCAAACATAAAAACCGACAGTATCATGCAGTCAAAGAAATCAACAGTGATGCATAATTAATTATCCAATGTTCAATCTTCTAAAGCTTAATAAATATATCTATGAAACATTAAATTTGATTCAGTTTGAAGTCAAAAGCATAACGGTAGGGAAAATTATTTTCTTGCTTCATCTTTTAAAATACAAACATTCGAAAAACACATACGTACCACTCAAATCAAATGAACGGGGCAAGTTCCAAAGTTTCATCCTCAATCCTCAGCCTGATTTACAACAAAACTGAATCTTAAATAATATCTGATATATACCCCCCCAACAAAATCTTTCATTAAAGATTTGGTATGTCTTTAATTGCGTAAAAGGGATTATAACATTCCAGGCCTACACATTTAGACAATTGCCTGCAAAAGCTGTCTATACAAAGTTAACATCTAAAGTAGATATGCGTTTTATCCTTCTTTTTCCTTACTGTCAGTAAGCAGTGCCTAATTCTGTGAATTTGAAGGATGCATCATTTTGTGTCGGGACGGGCGCCTAAAAAACGAGAAAACATCAAGATGCCATATTTTTTAATCTACCAATAAACGTTTTTCCATTTCTTCGTTGTTGAAAATTCTACTTGTGATCAGGCTTGTAAACAGCTTTGGTATTCTTACTCAAATTAAAATGATATTGGAATACTTTCGCCAATCGAAACAGATTTCATGATGATCAGTGAGAAGTTTTGGCATAATTATGCTCACCAGCAGTGAACCAAATGCATTGCATTTTGCAAGCACTGAATCCAATGACCGGGGTCATAGTATATTTGTAAAGCGCTTAGAGACATTTGCATTAAGCGCTTTATAAAAATTAAATATTATTGTTATTATTATGAATGACCTTGCAATTGCTTCTTCTATTTGATTTCGTTTGATGTATTTTACGTATATAAAGTAGGCTAAAAAGCAACAGCTGTAGTGTATGCATTCAGCCCCGGATTCTGTGCAATATATCACTCAGGTATCTTCTACATGAACAAAAATCAATATTCAACATTATATTTGAAACGGACACACACTACAGATCTAATGAGGATATAAAGCACTTCTTGGTCAAGCTCCCACTTATATCAAAGAACTGTTGAATTTCAAACTTAATCGACACAATTGCAACTTGCGCAGTTCCCGAAATACTTTGTTGCTGCAGATCCCATCTATCAAAACAAAAATAACGCTAGGTGATCGAGCATTTGCTTGTGCAGCCCCAAAACTCTGGAATAACTTACAGTCATTATTTTGAAGTCAGGAAATCACCATCTGTAAATATCTTTAAATAAAAACTGAAAACACATCTTTTTAATTAACTGTAAATCTAAGCATATCAGGAGCTCTTGTAGCGCAGTAGAATATATACTTAAAGGTATTACAAAGTTTTGGTATGGGGTCATGAATTTGGTTCAAATTAACATATTGGAAGCATATGCGTTCCTACAATATACATTGATCTTTGTCGCGGTTGAAATCGAGTCTAAAGTTATGAAATTATAAATAATAAACTGTTTATGTTGTATAGCTCCCTCTCAAGGTCAAGATATTAATTTAGCTATGAAACAATGTTTCTTGACTAAAATCGACCGATTAGCAATTCCCATTTGTAAATTATATATCCCAACTACATATTCTGAGATTTTCATGGTCGCAGCTAGCATTGTACGGCCATAGGCGCTATTTGAAATTTATCAGAATTTACCGGGAGCACCGGTAAATTTTTATATTCAATTTTTCTCGAAAACAGAAATGTTTCAGGGGCTAATTTTTTTAGTGCTTATAATACATCCACAGGGGCATCCAAATATATCAAAATTGTAAAGATTCACTATCCACCCAATTTTCAAAATCTCCCAAAACTTTGTATTACCTTTAATTTTGGAAAGATTCTGCGCTCTATAAATGTATTATTATTATCATTATTATTATTATCTTACAATAATGTTATTATATTGAAATCTGATCTGTGTAGGAAACTTAATTTGTGCTCAAGATACTCTTACAGGTGGAAATCGTTGGAACAGCATCAGTCATGATTGTGTTTATTACTGGTTGAGATAATGGAATTGTAATAATCTCTGCCCCCCCCCCCCTCTCTCTCTCTCTCTCTCCTCCAACTCTCTCTCTCTCTCTCTCTCTCTCTCTCTCTCTCTCTCTCACTCTCTCTCTCTCTCTCTCAATCATTCTCGCTCCCCCTCTCTCTGTCTCCAACCATACTCTCTTCCACGGCTCTTTTTGTCTCCTCTCAGTTCTCCTCTTTCTATATGTTAACCTAATCAGCACTCCATAACAATTTGTATGTTGAATATGGTTTATCTCCAACGTTTTTGATGACACCACGACTGTGTTTGGGAAGATTATATCCTTGGGTGTTATCTTTCAATGATTGTAAACCGATGGATAGTAAATATACCCCAAATCTCATCATTGCAAACCCATTCTTTGCATTAATGAACAACATGAATGTAATGAAGAACACGATTTTCATTCAAATCCTAAACATGTTTCACAACATAATGACTAAATTACTCCCAGCTGATATTCTGTTTACCCTCCTCGGCACAAAAGCCTCTATTATCCATGCAATGATGACTTTCATTTCGAATATTCAACCACCGAAACACCTTCATTTAAAAGTTGTTATTATTTTTCTTCTCAAATTAAGAGGAGACCTACATCGTCGATTATTATTTGCAGTCGTCATGGACATGTATACGTATTTCTTTGAGCAAGCCGGCACATCACACGGTTACTTTGTATTCTTTACAACAGAAATTAAACGCAGAAAGAGCGGAGGAGAAAGGGACCGCATCAGTGTTCGGAAGTGGGAACCCCTTTCTCCTCGCACACACCACAAAAGACACGGCGGCAAAACTTCAAAGCAAACACCTCCATTGCGAGTCGCTCTCAACTATTTTCATCCCCATCTATTGTTCCCCGTCTCCCCACCTTTCTTTTGGACCAGGGAGCGCATCATTGGTAAGCAATCAGCGACGCGGCACCCCCTTTGGTAGCGGGCTCTCGGGAATGGAGGGTGGAAGTCGGAGCCACCTTGTCCCATTCTTGCAGCGCTAATGACCCAGATTAGAGGACAACATGGTCCCATAATCACACTGGACTTTGAAGCTAAACGGTTTCGGACTCGAAAGGGGCGACTCCAGACGAATTACTTACTACACACTATTTGTGAAGGGTTCGGCAAAACTTCAAATAAGTTGTAATTTAACGCTTTGATATCTATTTAACGACACGTCGGTGTATTACTGTCTCATGATCTTCCACATTAATATTGCTGATAGCTTTTCAACATCAAAAGTAAAGAAAAAATGACACACGATGAACCCATTATTCGGTCATTTTAGACAAAACGTAGAAGAATTTCAAACACGACTCGTATTCCATCAAGGAAATCCAACTTAAAAACTGGCTTTTTATTCATATTTTGCGCTAGTATTTTTAACTGTTAAATTCTATTCTACGTTAATGTTCTCTTTTCATTAAGTAACAATAAGAATCGAATTTGATTTGAAGCAAGACATTTATTTCAAGCCTTAGACACAGGGAAAGAAAATAAGATAGCCATCCGCATGTGCAATGTTGTTTGGTCGCCCCCTCCCTCATGTAACCCCCAAAACAAAAGGTTGCAATAACGACGAAATTAAAATTAAAATGATTTCATTATTTCTACGACATCTCGCAGTGAACTAATACATTCTACACCTGCCTCCGGTGCACCTTTACCCTTTATTACCCCCTACGACTCCTTCCAGTCACCCCTTTCTTGATAGCCCTCTCCAGTACACAATGCCCTTAAGGTTATTGCGCTCTCGAAATCATGATTGTCCTATCCATGTCCCTGTCCTGGCGGAGCCATGCAGCGCCGTCCGGGCGGCCCCGAATCGTAGGTCGCCGCTGGTCTCTTCTCTCCCGTTCTCTGCCTCCTTTTACGACATTGGTCCTAATAATGACAATGGGCTGAAGTCAAAGCTTTGAGCCCTCTGTTAATCTCCTTACTACGATCGATTTCTAAATGATTGTTTTGATTAGGAAGGGCGTTCAATGCTTGGGGTTGTTACTGAGCCCTTTACTGAGAATCAGTTGTATGGTAGCTTTTAAAAAACCCGCCGCCATCCTTTGCCATCGTTTGAATTGGGAGAATGGTATTAATATACCCCGCGAAATATCAAAGCGATCTCGATTTTTGAGAAAAAATAACAACTACAACAACGGCGACAACAATTTAATACCCATATTTCAACTTGTTTGATGCTCAACATAAATGCAGTAAGGGGATAAGGAACGACAACTTATAAATGCAAAAGAAAGGCATTTTCAAAATTATGTCACCAAAATATCACATGACTTCCCTCCAACTAAGAAAAAAAAGTTTGCATATGTAAACGTGCTTTGTGCACGTCCTTCAAGTAACGCATTTTATCGTTATACCGGATTATTCATACCATTTTACGGATAATCGTATGTTGTATATTATTGAGCTGTCACATGGCAAAGCAATATTATATAATTAATTTGTTCCGAATATACATTTCACTTTAAAAGTTGTACAATTTCAGAGTGTCGGATCCTGGATTATCAGGCCAAGGGAGAGGGGGGGGGGCGTGCACGACTCTGTGTAATCTCTTACTTTGGGGCAAAGTAGAAAACTGCATTCTCTGACAAGTAACCTCCTAAAAAAAAGTTTATCCTATTTTTGGAGGCAGGACAATTTCGAAGGGGGGGGGGGGGTTCTTGTTATACTCGATATGTACTGAAAACATGCTAGATTTGGTTTGATGGTGGGGGGACATGTACACCTGAGCCTCTTGTCTATTCCAGTCAGTCTTTTTCAAACATCGGCATGAAAATTAGTTGCTCATTATATCAAAAGAGAAATAAAAAGACAAACAAAGACAATAATTGAAACACGGTTTTGAAACTTTTAACTGGAAATTTCATCAACTTAGTTGATGTGATATATTTATTTATTGTCATACCATTAAAAGTGGCAAGGAAAGACATTCATTTTTTTCTCCAAATGGATGTATATAAAATTCATGTCAACATCTCTTGTAGTTTCTCTCATTATCATGCTATTCTAACCAATACCAGGAAGTGCATAAGAATTCAATTTTAACACAATTTCCACTTTGTTTAACTGGAAAGTCTTTGATAAAAATAATTAATATTTCGAAAACAATTATTAATCGAATGTTTGAGTCAGTAAAATGATTAACGTCACTATCTTGCTTATGATGAAATGACATGTCTTCAAGAGAGAGGAAATGTTAATGTTCTCTTTATAGATCCTTTTCAATGATAAAAAAAAGAATTTTTGGTTGAAACACAGTTTCACTTTTCTTTAAACCTAAACTATTTCACTTTGTCGATGTCTCCAAGCAAGAGGCATATTTCTTAATACAATTACAATTACCATATTGACAAATATGTCAGCTGCTATCGACTCAAGCATTCTTGCTTATGATAGTTGGCCTCTGCATTTATCTTGATTATTTTTACTTATCTCGATACTTTCAAGCTTTCAATTATGCATTTTCTATTTGTGTGCATTTAAGTTGTCACACTTTATGTAAATAAATTATATCATATACTATTATTGTTATTTGAATGTTTTATATTTGATTTATCAACTAATGCAGAAACATCTGCTAAAAAAAAAAAAAGTTTGAAAATATAGCTTTTGTATTGCTCTTATCAGAGGTAAACCCAAGAATGAACGTAAAGCAGTTTATGGGACTCAACAATTCTTTAATTACTTTATCGTTCATTTTGTTTTAAACTTTTTAAAAAAACCCCATATATTTTATTTTCACAATCATATTCAATCAAAATTGCACTGTATCGGTTTTGGGGTGGAAATATTTCGATCACTATTCTGTTAAAGTGACTCGGTAACATTGCCTCAGATTCTGAAACAAAATTCTGGATTTAGCTCATGCTGCAATCATAATATAAACCTTTAGGTCAGTCGGGAATCCCATGTCTTTTACAAGGATATTTATGATTGGAAATCGAAATTTCATTTTTTCGTTTTCCTAACGGTGTTTATAACATAACAGTCTGTTGGGGGAAAATGAGTATGTTAATTAAACCGGTCACTTAAAGACTTATACTTTTTTTCAGGCACTTCATGATCATTTTGAAACGCAATTTTGTTAAGGCTTCAATATAACACCATATCACAGTCATTGATAACACGTAGGGCCACGCATCTCAGATTTAACATTGTTAAACGATGCCTTTAAGGAGGACGAAACTTGATATATACCACTTGAATTTAAAGGTTTTTCTCAGTTCACAACATCGCATTCCTACGAGTAACAATAATTAATCGTGTACCAAGAAAGCCGACCGCTATTAACGACACTCCGCCAAAGTATGCCGAGTAACATACAGCTATCCCTTTTTTCTACCACTGCTTGTGTCTAAAAACCAAGCCAGCGCATCGGCCATGTCGGCGCTTTGTACAAAGGGACAGCTTTATGGAAGACGTATATTGGACGCAGCTTTTCACAATGTACTTAGCAGTCATTAGGCGGAACTAAACCCTCTTCTCAGTGACAAATACTTAGATTGGGTCATCACTGAGTTTGAAGGCTCCTTGTCAGTCTGATCCAAGCTACGACTGAGGTTGAATAGACTGGTACTCCTCTCACTGTTATTTCTATATCTACAGAACAATATTGAATCAGATTAATAATTGAAGCATCGGTCCTGATTCTATTTTCATCAAATCGCATGGGACAAGCTTTATTTCAGATTTCATCAGAAATAATCCATTAAGGGAGGAAATTGCATCACTGTCCAATCAATGCGATCTATTATACAATGATCATAATTTTGTTTACTATGTTATAGGGAAATAATGATTTGCTTTGAGATTATAATCTTAGAGTAATTGTGTTTATAATGAGTTAAGATCTAACTTATTGGGATGAAGAAGGAGAGATAAGAAAACGGAAGGAAAAGTTGACGCACTTTTGACGACAATCGGTCCCATTTTCTCGATAGTTTAAAAGTTATTGAAAAGTATCGAGTCAAAATTAGCATAAATAATATCAGTGCTAAAATGTTATATTTAGAAACTCATCAGTAGAGAAGCCGCATTATCTGGTTAATGCAACATAATACAAAACAGAAAAAACGTATGACCTTTCTGAATACAGTCATGTATAATGAAACTTGAAATTCTCTTATATGAACCAGAATATGTGACATATTAAACAATGAATTAATTTACCACATGTCTCATTTTATTCTTCACTATAATACAGGCCATAACTGTTAAGCTCCTTCTGATTTCGTTTAGTTTCCTTTTCCATGCATTATCCATATCAAAATTATGTCGTAACTAATAGTAAAATGTAATAATTTTCAATGTCACTATCGGAAATAAAACATTGCTCACTAATGTTATTTGCATTAAATACACATGAACTATATTCGCAAAACAGCAATTAATTCAATTCAATTTACAACGGCGGTTTCAAAATTAATCGTCTCGGTATATCAATTCCCCAAATAACTGATAAACACGTCTAAACACAAATATGACTATATTAATTTTCTCTTAATCAATAATTGGCTGCACCTCCCATCGCTTAATTCTCACAGACGTAATAATAACTTCAAAGCCCGACGGTGTCCCATTAATCACAATCTGCAAATTCATAAAAATGTTAACGAATGGAAATTGGTAATTGATTTTTATTGCGATAGCGTTGATTAATGGCAAATCAGTTTCTGCAGAATAATTGGTTGGCAGAGGTTCAACACGATGCGGAATGATTTTAGAATGGGTGGTGGGGGGGGGGTGGTGGGTTATCAATACAGCAGGTATCTGGGAACTTTTGTCATGGAAGGGGAGGTGATGATGGATGCATTTTTTATTCCTAAATTCTTTGACAAGATACAACAGTAGCAGCAGCACTTAAACAACAACAGCAACAACACCACCAACAAAAACACCACCAACAAGATCACCAACAACTATTACTACTACTCCTTATATAATAAAAATCATTATTATTATAAAACAGTGCTTATAAAGCGCTTTCTACCGAAGTCTCTAAGCACAACTATTATTAGAATGGTCCTCATTTTGTGTGATTTTTTTTTAAATTCATTGTTATTATTATTATATTTATTATCGTTACTACATTTTGGGGAGAGGGAGGTGATGAGCGTTTTTTGTTTTCTTCCAAAATCACTAAAAGCACCCCAGCATCCCCGATAAATATGTCCATGAGTCCATGTTATGTTTCCGTCCGTTCGGTCAAAGAAGTATGGTAGGGGGTACTGGAGCCCCAGTGCGCCCCCTGCCACCCTCCCGCTTTTTTGCGGGGCCCGGCTCTGCATGCTGGGTAATACGTCAGAAAAATATTGAATATCGGCTCTGGGGATTAGCCATGTTAGCGACGGGTCTGGCGAAGAGCTGATATTAAAACAAACCAGTAAGCTAATGATGGTTGCCTTGATAAAGGATTACGAGGACGGCTATCAATATTAAAATGCTTTCAGCGGCGATGATTTGGACACCGGTGTAGGATTAAGTAATAGTCATGACCTCAGATATCAATTATCAATCGATTGGATTATGATCTCTAAACGCGCGCGCATTCGTTGATTCAAATAAAAATCGGGATTTATAGAGGTGCTATATGAGTCGTATAATTTGTTATTTAGGTTTTTTGCTTATACGAATAAATAGATCATGTAGGAACACATCGTAAAACAGAGAGAGAGAGAGAGAGAGAGAGAGAGAGAGAGAGAGAGTGGGGGGGGGGTCGGAATTAGAGGGTGTGATAAAAAAGAGAGTGGCAGAGAGAAAGAAACAGATAAAGCGACAGAGATGAGAGAGAGAGAAAGGAAAAGATAGTTGTACAGAGCGAGAATATAGAGAATAAAAAGAAAATGACAAGCGACAGAGGAGTGGATGAAGCTGGAGAGGGAGAGAGAGTGAGAGAGGATGAGTGGTGGCGGTATCAATACGTAGTTTACGACCTTCGAGTAATGACGCCAGTTATGCCCTTGCATCATGTTGAAATGTATATCTAAACTTGATGTGAAGTTTGGTGCAGAAAAAAGATAGATACTGTGGAAAACCTACGAGGAGTGAACGAAGACATGTGAGACTATGTTTCAGTTCTGAGATTACGACATACTTTTATCCTTACAAAAAGCAATGAAATTTACACTGAAGCTTGAAACGCCAAACGAATTTTCATGGAAAAACGTGTAACCTATATATATAAAATGTAGACAGTTTTTAGTAGATTTTCTTTCATGAGCAAACCGTTTTCGATATGCTTGTAGACATATGAATCTATCACCGGCGATCGCAATAAGCATTCTCCTTCAAATAAAGCTCCACTGGGCATCCATGTTTTCAGGTAGGCAGAAGTCAAGATTCCATTTGACCAGAAGCACCTTCTCCTTCAGAAACAGATACCATGGGTAACATAGCGGATGTCGTGAGAGAGATTGAGAGAGGGAGAGAGAGAGAGAAGTATAGTGAAAGTAAATTAATATATTATGAAGAGAGAGATAGAGAGAATGTGAAAGAGAGAGAGAGAGAGAGAGATATTGTAAGAGATTGAGAAATATAAGAGAGAAAAGATGAAGAAAAACAACAAAGAGAGAGAGAAAGTGAAAAAGCGAAAGAGAGAGGGGTGTGATAGAGAGAGAGAGAGAGAGAGAGAGAGAGAGATGGCAACTGTAATAAAACCCCTGGGCCCATGTAACCTCGGTTCCCCCGAGTTACCCCAGGGATATGACGCCTGCAGCACCATCACCAGCATGACCAGGGGCGAACTCAAATCTGACATGGCGGTCACTCTCGACCTCGTCCAGGGACTTGTGGGCATCATCTGCGTGATCGTACTCTCGACCGAACACGGAGTCAGATCATCATCTATTCATCAGTGACGTCAATCTGTGGCACTTTAATGAGATACGATCACTGGCTGTGGAAGTGTTATTTTCTTATGGCTTAGGCTTGAATGCCAGGAAGCGTGAAAGACATGAACGTTACAAAGGAACCATATATTATTATGAAAATCATAATCACGATTATAATAATTATTATTGTTATTTTCATTATCATTATTATTATTAGGTGGTCTGTTGAAAACAGATCACCTATTGTTTTTGTTCAAATTTTCTTTCTTTATTTATTATTATTTATTTTTATTTCTCCCCGTTTTTTGTTCATCGGTTAACTCAAGATCGGTTGTGTTAATTTCTTTCAATTTTGACACAGTCATAGGTCATTGTCATGAGACGTGACAGTAACCTTTTCAAGGTCATCAGGTCATCGTGACGTCATCCAGGCGCCATTTTGTGAAATCACGTTATCCATCATATCTTCATGATGCATAAGCAAAGGTCATTCATATTCATATCACATATACTTCAGGTCAAGAGTCAACAAGTCATGTCATCAAAGGTCACATAAAGGTCATGACGCGCACGTACGCGCGCGTCAAAATTTTAAAATGCTCAAAATCACTTAACTATTAAAGGAGAGTACGAATCAGGTCATTTTAAGCATTTCAAAATTTTCCGTCCGTAAGTGTCCCCGCGCGCGTTGCGCGCGCTCACAACGCGCGGAAAAGGTCAAATTCAAATTGTTTACATGATTTAGATTCCTCTTACCGTAAATGACAATTTACATTAATTTCAGTCACTCTTGACCTTTCATAAGGCCGTGAGCGCGCGTCAAAGTTCAAAATCTGCGCGTGCTGCTATGGGCAATATAATGCAAATTTGATCAAAAACATCCCATTTTAAAAATCAAAATAGCTCTTCAGATAGTCAATTGACCCCAATTTTTATATCATGGTTAGAAAAAGCATGAGTTGGAGATATGATTTCATGTCTCATTTGACCCTCAATTAACTCATGACGTCATCATAATGGCCTCCGAACTCAAAATTTCAATTTGCATATTATGACGTCAGCATATTTTTGTAAAATTGATTGTATCTCTGTAAATATTGATTAATTTTCTTCCAAATTTTGATATGTTCTACCTGAGAATATTTTCTACAAATGCAGTCACCACGATATTTCATTTTGACAAGGGCATCATGGCGTATTTTTGCGATTAAAGCAGGCATGTCAATTTTTCACATTTTGCGTGTATTCTCTATGAGACATGACTTTTTCTCAAAACTGGATTCTACATTCTCGTCTTTCGCGAGCAATATCTCCATCGTTTTATCTTTGTTTATGCTGAGCTTTGAGTATGATGTAGCTGAGAGAATAAGCTATCACAAGTGTGCCCTTTATTTTTCGATCAGATGCCGGGATCATGCTCATATTTCACTTATAAAGTGGGATTTGTGAATTCTATTTTCCGTTTACGTGTAATCTCTATGGGAAATGTTTTGGCATATCGGTAACGCACTTGACTTCCGACCTCGAGGTCCCTGGTTCGAGTCCGGGAGTCTCCAACAATTTTTTTCTTCACTTTTTTTTTCTTTTTTGACTTTTCAATGATCATAAAATTGAAAACAGACCACCTAATTCGTCCCCATGACGAATTAAATTTCTAGTTATTAATATTATTATTATTACTCCAACTGCTAATATTACAACTATAGTTATAGGCCTAGTAGTATTAGTAGAAGTAGTAGTAGTAGTAGTAGAAGTACAAGTAGTAGTAGTAGTAGAAGTAGTAGTATAGTAGTATTAATAGTAGTAGTAGTAGTAGTAGTAGTAGTAGTAGTAGTAGAAGTAGTAGTATAGTAGTATTAATAGTAGTAGTAGGTAGTAGTAGTAGTAGTAGTAGTAGTAGTAGTATAGTAGTAGCCGTATAGTTGATGTTTAGTAGTAGTGAAATTATTATTAGTGTTTTCTTATTCATTAATCATCATTTTTGTTATCATTATTATTATCATTAGTATCATCATCATCATCATAATCACAATCATCACCGAAATTAGATCAATAACAAAACCGAGAGAAATACATAAGCAAGAGTATAAAAATAAATGATTCTCGTCGGCCGTCGGCTTTTTTTTGCGGGAATGTGACAAGAGTTTGTTTATTTATCCATTCATTTATTTATATTAAAAATTAAACATCATTTATATTTCTTTAATTTATTCATTCATTTGTTTAGTGTTTTTATATATCTTCTTTATTCCTTTAAATGAGTCAGGAGGTTTTTGTTCTGTCCAGGAAGACCAAAGACACGATGACTCGATCGCCGCTCCATAAAATATATATGCTTTAGGAGGAAAACCGTTTTCTTTTTCACTTGCAGAGATAAGATACCATTTTCAATTACCCCTCCCTCCAATTTCTTTCTTTCTCTGAATTCTACGATGATAAAACGATGATATTGATACCGGAAACACCCTTCGCTTCACTTTGAACCACTTCCCAATTACTTCGATGGAGTTTTAATAGAAAAGATTGTTAAACGGAAACGTAACGAGCGAGAGACGATGTCGAATCCTCATCATGATAGAAATCTATTATATGACGTCTGCCTACCATCATGTATCATGATAAAAGAAATATAATTCGACGCTCTCTGCCTCAATCCACGTCAAGAACACTTCCGATGCCACATCAGTCTTGTATATCTTATTCTTTAATTTAAGAGCTATTTAAGATAAACGTTCTTAATGCCCGCAAACAAGACGGCAGATATATCCCGTTTTCATCCCGCCTGTTCGCGTCTCGCCCCGCAAAGCCTTAATGGGCGCGCACAAAGCGATGATGTTATATGAATGTTTGGGAGATAGCCGCCTTTCTAAGCGTTTGTGTGGATTGATATTTCGCTTTCCCCCTTTCTCTTACACGCTCGGGCTTCCTCCAACCTTCAATGAGTATGATAACAATTATTTTCAATCGCGCCTTCCCCGAGGGAATTTATCTTCGAATTGTTGCGAAGTGAATAGAGTTAGGCCCTCTTAGCTATAGTGGCTTTTTGCTTTATGTTGTGTCACGCCGATGCTTTTATGAAACATCATCTCATAAATTACGCGACTCCTATTTTTATTATTAAAGTCTCACACGGCTTCACCTTAAGTAGCAATTAAGATGCGATATAACCCTCCATATCTCCTATTGACTAATTGGATTCTTATGAGCTAGGAAATTCAAGGTTTTTATAAATACCAATACGATATGGGAGAAACATGTGCATTGATATGCTTTTTAGGGTAGACATGTTTTCACGAACTCTTCTCGCTTTAATCTGAGAATTAAAATTCATATCATTTTGAAGAATTCTGCCTTTTCGTTAGTAGTGACTAGACGAGCAAAAAACTGTATAGAAATTGAATAAAAGGGAACATGTTCGGATAAATAAATGAAGGCAAAAAGTTTTTTGTCATTTACTTACTTCATCTACTTACTTGAAGACTTCTTATATCTTTGAGTATTAAGACAAACGTTATGATGTGAGACGAGCTGTTTTAGTTGATCAAATTTTCAAAAGGAAACAGCAAATTATACGTTAAGATTTCAAATAGCCGACGACAGAACAAAAGTATTTAAAGATATTTATGAATGGAGAGGACAGAAATATTACAAAATAAAGTAGAGATGTATAAGCGAAATAAAATATAACGATACAAAGAAACAAAGAAAAATTGCTGGAGCAGGAGAGATTGAATCATATAATATGTTTGTCTTTTATGATACAATTCGTATTCTGAGAGCAAGATGAGACATCCTATTAATTTCAAACAAATTAACAGTTTTATTGTTTGCATGCACGGTGTTAAAAAAAAGGGATTTTGAGTACGAATAGTATTTTCCACTTGATTTCTAGCTATGATTATGAAAAGCTTACGACACATCCGACACATGACTCGTCAATGAACATAACACACCCTGCCCCTCTGAATTTTTCTCTTAATTAATTGTTCTACCATCTCCCTCTCTTTCTCTCTCTCTCTCTCTCCCCTTCTTCTATCTACCTACCTATACCTACCTAACTTACCTACCTATTTAGCCATCTATATTTCTACCTGTCTGTCTGTACGTCCGTCTCTCTCTCTCTCTCTCTCTCTCTCTCTCTCTCTTGCTTTTCCCCTCTCTCTCTCCCCTCCCTTCCTTTCTCTCCTTTGTATAGTCTCTCTCCATCTTATTGTCTCTTTCCTTCTTTATCTCCCTCTCTCTCTCTCTCTCTCTCTCTCCCTCCTCTAAGCATCATGATGCCTTTCGAAGCCCGATGGCCACCATTAAAATCATCTCCCGGACTCTTCAAAATGAAAACTTTATCTCCCATCCCATACCCTCCCTTTCGTGAATCACAGCCATGATGTAGTCATGAAGACAGCGCCCGCGTGGGAGGGGGACACCCATCATATTGATAGTCACTCATATTTCCATATTTTCTGAGCGGTGCTTATGCCGAAAGGATTTCAAGTTTGGGTGAGAGGAGAGTGAAGCAAGGGCTTAAGGTTCGCCGATTAATTTTCATATCGGCGCTGAAAATCCAAGTGGATTTCGGGAGACAATTTAAAAGGAAAGTAATAAACGGCTTTGATGATTCAAAGGCACACGGATTCAGCCAGTCGGCTAGCAGGCAAAGTGTTTTTCTGACTCGTTTTTTGTGCAACATCAAGAATAGGGGAGTGTAATTTTCGCGTGCTTTCTTGGCGCCTCGACGTGTCGTCTGCTTAAAGCTGATCCGCCATTTACAGGCGCTTCGGGCAAGTGCACCAAAACAGGCCGCCAATCGGAGGCCCATTGCTTCAGCCTCTTGAATACTCAATCATGCTTGCCCATTATAGTGTAAGGCAACACTAGCTATTATGGTGTGTGACTAAAGGTGGATGTAAAGAGAAAGTTAGCAATGTTACATTACAACAGTTAGATACAAATTTTGTATTATCTATATTGAGTTTTTTAGTAACCAATGGACTTACGACTTTAAGCCACAATCAAAGGACGTGTTCCAGTGGAACTCGCAGGAACATTCGATTTAAAGTTTGGAGTTGTTTTACCCACTGACTGCACTTATCCCTTGATTTTTTTTTACCTAGTCAAGGCAAGTCATAGTGACTTAACACACTGTCTGATATTTCAGTCGAACTGATATAAACTTATATATTCCATTATGTATGATTGACGCACTGTTATTAATGGGCAAAGATCCTGTAAGATTTCATTTAATTTCAGTGTTACCACACTGTTTTTTTTATTCGGACAGGTAAACAAAACTTCTTTCTCATTACACAGCTCTTCTCAAGTACTGAGTGACAATAAAACCGTTCGCTTTCAGTTCCTCCTTTATTTTTACACAAATAACCTTGCTTGATCTTCTCATAAAGGTATTGTTGTTGTTGTCCATTAAACGCTATGACGCAGCAAGGTTCTCCATAAGGAAGGTTTCTTCGAAAACTATCAGTGTGCGTCTGTGTGGGGGGGGGGGGGGGTGGGAGTGTGAGAGGGGGAGGTCGTAGCCCCCATTGTACCTCCTCGCTGACTCCTGCTTGATATGTGCCATAAAGAGCTGCTGCGGGTAATGATGACAAGGAGAAATAGTGACGAATTGTACGAGCCTTCCTTAAATCCGCCCAAAATGAATAGCTTTTAAAGGATCTCGGTTCGTCATCGCACCGACCTTTATGCTTTCCAGCAAAAAGTTCGACACTACAGGATGTCTCATAAAAAACACCAGTTATTTAGAACTAAGGCTTGTAGGAGCTCATGACTACAGTAAGGTTTTAAACGGTAATTTGACAAAGGCTTTCATACGAAATCTCATAATGATCCTGTTATGAATAGAGCATCATCCCTTTCTCAAGAAATTTCGAACACATTCAAGTCATTGGAAAAACAAATCGAAACAAACAACAAGAAAGAAAGAAAAAGAGAAGAAAATATACAATATCATACAATTTTATTTTCCCTTAGACATTTTCAACCAACATGTAAATGTTTTATATTGCTATAATATGATAAACTATTCAAATTTGAAATGGTTGTAAAAGTAGTTGCGTTAATGATTGAATTGTAATAATAAAAAGAACTTTGAAAATATATGCTGAGGTGGCTAAACATATGAAAATTGAAATAGTTTATGTGAATGTCTATAAAAAAAAAGGCAAAAAGAAAAAAAGACACTGTCATGCTTATCATAAATATGCATGGCCTTGCTGAAAAACAGCTTCTAGCTCAGAGTAGGTTTTACCGTGTTTAAATTAATGCAATATAAATCAAAATAATGTATTACTAGCTCTGATGGAATTATAATTAGTTGTACGATTAAACAGTTAATATTGTTATGATAGACATATGCATCGACGGCAGATACAAGGGGCACAGGGGCGGAATTAATTGCTATATCTCTATTTTAACAAGAAAGAACACAAAAAACACGCTTTTAAAAGACATACACTTACACAATAGACACATTAAAACTTACCGTGTTTCATTTCATGCCTTTAAATTTTTTAATTTCCTTCATTATGTAGCTGTTATAATCAATCATTATCTGTATAGTTTGTTTTAGCCCATGTCGGTTCCTTTTCTGCGTTCAAGCTCCGGCGTAAAATAGCGGTCTCCTGCAGTTTTCAACTTTTTCATGATTTGTCAACTACATTATTTTTTTGTAAAGATATAATTATTTAATTGATTTGCATTTTGATATGAATATATATGTATCCTAACTTTTGTTAATAATATATGTTAAGGAGTTTGTATATTACTTTTTATTATGTTCAAAAATGCAGAAATGAATAGATCAGTCAATCTATTTTAATACACAAACGTGCCCCAGCCATGTGGAATATTCCTTGGTTCATAATCGTGGATCCACCATTGTGAATATAATGATGATGTGCAATACCTGGCTATTATGGTCGTTTTTTCCCTTTCTTTGTCCTTTTTATTACATCCATAAAGAATAATAGCTACGAGGAGAGGGTAGATGCCATTATCCCAGCCGAATAGCGAAAAAACAAAACCGACTAAAAGATGAGAAAGAGAGATAGAGAGAGAGAGAGAGAGAATTTAGTAAACAGGTTCTCTGTCGATGTTACAGCAAACATTGAACATAATTATTACCTAGAACACTTATCATTAATGGAAGTCTTATCTTTACACACTCTGTACTTGTGATCAAATCTCGACTACTGTGTCGCATTCCCAACAAACGATGGCGACCTATTAGAAATCATCTCTTCGAAGCTCAAACGAAGAGAGAGAGAGACTGTGTGTTTATCGAACTAATTGGCTTGCAAATATTAACATTATGTTGTACTCGTTCCTTATTGGAGGTATTTATTCATACACACCCTGTACTTGTGTTGGAGTTCTCAACTACATGGACTGTGTCATGCACAATACCTAACAGGCGATGGTGACCTATTAGAAATCATCTCCTCCAAGCTCAAATGAAAATGGAGAGAGTTTATCGAATAATTTGGCAGGCATCATCACGCATGCCATACTGTCCCATACTCGAATCCTGCATGAAATGTGTGTGTACATGATGGCATATCGTGCGTCAAACCAGCAAATTTCAAACGAAGATTTTAGCTTAAAGTCTTGGATTTTGTATATCACGCTTTGTGCGTTTGTTTGCAAAAAAAGTAGCCAACCTCAAAGCGATGCATTGTGGTCGGATTTTTTTTCTTCAATTTCCACGAGGACTGTTAGCCATTATGTTTGAAAAAAAGAAGAAGCTAGGTTGATTTGTGTATTTATTTGTTTATCAATTCATGTTATTTAATATTTATTTATTTATTCATTTCTTTATCTATCTACCTATCTATCTGTCTGGCTAATTACTTAGTAATTCACTGTAAAATATTTTATTACCTAATCGGGGTTCTGAGACATTATGAGAGGCGATGGCTCAGTGGTAGAGCAGTGGTCAAATACACATTACCTTAACGAGTACAAACGAATTCAAAATGTATTAGTAGGTATAGCACACCAAAAATAATTACAACAAACACATGTTATTTAATGATTGCAAATGATCAAGCTTTATGAAAGCTTCAAAAAACAAAAAACAGAATTGAAATCGGTCAAATCGTTGTGATTTTATACCATTTTTTTTATATCGCAAAATTACCGAAAAACCTGCCAGAAATGGTCAAATTGTCAAAAATGGCATAATTCGACAAAGTTGACAACTTAATATTATTCATCACTTTCTTGGACACAAATAATAAATTAAATTATCAGACACTAAAATATCATCTTTGTGGTAAAAATACAAAAAAGAAAATTCATATATCTATTACCGTTTTGAAAACAGAAGCCAACAAAATAAGTCATTTTGCCATTTTTACGAATCTGCAGATATAAAAAAGTTATGAAAATAACTAAGTCCACCTAATTAATATGCGCATATGTAATCAAATCAAAAATTGAACATGATACATCAGTGAAACCTATGTATATCAGACAGGTATGGAAATATATTTCATTTGTAATAAAATAAAATCATGAATATTCATCAAATATGCAAATTAGGTCATTTCAGCTAATTATACATTCGCGCACTCATTATGCAAATTAGGAAAGTCAAACTGTTCATTTTGGGGGCATTTTTTAAATCATATATTCATAGATCATATTTACACCAAATATTGACCTTAAATTCCTAATATTTTCGCAATGCCAATACAATATGGCGATGGAAATTACTTGGATCACCGTCACAGCTATTTTCTCATGTGTTTCACAAATAATTCAGAAAAACCGATTATATGATAAGAATTTGTAGACTTTCAGCTACATCACAGTATATCTGCCTTTTTCAAAGATGTCAGATTTGAGGATTTATGACGATTTATGACGATTTTCCGAGATACCACACAAAAACAACAACATAACATTCCACAGGGACTGAATTTCAGAGTGGCAGAAACTTTAGTGACCCCAGTACAGTTGTGGCTACCTTGAGTGTAAATAACAAATTAATTCAATGAGTGAAACACATGAGGATATTGCATTTTTGTAGGGAAGTTTTATACATTGAGGTGCATTTTTTTCACCACGCAGAATAGCAGCGCGAGTCAATGGGAGATCAGCGGGCCATGTCACACATGGCTGAAAAGACAATATTCTAATTCAATAATTAACATATTTCCCACATGCCTATAACAATGAAACTACACAGAATTGTAGTTAAAGGTATGCTTGAAATATATGTGAAATAAAAATTCAAAAATATTGTTTAGTTTTTTTAAAATACATTTACAAAAATTGCTATTTCTACCAACTGACTGCTGTTGTGTGTGTGTGTTCGCGGGGCAGACTGTTTGCACAAGCAGTGTGATCACCCTAGTATTAGTGCCCCGACACAGCACTAATGTCTGTTGACTAGGCATTAATCTACATTTGCCACTCCATACCCAGGAGAGAAATGGGAACTTGGTAGGATGACGAATGTGTTTGTTTTCGCAATCACCATATGCTCTCACGGTGACCATGTGGTAGGAATACTCCCTAGGGAGTGGAGATGGTGCACATTGTGTGTGAATGCATCCGATGACCGGGGTTATGATATATATTATAATATCGCTTAAAGACGGTATTTCGTATTATTTCATATCATTTATTTTCATATTTTTCATGTTACAAGCCTATACATTTAAAAAAAAAGTACAAGTTATTTTTTTGTAGTAATAACATAACACTCAATAATACATAATAAATAACATAAAGATAAGTGGTCAATATAGAGTACTGATTTAAGTAAGAGAAATATTATGGGACTTATACATGAAAGCAAGCCTGTAAAGCTGTAGGTCCATTAAGCGCTATATGAATCCAGATTATTATCATTAACTACACAGAACAGCCATCCGTTCTTGTCATTAAAGAAATAGCCAAACTAAAGTGAAAAATCTAAATCAAGAAATGTCCTTGTCAAGAAGAAAAAAAGGGTAGCTAAGTAATAGTTGCCATTTTGCTCTGCATCATTTAAGTCTCATCTGTTATAGGGTAGGTGCCGACGAGTCTACCCATGTCCAATCTCTAATACCCGGTGCATCAAGGAGATACTTATGAAATAAGATATGGTCAAAGTTGAAGTTATTGATTAGTTGACTTAATGGTGCTATGGTAGGATGCGAGATATGGATACTTGGAGAGAAAGAGACAGAGACAGAGAGAGGCAGAGAGCGATAAATAGAGAGAGAGATATATAAAGAAATATAAGGAGAGAGAGAGGGATAGAGGGGGGATATGGAGGGATGGAGGATGTATGAATGAATGAATAATAGTCTCGCTTCGACGCGTTTTCGGCCTTTCATCAAATGGGGAGAGTAGCTTATATCTGATGCGCTCTTATTGATCTAGATCATTAATTGGGGTCCTCCTCTTTTCCCAAACAAAATCTTGCTCCCGAGGGAGTGGCCTAAACAAAATGGCGTCTTGCGAGCGCGTTGATACACCGAGTGCCTTCTGCGAGGTACGTCTGCGACGATAATAGCCATAATCTATCTATATATTTTGGGACAAAATATTCCATTAAAGGCGCGCGCGCTCAATTGCATTTCGAATCGAACGGCGGTGGGCCCCGTTCATGAATGAAATTCAAATCGCTTCAGTGCGGCCTCCATCCCCGTACTGATTTGACTGCATCTTTCCACATAGGCCACAATTGTAATTTAATATGATTGTATATACGCGCCCCACATTTTAAATCTTGTTATACATGTTTTGATGGTGATCGTGTTTTTGTTTCAAAAAATAAAATAAAAAACCTTGAAACTTGGAGAAAGCGGGGAAAAAATCGTTGTGAATTGGGCTGGAGATTTACTGGCAGGCAATAATGTACAATTAACGCATCAAGAAAAAAATAATCGGCTTAGCGAGATGACCTTCTATTTGCCATCATCTCATGCCAAATCATCGCAAAATATGACGATGAATTCTTTAAATTCCCATTTTAGGCGACAGAAAATATGACTGTTCATTGAAAAAACTAGCTCTTGATTTAGGTCGTTATATTCGCATTGCTAATCCCTTTGATGTTACGTAGGATCATTGGCAATATGAAAGCACTTAGATTTCGCTAATTTTATTACATATGTTTCGCCTTTTAGCGAAAAGGAGGCCATGGACAATACAGCACAGCATTAGCTCAAATCCGCTAATTTCACAAATTGGACTCAAAATGCACACTCTTTAATTCAAAATGGGAAACTTGAACGGAAAAGATTCTTGTCTCGATCCTTTTAACAGCTTGTAGTAGATGAAAAGATGAATGAAATTGAGCTTTTAATGTGAATGTTATGAGCCATGATTTCAATGCAGTGCCTCCCTACTTAGAAAAGGCAATGAATAGATGATAACAATAATATAATACTCCTATAAATGGATAGAGAATAATTATTCCATATTATGTGATGCGTGATTACAAATATCAAATTTTAATTTTAATACTTTCTCCTTTTTTCGGTCTCCTTTTTTCTAATAGAAATTTGGAAAAGAAGTTTGAATTTCATCTCTGTTTTTAAGTATCATTATTAACGCTGATATTTCGTTTATGTGTATAAGCATTAATTTTGTTAACACTTTGCTGTTGTCATTGTTTGAATATACTACAACATTGATTTCATTTTTAGCGGTGCTATAGTGGATTTAGTCATTTTAATGCCTTTTCAATATCTTATTTTTTGATTTAGTTTTTTCTAAAAATTGTCAGTAATTTTGTTCAAGTTACTGGTTCCTTAATAACAATACCTCGATATCTCTCTCTCTCTCTTTTTTTTTTGGGGGGGGGGGGGTGTCGGGGGACTTCTGCCCAAAGTCATGCTTTCCATTCACATTCCTTGACCAATCAAAATTTGAGTTTCCATACTCCAAAGTCATGTTGTAATTTAGACTTCAATGGCCTTCGTTCTCTCTACCTGTCTCTCTCGGACCAAAATCATAAAGGTCCTCTTTAGCAGGTCATTGTTACATAAACTATCAATTCTAAGTTGAAGAAAACAAGAAAGAAAACATAAAACTCTTTTTATGTATGCTCCCCGAATACTCTCTCTCTCTCTCTTTTCCTCGTGGTAAAACATAAGCCACATCTGTTTAAATATTTCTCTTTCTGTCATCATGCCCTAATTTTATTTGTTCATGCCCTTTTCTTATATTTATCCCTGCCTCTGCTCATAATCCTTTACTCATTTAGCTTAATTCTAAAATTAATTCAAGACATATTGATATTGTATACGTCAGTTTTTATACTTCCATGACCATGATTACCACCACAATTTTTTCTCTCTTCTTAGCCCTAAATGTAAAATGTTTCTTTTTACATAATTCATTATCAGATGAAAATGGTGAGTCTTTTCATTATATTCTTTATTCTAATATTTATATACATATAATTATGCTCATGCATATATATCTATATATGATTGCAGGGCCTTCAGGGAGAACAGTATGAATACTGATGAGGCTACCCTGGTTAAACAAGACATATTATTATTATTATTATTATTATATATTATACTTCCCGTACTCCTTCTATTCCTTTTCTCTCTATATCTCTATATGTGTCCTCGTCTCTCTCACTCTCCCTCTCTCCCGTTAGTAATGTACACATCTTTCTATTCTCGTTCTCCTTTTTTTAACTCTCCTTCTCCCTCTCGCCAATGTATATCACCCTCTCTCTCTCCATCTCGCTCAAAGTATTTACCCCTCCCCCTCTCTCTCTCTCTCTTTTGATTTCACTAAAACAATAAGACAATTTAATACAATTGAAGTACAATTTAATTTCAGTTTATTAATGAGAAATTCAATCAAAACATTCACTTGATTCAGTCTGAATACGCATAATAAATAAGATACAATATTCATAATATTCACATATTAATACATCAGTGTCCATGGATAAACCCATAACCACTTACTGCTCCTAATACAGGTTCACCAAAAAAACAACAAAATAACAAGAATTAATTTATACCCGTCAAAACGGCTACACATTTATGCGTAGAGGAAATTGAAGTAGCCCCTGCTAAGTGCTAAACTAGCTGACGAATTCAACAACGGATTTTCAAAGTTTTCAATGACACAATACTTTGGAGTTCAAAAGGTAAGCTACAAACATGACCTAGCAACTTATTGAATTGTTCTTTGTGTATGAATAATTTTCTTAAATATAGACATGATAAAACTTTATTAATCTAATGTGAGTCACTAAGTCCATAATGTAGGCAAGCTAGAGCAGTCTTTCACATCAAGTCTTTTAGAAACCTCCGGGGATCTGGAGGGCTAAGCCAGGGTGATGAACCGCAGGGTGCGAGTGAGGTGTCGACAGAACCGCTGGAACGTGAACAATGGCTGGATGATCTGGCGTACCAGTGACCGGACTGGAGTGCGGGGAGGATGTGCTCACGGGCGTGGTCGAGCTTGTCATGGGAACCGTCGGAGATGGGTGTCGGTGTGGCGATCCTCCTGGGGCGTGGTGACATCCGCAGGGGGATGACGCTGAGACTGCGGGATGGGCCGCTGGTGGAGTTAGATTGGTTGGTGGCAAGATGAGGGATGCACCGGCGGCTCTAGCAGCTAGGATGTCGGATTGGTGGTGGTGGCCGGCAGCGGGGTTTGGAAACGGTCTTGCGTAAGGGTGTGCACCGAGGCCATGTAGAAGCTCAGCTCGAGATCGGAGGTGGAGTGAGTAGGCGTCGGCCGCAGCAACAGGTGAAGGGGCTCCAGCGAGTGGGTGATAGTAGCTGAGTGGAGAAGGGGTGTGGCAAGTGTATGGGGGCAGTCTTCCAGCCAGCATGAGTGAGTAGAGGTGATGGTCGAAATGGGCGTGGTGCGGCCAGGAGCATGCAGACATCGACATGCGTTGACGTTTATCCTTCATACGGCGATTCTGAAACCAGACCTGAACAAAAGAAAGAAACAAGAAAACAAAAGTGAAAGATGCATTCGAATATTATGGGTTGAAAAACCTCCCTCACATCATGTTACCAAACTAGGCTAATGTAGCAATAGCAATTAGGGACGGCTGTAAGCACAGCATGAACATCATAAAGTACAGATGCCTAAAACCTGGAAAATTGGATGATGATACCACATCACGCTTATTCGATTTTTAAATAAATAAGAACCCCCGATGAGTGCTACTTCATTTCCGCTATCACACCGATCCCGCTTCAAGATTATTTCTATCATTCAAGTACACTGGAATCATGAGCGGGCAATAATTAGCTCGAATGATTGAAGCGCACGACCCGGGAAGCTACGGCTGCATGGCATGACAGCTGTACGCTAGACCGCGTGCGTGGAACTAACTTGAAGGATGGGTGAAGGGGATGGAATTAGCAGTCCGTAATTGCTAAATGATGGCCAATGCTGTAATCGTCAATCAAGTGTAAATTATGTTTGTCTTGTAATTAAACACACGGTGAATCTACTTGTCAGGTTAAATACGCTCTGACTACTTTGAGGAGACAAATTGGAAGTGTAAATATGTCATGTAATTGGTACATCATGCATTGCAAACAGTGCAGGCGGGAGATCATGAGTATTACTTCACTCACCATGGGTAACCACGAAATGATCTAATTATAATTTCAAAGATAGATAATTTGATCCCATCATCAAAGTAGAAAGTGTCATCACATAAGGTTGACTCGACTAAATCAAGTCTCAAAGGATTCATGTGTGCATGACATCTACATTTTTTTCATATTACATTTGATTTTTTGCATCTTCGATAAGGCCCAAAAAAAAAAATCATTTGGTTGTCCTCGACCGCCCGCTCGTCATTTTGGGGCCGCTCGTATGTTTTTTTTTTGTTTTAATATTTTTTTTTTTTTTTTATTCAATTTTTTAATATTTTTTTATTCAATTGTTTTTTTTTTTTTTTTTTTTTTTTTTTTTTTATTCAATTTTTTGGGGGGAGCAATCTTAAGTGCCAAACATACCATTTTATGCATTTGCAAGGATCAAAATGCGTCCCTTTGCCAGTTTTGTCTTTTCAGTACGCAATTAGGTATTTATTAAACTTGCCATTTTTTATTTTTCTATGTCAAAATGCCGTTCATTCAAACCAGGTTCTGAGCATTCTTAAACTCATTTTAAAGCCCATCTGTACTAGTTTACAGGAGGGATTAGACTACCCTGCAAGGTCACTGGACAAGTGGTTATCTCATCAAATCAGCTCTCAGTAAATATAAGAGAAAGAGGATCATGGGGGACCAATGGTCACCGATTAGGCATTGTTTGCTACATAGAGGGCGCAAGTAGCTATAAGTAGTAAGTACAATGGAGATCTAAAAGGTGCTGTATTTCAAAGCCCAAAATACTTTCTGTGTTGGTCTTGATATTCATTGTACATTAAACTAGTATTTTACCATATTAAAGTGTTATATAGACTTTGTTTATTTAAATGCTTGACAATCCCAATGATTTTTTTTTTTATGGAAAAAAAATATTTAAAAAAAAAAATGGGGAAAAAAAAAAAAAAAATTCCGCCCGCCCGCCCCTACTCTAGAAAAGCAATCGAGGACAACCAAACAATTTTTTTTTTTTGGCCTAATTATGTTGGAAGGACAGCATTTGTAATTGAAACTGTACACTTTCATTATTAAACATATTCTTATTCACACTGCATTACTATGTTATTGACTCATGGCAGATTAACAATTCAAAATAGAGATCAGATGAATTTCTGGGATCAGATAAAAAGGGAACTATTTAAGCCGGAAGGAAATATAACAGAAAGCAAAATACGAAAGGCCTTCAAATGAATCGAATCACTTAAAAAGGGAGCTGCACTGATGCTAATCCAACTCCGGCATATTTCGTTTGAAGAAGGAAATTATAACATAGGGGATTCACCATTATGTCATCTAAAATGACGACAAGTATTTGACCCTAGGATTTTTTTAGAAAATTAAGATATCTTGTGTGTCAGACCAGACGGAATGGAATTAATCTGCCAACCCTCTATTTTCATCGTTCTCGTAAGTCACAAAAACTGGTATTTTAACAAAATAAAATCCTGTTCCCATTAAATATATACAAAGCATGCACTTAGCACGGATCAAGTTTACAGTTTGAGTTTCTCTGTGGATCAACATTAATCATCGAATCACGGTTCGAATAAAATCTTTGTTTCAATTCAAATGTTGGAGAATAAGGAGAAATAATGTTTGAATTGCTTATAACGTTTAATCGACAATGTAAATGTGGAATGTAGGGTATAAAAAAACAATTTGAAGTCAATTGAATGGTTTGCTGAAAAACTTTTGTTTTTAATTTGTTCGTGTTTCTTAAATAATTTATAATCATTTTCAGATTTTCTGAATATATACTTTTTCATAAAGAAACATCATCGAAATGTACAATTTAATTTTGCCACAAGACAATTCTCCGATTTAAGCTGAGAAAATACATACCTTGATAGTGGTTTCTGGCAGGTTAAGAGCGGTGGCCAACTCGCATCGCTTTGGTCGGGACACGTAGTTCTCACGGGCAAACTCCTTCTCCAAGCGCCCGATCTGCTCCCGGGTGAATGCAGTGCGGTACCGGCGAACCTGCGATGGGTCTAGCGGGTCGGCTGTAGTGGGGAGAAATGAATGAAATTACAAATTTGTTAATGGTTTGTTCGTCTAAAATACATTGAATTGCGGAAAGAAAAGACGACCAAGTATAATGATCTTGTGCAAACCAGACGAGATCAATAACAATCGAAATTTAGACATTAAAAAAGTCCTCAAATTTGAATTTTGTTATAGCAATAAAAGAAAAAAATATGCTTATTTATTTTGGGGCGATTTCAACAAACTCTTTATTTTTCTTCAAACGTGGAAGTTAAAAAAAATGGCATTTCACCAAAAGTATTTTATAGATAGCGATTGAAAAGTAGAAGCTCGGTTGAAAGCTTTTAACTTTCAGTTGAGACACGTTTGAAGAATAAGGGAGATTCTTTTTGGTGTTGGTCTTTTTTTTTTTAATACTAAAATGATGGTATCACAATTCTAACGCATTTCTAACTTCACATCACAGTTTTACTACTCAGTAACTACGCCTTCATCATGATCACTATTAAGGATACAATTTAATATCAATTAAAACTATGACCACTTTTGAATGGGCATACCAACAAACCAACCCTGACTAATCAATAGCTTATTAATCAAAAAGTGCAAATGACACTTTTGGGTATGTATTGCCATGTTGACTTCCCTCATAATTATCGCCAATGATGTGAAATCATAGACTGTAAAATCATGGGCGTGAATGCGAGAGGAATATCTTTGCATGTCAAATCTACCAACACGTACATAACCGTGATCATGCGATTATTAGTGCGCATGTCTAATTATTATTTTCTATATGATTAGAGCGGGACGCTGGTCTCGCGTCCCCCGGTCGTTGTGGCGTGACGCACGACAAGTGCCGGAGTAATCAGCTGAAAAATTGAATTTCTAAACCCAAGCTTGTTCTCTGTTCAAACACAAGTCATGTACCTAACTGAAACTGAAGAAACCACAAGCAAAAACCCCTTTTTAAATATAAATTACATATTTTAAACCTTCTCAGTGTCATGATTCGTGGTAACTGCAATATACAATTTGCATACATAAATCCATTTATCAGTTAATATGTAAACATTTCACATACAAAACAATTAATATAGTTTTTTTTTGCATGTACTGTATAAAAACAACATTGTATACAGTTTAAATTTAACTGATAAATATATCTATCAGATCTATTCGGAGATAATTTGAGGATTTGCAAATTATGCCATGGAAACATTAAATATCTTTTAGTTTCGATCAACCTTGTTAAAGAAGGGAAGAGGTGAGAAGTTATAACTTATTGACTTACCTCTGAGTGCAGAATTTAAGTCGTTCTTGTGGAGCCCAAACTCGAGGTTGTCGGAGCAGCTGTCCGGTGACAAACGGTCATCCCACTTCCCCAGTGGGCTAGACTCCCGGGAGTAGTCGTGACCATTTAGTATAGAGTCCTGGTGTTCGTCGCCGCTGAGATGCTCGCCCTTGACGGGAGGACTTGGTGATCGAGACAGAGGATGATGATGATGGACCGGGTGACGAAAGTCCAGGGTCTGTGCTGAGGGGATGGCGTGCGATATCGGGAACGGTAGCATGGTTGGGTGATGGCCGATGGTGGAGGGAACGGCGACGTCACCGCCCGTGCTTGTCCGACTCATGATGACAGCAGCAGCTGATGAAGTCTTGGATGAACTGCTGGTTGAAACATCGGCATAGGGCATGAAGAGCGTATGATGACGAGCTTCAGACGGGGCTGCTACGCCACCGGGTGATGCTCTGGGTGTGGTGGTAACGTTGTTGTTAGAATCTTGATGATGGTTCTCAGTCGTGGGGAGCATGGTGCTGGAGAAACTCTTGTCCATGTTAAACAGAAACCACTCGATCAATGTTTGCTTGCTGTCGACCAATCCTCGACTTTAAATCAACTCCAAATCAAATCGGGACGGAGAGCACTAGTCCTAAAACTTTCTCTCTCTCGATTGGATGAAATATCTAAACATCAATTTATCGTCGGCGCTCTTTGACTTTCGGAAATTGATGTCGACCGGTCAGAAAGTGCTTCTCCAGTCAGGCTCACTGACGAAGTGGTTGTCGAAACCGGCAGAGTAAAAATGTCCAAGTGATATTTTCGATGGCGATATTTAAAGGATGTGATTATAAACACCACTTGCGTATCAACTTACAACTGATATCAGTAGCACATTAACAATGCAGACGAGTTCACTTTCTCATCGGGGCAGCTTGAAAACATGAAGACATGATAACTTCTCTCTTGGGTGACAAAATTGTAGAATGATGATAATGCTGCTTTCTTCCGATATAAGTACGGTGAGTTAAACTAATTCATGACCTTACCAGATTAGGTAACACCCAATAAGGGGCTAGTGCTTTTGAACTTTGCGCACCAATGAGGGGGCGTTCCCCCTCTTGTTATGCTAATAGCCGCTTCCAAGCCGAAGACTCTAAACGATGTAATAATCAAAGCTCCATTACACGGAGTCATCAATAGCGAGCGCGCACAATGGCGTGCGGACACGGCGGGCAAATAAAAACAACAAAAGCGCGTTCTATCGAACCAGTCAAGTTGAAAAGGCTTGCTCATTTACACGTCAATAGCACACAGTGGCACCGCTCGACCCCCTATGAACAATATAAAAGGCTCGTTGATATAGATGCTGGGGATGAGACACTGATATCTATTCATGACACAAATTGGGTCGTCTTATTCCTTTCTTACAGCTTTCGCTTTCTGATCGCCGCCGTGATAAAGGGCGAAGATTCGAAAAGAAAGCCAGTCGTCATTGAAACTCTTCATACTTTTGTCTCCCCTCCAAATATCCTGTTAATACCATATACTTTGTTTCTTTAACTTTTCAGCTTTCTGGCTATCCATGCATTCACTGATGTCTGTGTACCATTTTACGAGCCCTTGGCGTTGTATCTTCCCAAATCTTCTTTTCATACGACTAAAAGAAAAGCTTAGCTACTACACTAGTCTACCACATCACAATGCTCCACATTATTTACTCACAAAGATGTCGGGATGGCAAACGCACACTAAAAATAAACAACAAAAAGAGAGTTTCGATTTTCAGTTTAATTTGAAGATCAACTTAGAAAGTTTTCTTGTAAGGTATTTAAGGAACATTAAAGGTAGCGCTGTGAGTTCGATGATATTTCTTTGGGTATATCTTGATTAGTCACTGATCATAAGAAGGCTAATTGGATTTATCGATAAAAGCAGATGAAATTGAGCTCCGTTTTACGTTAAAAGCCATGCATCTTCTTGGGGTCGTTGCCCTCAGGTGTATGGTACAACGTATATGTATCATATCACGTGGAAAATCATATCAAACAGGTTTTGGTACATAAACTACCATGCTATTCCGCTGTATACAAAATATCGATAGTGAAAAGTAAAAGTGACGGTGTACCTAAATACACAAGTCATGATGATTTTAATTATTAGACATAAAGTAACACAGGTTTCTCATTTGAATGGTTTATAAGATTTAAGGCGCAGTAAAAATCATGAGAATCGCCATTTTGAGCTTTTGAGTATTTCACACAAATGAACACTAAATAAATGTGTATTTAATTACAGGAACGTACTTGGCGATATAGTTACCATTAACAACTCATTTGAATATATCTTAATTAGGTGAAATGTGAAAGGAAAGGTGATTATCACTATCTAGCTTAATTAGTATATGAACGTCTGGGAATTATATTAGTGCGCACTTGTATCTATTATGAAACTTCGTTGATAAAAAGGGGGATCAAAATAATACCATGACATATAAAACATAGACTTAATACAGGGAAGTATATATTTGAGGAGCTGTTATCTAATGACTAGATGAGAAGAAAAAGATATGTACAGTTGTTTCCAATTTATGAGGGACATAATTGATAACATTTAGTGGATTTTATTTACAAAGAGTGTGCATTTGATCATCGTTAATTTTGTGCATGTACACGTGACGAGAGATGAGAGAGAGAGAAACACACAAACATACGAGAGAGAGAGAGAGAGAGAGAGAGAGAGAGTGTGTGTGTGTGTGTGAGTGTGTGTGTGTGTGTGTGTAGGAAAGAGGAAGGGAGAAGCTAGGTTGTTTTTACAGAAAGGAATAGGGGAGGGGAGAGGAAGGAGAGAGAGAGAGAGAGAGAGAGAGAGAGGGGTGGGGAGTGGTGAAAAGAGGGAGGGACAATTTCACCATAGGGCTTTCTCATAGGCAATTGGCTCCGCACCGTGCGGAGCAGTGGCGTATAGTTAGGCACGCCATGCAAATGTTATAGTTTGTATATTATAAATGTTGTACCAGGTTCAACATAATCTGAAAAGATGCTAATTTCCAGTGGAATCTATTCCTTTTTACATTACGCAATGCAAGATAAAGGCTTATCCAACATTCATTTAGCAATAACATTACCCCAAAAAATATATGACTGCATAATAAAAGGAGTCTGTACTAATTTGTGCTTAATCACTATCTTTTGAAATGAAATTAAATCTTCTGCAAGAAAAAGCGTCCAATATGAAACTATAATGAACTCACTTGAACGAACATGTTTCTCAAACTCTTTGAGGAGCTAATGTAGGCTATATAATATATTATAATATTCAACCGACAGAAATGTACAGTGAAACGGTATGATAATGATACTGCTTAATCACTTTGTTTACAAGTGTGCAAATGAAAATACCAACAAATACAATTATAAATACTGTGAGTTTCTTTCATGACACTGATTAGAAGTTTTTGTTGTTATGGCTGGAATTTGATAATAAACCTTTCTTAAATTCAAACATGGAAATACTTCTGTGCGACAATTATATTTAAAGCATTTCTTGCGAACCTCTTGTACTGCATGTTCAACATGATACACTCGTATTGTATGGAAATTAAATACAATTTAATGTTAAAGATAAAGTTGAGTTCTCGTCATGCGCTTGCATTGTGAAAGAAACGTTGTGGAATTGATCAGAAAAAGTTGATCATCATTATTGGTGTGTACTGCAAGGTTCTTGAATGATCAAAATGATAAGAAATTTGGCCCAGTCTTCGTAAAGTTACAAGCACTGTTTACAGATAGATAGAATTTTGTATATAGGACTACTCGAACATGTGGCATCGAAAACTGAACCAAGCACAATATTTCATATGGAATCTGAGTTGAAATCAAGATGTAGATCAAACATGAGTTTTTTCTCTTGTACATACAATATACATGTATCTTAAAAATGAATCAAACGAAATCTATACTAACTCCATCAAAAACCATAATGAAGGATGTTAGATACCTATTCAATCTAAAAAAAGATTTCTGATCAAGCTTTAACAAAAAGTTAATTAAGAGATTAGTGTATAGGAAGAACAACTCAAGCAGGTAATAGTGCTCATTTGCGTATAAAAGAAAAAGCACTTCAGAAGCTTTTATATAAGCCGCAGAACAAGGGCATCTGAGGCCCGCATTGCTCTCACCGCCCGGCTAGCTCCCCCTATTGTGAACCCTGAGCTCAGGCATAGATACACGGAGCGCTAAGGAGGTTGTTGATCAACTGTTTTGTTCTTGGGAGTGGCCAGAAGGCTTAAATCCGGGTTTCAATTACAAACGAAATGACGCTCTTTTATTCCATATTGGGATCTACGTTAGGGTGATCATGAAATGTTTGTCTAGAAGCGACTAATGTGTTCTTTGAATACCAAGACGCTACCTTTTCCCCTTCAAATATTCTCCTTATTCCACATGCACTATTTCCTTTCATTTCATTGATTAATTCGTCTTTCTTGCGTACTTTGCAGAAATCAATCGGTTTTTATTAAATCTTAATTTCAGGCAAAGCATACAAGTATATTGATTGTTTTTTAGATTCTCTTTTGCACTCAGACGTATTTATGTAGTCTACATTTTCTAAAATACCCTAATTATTTGTTAATTATAATGCACATGATAAATACAGTGCACATTTATTTTTCATTTTTTTGTTTGGGGGGGGGGGGAGGGGGAGGGAGGGTTTATTGTGACCTTGGTATATCTTGCTAGATACTACTTATCTATTTAAGGATTTTTAGGATTTCTTTTTTAATTGAATGACTTCATTTAGGTAAAGTCATATGATTTGTTTGCTATTTGGTGTATGATGTTTGTAACCTATTATTATGTTTATGGGCAGAAAATTGATGTATGGAATGAATTTTAAGGAAATATAATTACATGACTAACTCAATTTGTGCATATTTTAGATTCAGTCATGTGGAACAATTATTTCAACAAGTATACATGTCAGTTATTGTCCATAATTATTGTCAATTTACATATATCGCCAGTTGAGGACCTGCATACAATAGCAAGATATGATATGCAAAGTTATGAAGACGGTCTTTGAATATATACACATGCTTTTAAATGATGTCACTAGCGATATTTAAGGGGCAACGAGGAATTTTGCCTAACAAATATCCAACAAGAAAATGTATATAATATATAACTTGAGAATTATTGAGTCAATTATTGCCAGTCAAATACATGTTCATCAAATTCCCGTGTTCAAATCTCAATTTTGTTTACATTTTCTCACAAAATGTCTGCCCGACCGCAATGCGACTATGCAAAGCGGTATTGTCATGAATCTTATACTTCTGTATTTCAGTATTTGAACAACAAAAAAGTGGTGATGATAATATGACACTCTGTTGACATTATGTAACGTTATCACTCTACGTGGATGTTTTAGAAACACACACAAACATACACACAAAAAAAGAAAAGGTTTGATTGCCAGTGAATAACAATTAATATGTTGGTGTGTAGAGATGTGAAAGGAAATGTTTTATCTGACTTTGCATCTTAAATCCATCAGTACTCAATTCATTCACACAAGGATGAGAACCCTGAAGACTTCAAACAAAAAGTTTTGTTGTGTTGTTAATTAATGATAGGCCAAATTAGTAATCAGTATACTTTATGAATTAAAACGGGTTTTAACTCGTATCCAAATACGTATGATACAAATGAAAATAAGTGTTTATAGGCCTATAAGAATTTTCAGAGATGCGCTTCCCTCTAAGGTATACCATTTCACTCCCTGCCGCTCAGTCATGTTGGTGCCGCACATACAGTGAAACCTGCTTTAGCGACCACCTGTATAGAAAGACTACCTGTCTATAAAGACCACATTTCCGTTGAATATGGTTTCTCATTGATATACCTGTACTAAAGTAACCTGTTTATAAAGACCACCTGCCAATGAAGACCACTTTGTATGTTTCCCTTGAGTGGTTTTTATGAACATTACCATCATAACAGCTGTCATGGCTATGGTATGACTATATTTTTTTTTAATGTTCCATCGCTTCAGCAAAGTCTATTCGAAACAGGTTATTAATGTAGTTAGGACCTGCTCATTCGTTTGTATGTATGTCTGTTTGCCTATATCTTCCTACCTGCGTGTCCCTCTTCTATCTATTTAACATTTTTATTTATTTAATGGTATATTTATTCAAAAACAGTCTCGCGATCCATTATGAAATGTACACTTTTTACAAATAAAAACAAAATTTATTTGACAATACATAGCAATACCATACCAACATAATATAAGGCATACAAGAATGACACGCTTTTTGTTAAGGTAAATGTGAATCATAATAAAAATGATTAGTATGATCCAATTAACTAATTTTCCGTCAGAAGAAAAAGAAAGATGAAATAGCAAGGGCTGAAGTAATAACACGAGAAAGGAAAAAGTTTGATACAACCCCGTATCTCTCTAATATAACTTCCTCCAATTCAGTCCCTGATTAGTTTATGAACTTCTAAATGTAAGATTATCATATTATTATGAATATAAATATGTGTGTTTCCTTGAACCATTCTTCGATCCCATTTTACCGAATTCAACTATTGTATAGATCAAAATGTAGATTTGAATAGTTACTTTTTATCAACTGGATGAATTATTAGTAATTACTGTCACATTATGTCAGTAAAGGCCATAACAAAACTACTATACATGCGGCTCATCCTAGAGGTAAACAGTATAGGTGACCATTATAGAAAGGTGCCCGCTATAGATAGGTTTGCCACTGTATAGGGGGTTATCTCATGTAAATGGAAAAGAACGATTGATGATTAGTAACTCTCCATTTCAAACTATATAAAGCAGACCGTAAATATATTCTCTATATATATTCCCTGCAATCACAATTTAACTAGGTTCATATATTTTTGATAAATATCCTATTCATTTGTAAAATATGGAAATAATGATGCAATATGCCATGTGTATATACTGTCATTTATTAATCATTGTATAGGCAACATATTGCGAGGAGTGGGGCTGCTGATTTCTCGTCCGAATATCGACTTTCAGCATGTTCACGGTACGAGAGAGCAAAGCAATCTTTAACATGTTTGACACCTTCTTAAAGTGACATGTAATGTTGTCAACCAAATAAATAGATGAGACTATTATGAAAATAGACCACCACATTACCGATATGCACTTCTCTCCCACTAATGTAATTAAAAAAAAATAGATAGGCCTAAGGTACATCGTTGCTTTGTAAGAAAAACACCAGTAATCTTTGAAGGCTTTATGGTTAGGATATATTTGGAGTTACAACACGTATACTTTCGACAGGGTTAGGTGGCCTTTAAAAAAAGGGCAAACTCATGCTCTATCTCAACGTTTCGGTATGTTGTACCTATCGGTTTGAACGCCGAAAGAATACGTGGTTTGATCGCAATCCTCGCTTTAAAAAACAAACTAAAAACAACCTGGTTGCAACATTTTTCCCTATAAATGCATGGTGAACGTCCAATTTATTATTAAAGCACAGTGATAAAGCTTTTCGCAAAAATTCTTACCGACCAGTTCCCCTAATTTAGAAAAGCGACTGCGTTTATTACGTGACTTACCGTAGTTAACTACTTTTTTCAATTTGAGAATACGTAGAGTTCATTAATCAAATTAGTTGGAGAAGAATGAAACAATAGTAATTTTCGTTTGGATTAGGACAATAGTCCCTTAGATGCTATTCGGTGTCCCGTTCTGCTTGAGGAACAATACAAACGGGAGCATAGCACTCCCCGCTCGTTTGGGTTAGGCGATAGAGACCCATTGTTTCAAGGGGTGTTTGGTGGTTGGTCGCCTGCCCTTCATGTAGCTTTTATGAAATAATGCAAAGTTCCGGCTCACATGAAAAAGAAAAAGAAAAAAATTAAAAATCGAATTGGGTGTTTTACTGAGAGATTTATAGATATACGTATACAATAGTCATATAGTTGCTATTATGATTTGAAATATCATCAGCGTCCCATGCGATTCACAAGCTGAACATAGAAAATGCAGAACATTCTGGTATATTAAGATATCGATGATTATAATTAAGTACTAGATTTACTTAACTTAATATTATCGCAATTGTCTAGTACAAACATCCATATGATTAGATGAAAATCTGCTAACCAGTTTTATGGAGGAGTTGAATGAATAGCTAAGTTCAAAAAGAAGTTTCACCTTATGGAATACGTGGCGTAGAAATATGTATAATATTTAGTTGCCTTGTCATATTCTTTCCTTATCAGGTGAGTAAATAGTTAAAGAGTAAAATTACGTGCACTCCATATTTGAGTTTCACTTAAAACAACTTCCAATGTTCATGATGATTATAAATATTTGTTGGTATAAGTCTTTGCATGATCTAGTAAGGATTAGGAACATTCGTAATTTGTTTTCTATAAAATAAAAAAAAATATGGATAGCCACTATGAAGGGAAAGAAACAATAGAGCCCCATATCGGTATGTATGTTACAAAACGAAATTAAGTATCCAGCGTGGGGTGGAGTCGGGTATATACGCACCTCTCCTCCCGTTTTGAGGCTCATCAATAAATTATAAATATGTAATGCAATATGTCTACATAACTTGGGGCTACTCAGGTATGTATGTTCCCTAGCGAATCTACCCAATGTCTTAAACAAATCTAGCTGCTTCACATCAAGTTCGTCAAAATTATGATGATTTGAAAAAAAAAAAAAAAACAGATATACATTTTCACCTGAAGCGATGTATAAATTATGATTGTTCGAATTTCTTTCCGATTTCTCTTTCGTATATCAAATTATAAATAGTTGCACCTTACTTTATGTGCGTGAAACTTAAAAGTACCAAGTGATTCAGGGAAAAACACCAGAAAGCATCATTAATAGTATCTTTGTTCCAATGAATTGCTGTTCATATGAAAGCTTACCACACTGTTAATGTTTGCTATATTACCGATCATTATGTCAAATAGACAAAATATATCAATAAGAGCATTTCATCATTAAACCTCTGTCCAGCTCGTATTTCTAACGTAAAAACATGTTCGTGACGTTTTGTCGTTTTAGGAACTGAAAAATTAGATAAAAACGACTCCATGTCAAATTGGATAAACTATACATTTTATAATATAAATATAATATATAACTTTATATATCTTTACATTTCGATAACATATCTACTCTTTCCTTCATTAGGTTAACAAACTTTTTAGGGAAGAGTTCGTCAACCCAAATAATGAGTATACACGGGAACAATACAACCCAATAATGTCGCTCGTTTGTGAGCCTATTGTATTGGTTTCTTAGATGCTACTCGGCAAACCGTTGAACCTAGGTAAGACAATGGCTTCAAACGTTTGTATTATAGAAATATACCGCTCGACTATAGCTTCCTTAGTCAATTCCTTAATTGACTATATCCTCTTTCAAACGTTCAATAGTACATGACTTTGTATCAGATTTCGGTTCAAACTGGTTTTCAGTAATGTTTTACATAATGCCAAAAATCAATGGACCATTTTCAAGACTTTAAAAATGAAGGAAAGCTGTAAATTATAAGAATATAGTTAACATAACGCATCGGAATTGAGTATGCAAAGTCCGAAATCATATTTTAAAACATGTCTTTAAAATAAATAAGAGGCGACGGCTGCCTAAAATTATCGTCATTTACAAAATGTCCCGGGGGCGGGGGTTGCTGCTAAAATCTTTAGTTATGTGTTTCTTCTTGAAACATAAGGAGGGAAATTCTATGTTTCAATTTCAAAGTTTATTAAAACTGTTCTTTCTGCGATACGAAACGAGTCCCAATCCATTATGACATCATAACTGTAGGAATATTTTCTTCTGCGAAATTCGAAGTGATTGGTTTTATACCTTTGACATATTTAGATTTAGATAGTTCAAATACATTATTCCAATATGCGTAATATGCATGTAGTCCTTTTCCTTTTTTTTTTTACAAACTAGTAATCAACTTCAACAGTGTTATGTTGCAAATTCTTACAGTTTCAAACCAGTTTATCAGCTTTCTATTGATCAAAGTTTTTTAAAATTATACGACTTTACCCTTACCCTTAATGTTAATGTAAAACATATATCTTAGTAATTAAGTAACTAGTGTTGGATCTTCTCTTGGAAATTAATAAGAACAATCATATGCGTCTATTCCAAGAACTGAATACATATGACGATAATATTATGTTGTTATGAAACTGACTTTGAGGATGATTATGAGTTGTTATGGAGAACTATAAGGCATATTCATAATGCCACCAATAACTATTATAATTATGACAATACTATTTATTTATAGACAATTTCGATGAGTTTGTTACTTCATATGATATTGCTTGATTTGCTTCCAATAAATCTATTCAATGATTTGATGACATATTTGTTAACTGTTGAAATATTACATTCCATTTCGAGTGCAGAATATAGGCATGATATCTATTACTTGTCTAAAACTAACTTCTTGGCAACGTCGACGGTATCGAGGTTTCATTTCTAGGTTAAGGCAAGTAGGTTAACAAACTCTTTAAGAACTCCTTAAATATCTCCATATGCATGAAATCATGAGTTAAATCAGGAACAATACAACCCAATAATGATATCCCATTCACACCCAATAACGATAGTTCTTCAGATGCCATTCGGAAAACCGGTAAACAATGGCTTCAAACGAATGTATTATACATTCACCGCTTGTTTAGCTGGGGTAATCCATTTCCGGAATGCTATTGTTTTATAGAGATCTAGGTTGTGATTGGCTTAACCATAGCTGACTAAACCACAGTCTAAACCTTTTCAACTCACTAACTCCGGTTAAACAATGACTTCAAACCATTGCGCCTTACATTCAATGCTTAGGTTAACTTGAGTGATCCATTACATGAATCTTATTGTCAATGGAATTTGATTAGCTAGATCCTCCTGAAAAGCGGTTCAGTTTTCGTGAACAATTACTTCAAACGCCAGCGACAAACATTCACTGCTTGGTTAGCCTAGACAATCTTAATCAACTCGAAACATTGTTTAGAGGGTAGCATGAGTGTGATTAAATTATATCCCGTTTAAAAGACTATTCTAATTTAGTTCAAACTAGTTCTGTAGTGAATTAAAATATCAATTTCATGGCATTATGAACTACATTTCCATCCCTTCTTCCCCTCCATCTCTCTCTCCCCCTCTCTCTGTTATTTATTTTTCTCTTCATCTTTCTGTATTCTCCATTTTATATCATAATATTGCAGTAGTGTTACTTCACAAAACACATTCAATGCTTATGTTGTTAAAATGTCCTAATGAATTATTATGCATAAGGTAACAGACTCGTGTCCGGTATTTGGCGAATGGGGGTTGAGGCCTTGCAGCAATGGTACAGTTCCTTGGTTTTTATTTATACTCTTTCAATGAAAGTTTATATTATTTGGGGTGTACAGTGTTGTTATGAACAGTCACTCTTATCGTTATGATATGTATATTCAGAGAGAGAAAAACACAATTAAGTATATTGATATCATTCCGTGATAATATGGACATGAGTTGGGTGGGTAGAGTCGAGTCGAAACAGGTGGAGAACGACCTCATACTCGTATCACATGAATGCGAATGCGACAAAGCTTGCATTGTCTAAAACATAAATGCCTGATGAATCCAGCTTGGACGCCGAGAGATAATTTGTAAACTACACCTTTTGAAAAGTTCCCGTCCAATTGTTGCCTACCGGGTGCTATTCATTGTACCCCATCCCCAGACAATACACACACATGGTCTAATTACATCCTCATTAGAAAACGATTAGGATACGTCATGGCCCTCCGCACACAGCTCCAATGAATCAAGTTCGGGTAAATTATATAGAACAAATTCAACTTAATTAAATCGTCTAGTGTGTTTGAAAGTCATTATACTTTTATTCAATTAGCTCAAAACGAGGTCCTATGAAATTCTGAAATTTCAGTGTCTGATGATGAGATACTAAATTACCATTTGTGAAACAGAAAATGACTTAAAAATTATCATTGTACACTGGTCTATGTATATACTGTAGAGACATACATACACTTCATGAATTAATTATGATTTGAATGTAAATTAACTCATAATACTATATTACTATTCTTCTAGTATTGCTACTTCATCTTCTACAACTAGTACTACTACCAGTTATAATAAAACGATAATATTATATATTTCTACTACTATTACTCAGGCGCGGATCCAGGATTTCTTAGGGGAGGGGGCCCAACTTTCTTCATTTTTGTTTGCTCCCGAAAATTTGAAAATCGCGCCGGCCGAAAAGTCGCTCAGTGGGGGGGGGGGGGGGGGGGGGGGGGGGGGGGGGGGGGGTAGTGAGCACATTTTTTTTTTTTTTTTTGGTCCTCGAAAATTTTTCAATTTGCACCCCCCCCCTTGAGCGCCAGGGGGGGGGCCCAACCCCCCAAAAAGGTAAAAATCACGTGATTTTACATGATTTTTTTCTCAAGGGGGGGGGCCCGGGCCCCCCGGGCCCCCCCTGGATCCGCCACTGCTATTACTACCACTACCACAAGCGGTTATTCGTGTACTAATATCCTAACTTATAATAAATTGTTGATACAAAAAAAGGTTCATACATCAACACTTCAGAAGACAAAATAATGCCCACTTAGACGTCCTGGGCTCCGTCTTTTAAAGAGTTGCGAATGATCCGTATCAATTGCAAGTTCTCTAATTTGCTTGTAAAGTTTGTAAGCCCCTATCTCTTATAAACATAGTTGCGATTGCATTAGATTGAATATAAGTTGCGATTATTCACAACTATTTATAAGACGGGGCTCATACTATATATCATTCCCATTTCCGGGAGCAACGTAATTTTGCATTCTCTAAAAAAATCATAGGTTGACTCATGTTGACTCTGCATGTACACTGACTCAACAATCACTGATGTCTTTATTTACGATTACATATACAAACTTTCTTCTCAGAAACTTGATGTATATATAAGTAAATATACAGTTGCAATGTTCAATGATATTCATGATTCATAGAATATGAAACATGTATTTTAAACTCCAAGCACTGTAGATCATCATAGTACTGAAGTGACTCACCTGTTCTACCTACATTCATCATACGGGACTCACCAATCTCCGGACTCGGGGCCACTCGCTTAATTTTCAGCGACATTTTACTGCCGCCAGTTGTGAAGCAAGCTAGTGATATTAGTTTGGGAATTCTAATTTTGAATGGCTAGCTTTCTTGTATTACGATAATTGCCATTCATTTGCGACTCCTATGATGAAAATTTACTCGGTATTTCGCCAAGAATTGCCGGTATAGACTCTCAGATGTTTTTATGAATGATAAATTGCACCAACCTTTAACATTTTGATGATAAATTCCACCGCATGATTGTGCCTGCGTAAATTGCTATGAGAGGATAAGCGACTTTCATATGTTCATATTTTTAGGTACAAACTGAAATGATACGCGTACAGTAATACAATTACAGTCGAATCTTCAAACTTATTTAAGTAAGTTTGATCAAAAAGTAGAAACGGAATTCTAATTCCAGCGCCTCTCGACTCTCCTTTTTTTTACCGGAAGAAAGCATAATTTTAATTTTGTATGTTTCAAACCAACTTAACAAAAAAAAAACTAATAGTACTTATTATATTCTTTAGAGAGGTCACTTATTTGTATTCATTTTTTTGTGTGTGTGTGTAAGCTTACATTTTGTAAAGGACTTGATATGGCTTTTAAGCCTTTTTTCTCGTTCAGGCAGACATTACATCATGATCATGATGCATCTTGTATGGTAGATTTCGTGTTCTGTATTCAATTAATCGATAAATGTGATGTTACTGATTATTTGTTTTTTAAATTTGCTTTTGAGCTATTTAATGTGCATGTTTATCATGCACATTATACAGTCATTATTCTGTTATAGTTAATGAAAATTAGAATAAGAATTTTGTCAAGATCTTGAAAAAAAATACATATATGCATTTATTTCGTTATTGCATGTTATCTTTTCTGAAGCACAGAGTTAAATGGTTTGTTTCATTATACATCGATATGAGTTGGAACAAATATGAAAAAATAAACTGAAATAGGCTGAAACACTTATCTTTGAGCATTATTGTTTGTTTGTTTGATTTTTTTTTTTTTTTTTTACCAACATAATATTTTGCGGTCGATTATTGAATGCACTTTTCTAAATGAACACAATATACATGGAAGAGAAAGAGAAAGAAACATTAAGAGGGGGTTGAGAGAGGGTGAGGTAGAGAGAAAGAGAGAGATAGAGAGAGAGAGAGAGGGGGGGGGGGAGAGAGAGAGGGAGAGGTAGAGAGAGAGAGAAGGAGAAAGTGAAAGAGAGAGGGGGGGGGGGAGGAGAGGTTGGATGCGTAGACATTCTTTTTAATTAGAACATTTTGTTTCATACGAATGATTGTTTTAAGAATGTAACCTGCGAAACTTCAATTGCGTTATTTCGTTAAACTTTTTCAAATGCCCATCTCTACACTTAGCTAGAAGAGAAAGTGCAGTGATCAAGTTATCGGCCTCGCCGGGGAACTAATCTAAAGCAGAAGCTATTATTTTGCTCAATTTCCTCAGTGGAATTATAAGAAACTGGTTTTCTGCTATAGATGAGGAGATTCCACACACTCTCAAGACGTCTAATTCCCCCAAAACGAACAAATTTCTTCCAGCAAATCCGTATTTCCGTTCGGAGGAGAACGACCCATTCTGGTAATGCGCAAAATTGCGTTTTCAAAAATAAACAAGCAATTGTTGAGACGCTCCTCAAATGGTATCCAATCACAACCGCTTAATCCTCTCTTACCAGATCAATTTGTAGGTCCATTGGGTGCCTTTTCGCCACCTGACCCTACCACAATGTACTTTCCAAGCCTTCATAATCCATAATTTTCCTTCCCCCGTTTGGCTCTAAGAAGAGACACGAAATATCTCCCGAAAGCGCGCTCCGATCTCTCGAACCAGACGGTCTGGGGAACCGAAAATTGCCACATTCCGTTTTTTTCCCGCGCCAGAATGTGAGGCTTCGATGGCCGCTTATCTCGCACAAATTCCCATATTTTGGTTAGAGCGCGCGAAGCCTGTGTCGTCTGCTAGATAGTTATCTTCTTTCATTATAATCCAATCCCCAGGTACATCCAAAGAGAATGGTATCGGGACATCTCGCCAACATGATGCCCATTTGGAGTCATTTCAAGACACTTTTCATCTCCATTTTTCTATCATCCTCCCTCTCCAAGGATTCTCAAGGAAAAGGGCGCCTGCACTCCTGGACATTTTTTTCTTCATCCCAAAGTCTTCTTTTTCTTTCATTTCTCACAGACGATTGGTCTAACGAAGTGTATTAATAACTGTTGGAATTTTCTTACGGGAACGTTCCACAAGTGATTTTTATATAAGTGTTTCTGCATTTTACCTCTCTATATTTTTCTTTCACATCAGAACTGACAGAAGTGTACATTTTATTCAGTACAAATAAGACCATACTTTGCAACAATAACTGAAATGCGTAAACCAAACAATAAATATTACTTCACAAACTTTCCATTGCCCTTCCTATACTCATGGATCTAAGCTTACACGGAATCGACGAAATGAATTGGAAAAAAGAAGACAAACAAAACAGATCAGCGAGAAAAGACTGTAACGCAACTTGTTCCAGCAGACGAGTCGAGAGCTTTACAACATCAAATCAAACCTCCCATACAAAATAATAGATATATTTGAAAAAGGGATCTTTACCAATCAATATCTTACGTTAAATAGCACCCCCAAAAAACCAATAACAAAACAACAAGAAATAATACAAACAAACAATTAAGAAAGATGAAAATAAAATGCACGAAAATGAAGTGGGAGCGACAGTGGGTAAAATTTCTCGAGAGGATAAAGGATAGAGAAGAAAGAGGGAGATGCACAAGACACATATGAAGAACGGGGTTACAAGGTAGGAGAAGAAATCGGAAGAGACGGGAAAAGAGATAATTATGGAGAAATATTATAGAGAGAGAGAGAGATAAAGAGAGAGAGAGAGAGAGAGAGAGAGAGAGGGGGAGAGAGAAAGGATAGAGAAAAAGAACAGAGAAAGTATCACTGTCAGAGTATTTTTTGTACGCATGGATAAGGAAGAAAGAGTATGAAAGATAGACAGATAGAGAGAGAGAGAGGGGGAACTTGCTAAGAGAGAGAGAGAGAAAGAGAGAGAGTTGGAAAAAGTAAGAGAGAAATAGATTAAGAGAGAAACAGAATACGAGAGAGAGAGAGATAGAGGAGAGAAAGCAATATGAAGGTCTGTCAAACGTGAAAAATAAGCTTTTCGCGGGAGTTCACAATCATATTTGTTTTGTCAGGCATGATAAATCGCAACAAATTGCCTTAGTTAGACATACATCACAAACATTGATAAATTTCATCATAAATCAGCATTGAAAGGCGACATTTCGACCGGCTGCAAATTACAACATGAAGAAAAGAGGTGCACTGATGCTATCTCTATGAGACAGACTGCGATCATTGTTGCTCATGTAGACGACATGATGTGGGAAGAGAGAAACAGATGGTTTGGGCAAGCATCATCTATGTACATGTATGTGCATTCAATATCTTCAGAATGTGGCCGATTATGCCGTGAAAAAGAAGTCTTTCGAGAATACTCTGAGGAGTCCTATAATGAATACTATAAGGTCTGATAATTGGACGAGGTTTTGAATGAATACATACATTATAGCAAGTGCTCTTTCTAAAAGTCTTGCTGTCATCTTAAGATGCAAGCAAGATTTTCAAAAGGCAAAGATTTTTGAAGATTTATGGCCTCTAATCGTATGTTGAATAGCAATTGTCTGGCTTTTGCTAATGATTGTATTCAGCACCACTGTCATAGTTTTGCGGCTCATATGCCCGATGTAAACTAGGCGGTTTGCCACTGCGTCATTATTTGCGCCAATCGTGTCCATCGGGATAACTAGAAAATGCGTCAGTTAGGCAACGCAATAATCAAACTGATATCGCATTCACATGGTGCGTCAAAAAGTGCTGAAGTTTCTGACGCCGTCATACGTCAGGCAAATAGCGCCTGGTGTGCACAGGCATGTGGCTTGTGACACATGTCTTCACCATGTGTTCCCCGTAGAGCTTTCCCTGTTCACTTTCTATGTCCATACGTGAAAAATAGCTCGACATGCTAAAACCGGAGCTTGCCATTTGAGAAGATCGAGGCTTCATTTAGCTGACTTAAAACAGCGCCATGCAGTGAAGGCTGATGGGGGTCTTTGACGCACTGTGTGAGAGTCACATGGTACAAGTAACAATTGTAAAAGGGAGAGTTTTAACAATTCTTCTTACTGGCGTATGGGCTGATTGCCTCCGCACCCTTGATTAGCGCAGGCGATAACGCAATCGAAATGACGCCTCATGTGTACAATTGGCATAGCATCACGTGAAATTTGAAAGTTATTCAAATAACGAAAGAATGAGACCTTAGACTGTTCTCTGGTGATCTGAGCCCATCCCACCTCTGTCTCTGTCTCTCTCGATCTCGATCTCCCCGTCTCTCTCTCTCTCTCTCTCTCTCTCTCGTTCTCCAAACCCCTCTCTCTGTATGCCTGTATTTTCTTCTCTGTCTTCCACTCTCTATATGTACCTGTCTGTTTTTCTCTCTCTCTCTCTCTCTCTCTCCCCCTCTCTCTCTTTCTCCTTGTACATCTATGTCACTCTCGTCCATTCACGGAGTACATAATCTGAATCTGGTGTTACAGCAATCACCGCTTTTACTCTCCTCCTCCCAACTACTTTGATTGTGAAAGTAAAATAAGATAGCCTGTGAAATCTGGGCATACATTTTGTTTGAAATCCAGTATAATGTAGATGGGATACGGGTATAAGGTCAAGTTCACGTGCCAAGGCAACTGAGTATACACGGACAAAGAGACACCTACCCAAAACAACAACCCTCAGACAACAACTCCGGATATCTTCATTAGGACAAAATTACTAACCACAGGAAAATTATCCACGGCGAATACCCCGGAAACATTATGCCACTTTCATATACCCTAAAGTATCCTAAGAAAACTGTCAAGCGGGCGGTAGGGGTTACATCAACCGGGGAGGTGGGAGGAGCCTTGCATCGACAATCAAGGGATAGTTAAGAGTACACAGTACGATTACTGATGTTGTCTAATGAAGATGTGAGCTTGGTAGTGCAATTTATATTTGTTGTCATATAGAGTGATTTCACCAACCTGTGTGTAAAGGCCATTTATCTTTGTAATACTTTCTATTTAGCTTATACAACAAAAAGCAGAATCAACAGAAGTGCACTTTCTGATTAAAGTGTTGTTTTATGAAGATGTGAGCTTGGTAATGCAATGTTTCTTGTGATCCTGAGCAAAAGTGTACCTGTGTATAAAGGCAACTCCTCTCTTTGAAAAATTCAATGTAAATTTGGTAGAATTGACGAAAAAACACATGATCAGAATATATTTGTCATCTAATGAAGATGTGAGCTTAGTAGTGCAACGGGTACTTTGTAATCTTGATTGCATCGATAGAGATTACTCATCATTGGAAAACAGTCCAAATACACAGTATGCAACATATGCAAAAGAAATTCAACAGCAGAAAAACTATTGTCTAATTGGAAATATGAGCTTACTTATCAAAAAAGTTCTCTAAAATACTCAAATACAATATATATATGTGAAATTGCAACCCCCCTAAACAAAATAATAATTTGTTTAAATTTGTTTCAACCAAACAACACTAATTAGGGAGAATCTGGACAGAAAAACAGTGCATTGTCTATTAAGTTATAGCAGACAAATCTACCCACATTCATACACACAGAAGCACCAGAGCCTTGCATCAACAATCAAGGGATAGTACACAGTATGATTACTGATGTTGCTTAATAACGTGGAGGGAGGGGGGGGGGGGGGTGGGGGGGGGGGGGGTACTCCACGGGGATAGTTATCCAGGCTTGTCCGATGTTATTTATTCAAAGGAAAATGACTTTCTGGTTTGAATTTGTTTTTTCGGGGTGATACAAACGTGCAAATATGTATTTAGTAATGTTCGAATGCAGCACCCTATAGTCCAGGTTGCTGACTTGCACCTCATTTGTAACTTTCCTGTATTTGTGTGACAGAAATTACGTTTTTACATCGCACACTTTTCACTGGAACCCTGGATATGTTTTTCCTGATAGAGAAATCACCGACAGAATCAGAAAAGCGATTCTAAAAACCAAATTTTTATACCCTTTCCAAACTTTTGACAAATATGTTTTTGAGCTAGCCAAACTCTGCCAAGTATGGATGATTGAATAAATGATTCAGCAAGCCACACATAAGGAAATACACCATCATACCGAGGTTGATTGTAAAGAATCGTTATGGCTGTTCATGGCGTTCCTCAACAGAGCTTGAAGACCTTTTAACCCGTTTGTTTTGAAGGATGGTAACGACCAGAACAAGTCACTGTAACGGATGCATGGCTTCTAAGATCGCATGAACCCAAGAAAAGCACATTCCCTGAACTATAAATCCCCGGCTCCAAGCGAAATTGATCTACTTCAGTGCCTGAAATCATGCAAAAATCCTCCCCGAATAGCGTCGCATCATTGGAGAAAACAAGAGGGGATACGAGCGCTACACTTATCCCACCCCATCTCCAAGACGGTGACTTGATGATGAAGAAAGGGGTTGGAGTACTGCGTAGATAACGTAATCAATCACGCTTTCATTCTCGAGATGGAAGATGGATACGAAGATGCATCTCTTGCGAACTTATTTTCTAGGGATAACATCCCGGAAATGGGTTTAAATGTAAGTTTGGCAAATTAATGTTGATGATAGTGAAGGACGGAGATTGGTCTTTGATGTCGTGCCGCCTCTCCTATTCATCTCGAGGAATATAGATGCGCTTCGTACGTGATGAACCGAGACGACGGCAGAGGTAATAAACGTTGAGGGGTGAAGTTTCGGCACTGCCATTTTTCAGATTGCAAATGGAGGGCAGGTAGAGATCTATCGTCCTTTGAAAAGAGGTGGATACGACCGGCTCTGGAAAAAGAAACAACTAAAAACAGAACACATTTATCGACTAAAAGCCTTGTAGGAAAATAAGCATTAATCAAAGAAGGAGAAACGGGGTACACTCACAAAGTCTATTACAGAATATAACCTATCATGAATAAACAAGAAAATAGGGTAACAAAGTAGAACGCTGCCAGTCATGATATTACAGTCCAGAGAGAGTTGTTAACTAAAATATACTTCCAAAAGCAGTTTTTATCTCTTCATATATAATTTTTCTACCATTTCGTTCTTTTCATTGGATTTCTAAGAGTAATGCGTAAGTTAATATTTTATCAAAATCTAATGGAAAAAAGACATCAGAATTTAAAAAGAAAAAAGACTAACGATATTTAGTTGTACATCAATTGCATAAAATGTTTAAGTTTATGCCAACTTTGTATAACTTTAATTTGATGAGAGAAAATGCAATAATGTAAATAACAATTTGCTGAAAAAGGAAGTCCAATAAAGCAATTTAAGAAGGGGATAAGGGTGGATATATTAAAATGAAATAAACGGTTCTTATAATAATAGTTCATACAAATAAAACAAGACTTTATACATAAAGTATGAAATGACCGAAAAAGAATTGAAAATACAGACAAACAAGAAATGAAACGAACTGAAATTGATGTCCACAAACGGTCATTTTATCGAAACTACTTAATGTCGGGTGAAATCTATATCATATCTACGAATAACGACCTTCATGAAAATTGCATGCTCTTCTAAAGAGGGGCACTTAACGTCCAAGATTGACATTATCCTGAACTCTAAAATATTTTACCCAAAACAAAAATGACGACTGAGTTGTCATCTACGGGAGACAATTTCTTTTTATTTGAAGTCATTTCCACTCAGCTTTAGATGGTAATAAGTGCAAAATTTGGAAATATATCGGAAGGTAATCTTTTGTTTGGGTAATTCATTTTAATCAAAAGAGCAATACGCTTTATCTTTGATCACAGTCATAAGGGGCACTCACAGAGAACAAGAAACAGAGTCTCTGTAAGTATACATGTAGGTGGTCTTTGTGCATAGGTAACTTTTCACTCGGTTTCAACGAGAACCTTGTCCAAGGGAAACATGTTTGGTCTTTATAGACAGGTAGACTTTTCAGCTTGTTTCACCTAATAGTAAATAAGAAACACACACAATTAGCATGATTGGGTTGTTTGAAACAGCAAGGTCAATCTTAGAAAATAATAATCATGAAACCTAATGTGCTGAGAAGGACAATAAAAATCATCAAAATGAGGAAAAACGAATTTTTATCGTAGTCTCGATAAAACGAAAAAAAATTCTTACGTGTCTTGGCTGACTGCTAATTTCATCTATATTTCATTAAAATAAATTCACCGTTCACTTGCATTTGTCTGTCATTCTTAAAGTCCATGTAAAGTTTGTTAGGTCGTTAGGTTCTGTTATGGTTATTTTTTTGCCCTTACTGTTAGGAAAATGCTTAAAGAAACTTTGAATTTAAAAGCTGAAATTGTTAATCTTTGTGATATATTTCGTTTCTCCAATGCATCTTGGAGAAAGAAAAAGAAATGGCATTATGGTGTGTTCAAGAGGAAAATTATATTTCTTTCCAAGTGTTTTTACAATACATGTTTGTGCATATCGGTCTCAAAACCGTTGGGCGCTGGCCTTTCATTTGTTGACATGTTTGTGCATATGACATGGTACCGAGAGGTTACTGTAGAGGTGCATGTCCTAGTCGACACGGCACTAATGTCCTTTGGAAAGGCATTAATCTACATCTGCCACTCCATATCCAGGAGAGAAATAGAGACCTGGTAGTTTGACGAAAGCCTCTGTGTTACTATATTTACCATATGCCCTCATGGTGACCATAGTATAGGAATACTCCCCAGGGAGTGGAGATCGTGCATAGTGTGAGTTAATGACTCCGATGACGGGGTAATAATAATATGTAAAGCCCTTAGAGATGGTGTTTCGTATTAAGCGCTACATAGACCCAGAATATTGTTATTGCATGTATTTGTATTATTATTCCTTCATAGCTGAATATTAATCTGTTTTGATACTCATTCTGAATATTTAATTATCAATAGAAACCGTTTGTATCCAATCGAGTCTTTATCATCCATTACGTCATAAAAAGATCGACCAGCGCCTAAAAGCAATTTGTAGCATGTACTTCTTAACAATGATTCCGAAGGCCATAGCCTATTTACAGATAATTTGTTCCAAACTGCGTTGAATAATTCAATACCGCTAAGAAGTATATTTCCAGCTAAATGTTTCATTGCTCAGTTGCAGATATAGATTGGGCAAATTATGATAAATATAATTTGTGGGAAGAGAGCAAAATGTCATCGCTTTCAACCGAAGATGCAGCGGAGTAAAGGAAGAAAGACATCTATAAATTACTAACTATTCATGACCGGTAATAAATGTCTGATTTCATCAAAACTAAATTACAATTTGTGCGCAAGTGGGATAGATGAGTTGCGGTGAAAAAGGACACAGAGTTAGAAGGAACCCTCCGATTGCAAAGTTGCTTTTGATGAATATGAATATATTATTAGGCCCTCGCATGCGATTGATTTGACTCCAGTCGTAGCCATTACTTGACTTTAATTTGAGAACAAGAACAGATCTTAGAGAGGTAAAAAGAAGCGCAAATCAGCTATTTAAGAACACGTGTAATGGGCTTCCTTATCATGTCTCCTAATCGTCTATTGTAAATGGGACATAATGTACAGCGCGTGGTTGGTGAAGAGCAAGGGCATTAGATGAGATATTAGCGGGGCGCTTGCCCGGTAAGTATGTTCAGGCTTTGGTGGTCGTTATGCCATTAATGCTCCGCTACTCGGGACCCGTGCTAGCGTGATTGTGTAGATTAGACGATCCGTGATTGACTCGTGGCAGGCACTTGCTCACGTCATTCAAATTTCTGCTATCTCTCAAAAAATAGAGTCCCATATTTGCAAAGGATTAAGTCTAGAAAGGAAATGAAGTTCACTGAGATGAGGACAATTTGCTCATAATTTTCTTCCTTTTTAGACGAAAAAAAAATGTCAGTGTCATGTTATTAGTTGAACGATAAGAACTTCCAGAAATCCAACACATTTTATCCAGGCGCACGAATAATATGACTTGATTTAAAATTACTTTTTTACTAAATTTTCATCTAAAATTTGTTGGCATTTTAAATGAATGTTGGCCAATATATGGCTGGTCTTACCCTAAACTTAAACCCAGAAAAGGAATCCCCAAAACAAAACAAAACTAAATCATGAATATAAAAAAGGAACAGGAAAAAAAAAATCAACAAACAAACCACCATAACAAACAAATATGCACACAGACAAACAAACAATCAAACAAAACAAGACAAATCAAAAGCCAATCAAAGAAACAAACAAAAATGGGGCCCATAACAATGTATGTTTAAATATCTTTATTTGTTAAGCGCCACTCGCTGAAAGAAAGACGGTGCATTTTCAATCCTCCTCATGGGAATGGGGGGGGGGGTGATTTGGGGGTGGGGAGGCGCTTTTAAATCACTTGTTAATTTGAATGCGTGTCAATCGCCAATGACAGGTCACCATCCTACTCCGAAGTGTGGTAGTTTCGCCCCATCGACTACATTCTATCTCGTTATAAAGAGTCGGCAAACTTATTGTCTACCTTTTGTCTTGCGGTAGGGGGTGGGGGGGTTATGGCGTTTTAAACGAGTGATGATTTTAATGATTTTAAAGACTTGAGGATTTGTTATCGGTCATCAATGGACGTCACCATTTTATACTATATAGATCAAGGTACTTTCGCCCCATCGACAAAATTCTGGTTTAAAAAAAAAGGAAAACGCGCAATTTTAGTCCACCTTTTCTATTCAAAAAAATTTGTGGGGGGGGGGCAGGGGGAGGGGATGGTATTTCTGGACGAGCAATGATTTAAAAGGCATGTATAGTTGTTATCGGTCATCAACGAAGGGTCATTATTTTGCTCCAAGAGGTGGCACTCTCGCTCCTCTCCCCATCGAGATAGGGTGATAAGGGGTCCCTCCCGTGTCTCAAATCAGACCGCTGAAGACACCATGATTTCGAGGATGCAAATAAGAGAGAGGATGGGGACTTTATACAGATGGAAAACGTGAAAGAAAGAGTGGAATAGAAGAGAGAGACAGAGAGAGAGAGAGAAAAGAGGAAATGATAGCGAAAAGAGGAAAGATGAAATAGGGAGAGAGAGAGAGAGAGAGATGGGTATGACGAGGTGTGAATACCTTCCTGGCGTCTCATATCCGACTGTTTATTCATTGATTTACATAGTAAGAGAGAGAGAGAGAGAGAGAGAGATGAAGAGATGGAAGTGTCTTTCTGGTGTCTCAAATCGGACATTAATCAAATTATTGTTTCATTTTAAAGATAGAGAAAAAAAGACTTGTAAGGGAGAGACAGAGACAAATGCAATCAGAGGGCAAGGCAAAACAAATGACAGATAGTAAAAGAAAAAGCGAGGGAGGTAGACAAAGAGAGAATGGGGAGGGTGGGAGAGTGAGAGAGAGAGAGAGAGAGTAAAAAGATACGCGAATGATTATGATGAACTGAACCACGGAGTTACCATTACAATTCTGGTATCATGTTTCAATTCCTTACCATAGAATAACACAACAAACACAAATGTAAAGAACAATTCGAGAGGTGGATTCGTGCACCAGTTCTTTTTCTTTTTTTCAAATATGACTTATGCATCAATGATTTTGCAGATTATCATGTTCAAAGAACAGCGTAACATAAAGGAAGAGTAATCACTACAAAATACCTTGATCACAGACTGTAGATGAATAAGGTATTCTTGAATAGCTGGTATTCAAATTGCCATTTATATAATTATATTGATAAAACAACGATGTTTCATTTCAAGACTAGGTTAATAAATGGATCATTCAAAAGTATAAGTAATCGCCGCTTCCTATTAGAGAGAAAAGAAGATAGATGAGTCGAACAATTAGGAATAACATTAAGCTCTGTTGCCCTTGGGGCTCGCAGTATATTGCAATCTACCGTAGATCGACGAACAAGCAAGAAGTGACTATTAGGAATTAAATTCAATCTAGACTTAATAATACCGGTCTTGATTGCGACAGTTTCTACTTGCTCTAATAATTCCTCATCGCATGAAGACATTTTTTTGTCTCTCTCTCAGAGGAAAGTGGAGAATAATTTCATGAATAGAGCTCGACCCGTCTGACAAGAAGATCTTAGCCGTAGGGATCCCATACGTGGTTTCTCCCGCCACGCGGCCGGACGAACCGTCTACGGGGCTCCCCTACTGCCGCGGGGCGATGTGACATTGTGCCTGCATTGCCTTAACTGGGTCGAGCATAATTTCATGTTGATGGAGGAATTTGTCGCCCAAAATAAAGCGCAATTGTCGGAGTCCCGATGAGAACTAATGAGGATAGGTAGGGTCCCTTAGTTCGCCACTCGCTTGTCGTGGATCAGTGAAGGATTAAGCTAAATGGCGTATGGGGAGTCGAAAGGATCAGTGGCTATTGCGCTACCAAGCCAAAGGGATTAGATCTTAATGTGTGCATTGGGTGAGGGCTATACCGCCATGAATACGCGCTTAATTATGATCAAGTAATTTTGAGTTTATAAAAGTCCCGAGGAACTGAGGTTTCCTTCGACAGGACATGCATGCTCCGACATTGGAAAAACTTGTCTGAAACACTTTTGCAAGACAAAACACCACTACCTAAATTTTGACAAATTAGCGGGTGCTGATCATTCAAAAATTTCTTTCGAGAGATGATTATATCTCACCAAGTTTACGACAATTATTGCACGGCGAAAGGAAAGCGGCTACACAAAATAGCGGCCTCGAGCAGAGGGTTTATAACCAAGACATGCTATTTATATATTCCTGTAAACGAGAAATGCCAAAACAAAGTTTGCTTTATTCGATATTACATAGGTTATGACAAAGCCTTGCATTAGCGACCAGCCATATTTCACCGTATACGCCTACTCATCTGTAGAGTTATAGGCCTTAAACGTCTGGGATAAACATGATGAAGCGGTGCATCCAGCATATAGGCTGAAGCCGGCGCAAGCCCCCCATCCACCGTTTTAGACCCCTCCCCCAAAGTCCAAATTGCAATTGGTCAATATAAAATGGGGTTGCCGAACTAAACAGGGGTAGATTAATCCACCCCTGTCTGTAATATTTCTTAATTTATGTCGATATGCCAATATTCTTTCTACAATAAAATATAATTGTTTATGTTGCATTGTCTTTTTTTTAATTTAATTTTTTTTTTCTAAATTCTGAATTTAGGACTTCAAATCGGAGCGGGGTCGTATACACCCGCTCCACTGGATACGCAATTGGGACGTCGTCGATATATCATCATCGTATTTTGTTCCTATAATAGGAATATGTTATAAAACAACTGCTAACCCTGATTGGACTTTCGTGTCGCTCTTTTGAAATACAGTAGCAATGGGGTGGGGGTGAGGATTAGTATCTGCCTTATAGTTGCATACATGATTGTATATCACGGCCATCTTTGAAAATGCTACGCAAAAACAAGTTGTAATGGAAATTATCAACTAAAGAATAACTATAAAGTCCAGCTAAATCAAAACATTTCTACTATAGAGTTAAGTTCCTTGACAACTGGAGGGAATATAAATGCATTATGATCATTCTTAAAGAATTTGAATCATTGCATTTCCCGAATTCCATTTTCATTGTACGGCTTTAGATTTTGCATGCTCAGAATTTCGATATCAATTTCGATGAATAGGACTAGGCCTATCAATATAATTATATTCGACTTCAAAGTGTACAGTTAAAAACATATATATACATCATGACCATTTGATTGATGAATGGATCTGTCATGAATAGATGAATACATGAATCATCGAACATGATTGCAACAATAACATATTCCAGAGAATGACAATTTGAAAAGAACATTCATTTGGCGCAATTACACCCCCAGCCTTGCCTGCACGGCAAATAGAGGTAGAGGGGGACAATAATGGTACTAGTTAAAATACATAGATGATCTATCCTCTGATAGTTCGTAAATGATTGTGTGCTTTTAGGGAAAAAAACATTAAATTATTGTTCTGCAACCAATCATATTCTATGATATCACCGACTATTGTCAACTACAGCTAATTCGTCATTATTCTTGCCTGTATCAATTTCCCGTTGCGCGCTGGTCGGAGATTCATGGACCCACGCCAGCAATTTCCCTCGCCTAATCCCCCATTTATTTCTCATGATATTCCATGCACCGCCGATCTGCAAAGATTTGATTAGATTTGGGGGCTAAACATTGAACAATTCATTACGGCCTATCAACGACCGATCGTTTCGTGTTTTTGCGAGAAATGATAATGATGTAATGGCGGGCTTATCGTGCATTGACGCTCTGACGATGTAAATGGTTGTTGTTGATTATGGGGATTTGAAGTGAACGACGATCTGTAAGCCCAACATGAAGTCCTTGGATTGATGTCCTTTGCAAATCAGGACAATGTTGGGGCGTAGTCAGGATAAAAGAAAAGATGATGTTGGGTTGGGGGGGGGGGGGGGAGAAGAAGAAGTGAGTTTAAAAAGGAGAGAAGAGAAAAGGCGATAATGTTGAAAACTAACATCCAATTAAAAAATTAAAAAATATATAAAAAATGAAGAGATAAAGATAAAGAACAGTGGACCAGTAGAACGAAACAGACGAGAGGGGCGGCACACTAGGATGAGGGTATGGCAGATGGAGAAGAAATAGGAAGGAAGAATAAAGGTATGAGGATAAATGGAAGAGCAAAATGAACTTAAAGAAGGTGGTAGAGAGACAGGAGATGGGCAGGGGACTAAGGAGGAGTATAAGGATGGGGAGATGGAGATTGGGAAGATCTGAAATAGCATGGAAATGTTTAATAATAGGAGTACTTCTGGAGGAACGGGGAAAAGGAGAAGAAAATGTATGATGCGTGTGAGGGGAAATAAGATGAAGGAAGAGGGACTTTAGGGGGTAAAAGAGATGGAGGATGAGGTGGATGGAAAGGAAAGCGATGAATGAAGAGACGATTGAAGGATAAATTATAGAGGGTGAGGTTGGTGGAATATAAACAGAAGGCAAGAACCAGAGGAGAGAAACAGAGAGGAGAAAGAGATGCAGGAGCAGAGAGAAACCAAAGGAAAGGGAGTATGAAAGAGGATGAGGGATATGACAGTGAGAGCGGAGGAGGAACAAGAATTATGATTAAGTGGAAGTTGGAAGACGAACAAAAGTCAGAAGGGAGGGTAAATTGTACGTAGGAGAACTGGGAAATAGAGGAGAAGGGAGTCGGGAATGGAGGTAGGCAGAAGAAGGAGGAGGAGGAGGAGGAGGAGTAGGAGGAGGAGGAGGAGGAGAGGAGGAGGGGGAGGAGGAGAGGAGGAGGAGGAGGAGGAGGAGGAGGTGGTGTTGGTGGTGCTAGTGGCGGAAGGGGGGGGGGGGAAAGGTAGATTCGTTAGAGTGTAAGAAGACAAACATATTATTGAGGGCGGGCCAAAAATCGAGGAGGGAGGCTGATGATCGCACATAGAGGAGATGGGGGAGGAGGAGGAGAAGGATGAGGACAAGTAGGAGAAGGAATAGAGGGGGCAGATGAGATTAAATGGTACGAACCGTGGAGAACGAAGACATTCACATATTAAAAATAGACTAATTGGGAAATTATATGACTGTCTTAAGAAAAGCATTGTATATTTCAATGATGTTGCTTATGGTTGACGAAACTGAAATATACATCATCCATTTTCACATCTCAATGCCTCAGCAAAAACTTGTAGATATTTGACATTTGACCCTCGCACTACTCTCTTACCATCATCATTCACAAATCCAGCTGAAATTGTCAAATTTTCACCACAGATTTACACGATAACAAGCGAGATTATATGGAACTTATCTCCACCAATAAAAAGTGTCCTTTTCAGAATCATATTTTATGCGGGTCATTTCTCCCGCCTTGTAGCTATAGCGTCAAAGCGAAAAATCATAATCGGCAAATTATCAACTCTATCCCTTTACAATAGCTGTCTTTATACCGCTCATTATTTGTGACTCTCTGTACTATAGAAGGACTTGTTGAATATCCATGCGGCCCCTTTGACCAATGAAGCTACATTGATGAATGTTTTGCATCAATATGATTTCATGTAATTTAAAGGGACTATGTCTGATGGTCTACTTATCGTACTAATGAGAAAGATTAGAAGCTCTTAATGAAGTTTTGCAACCGTATTATGAACAATCGGCGCTATTTTTTTCTCCAAGTTTCATTTAGCGATAATACCATCATAATTATATATTTCGTTCGTACTGAACGGCTGACGAATTTTGCTTTATTGAAGTGGATGGAAGGCTTAGGGTGACACAGAGGACACGGATATGAAATATTAGAAAGTATATCATAAATACAATTAGGGGTACCAGAAGGGGCTTGTGGGTGTCAGTGTTTGAGGGGGGGGTGGTGACAGGGGGATGGAATACGCTGAAGAGATGGGATTGGGAGCAATCGAAATCGTCAACTTTTGATATTAACCTCCAACCGACATTCACATAATTATGATGACGCTCAAAGTTAAAGGAATAAGCAGACATGTTAAATATGTAACATATCTAAGAGACAGGTGAAATATGTAACATAAATAGAAATAACAAGAACCCTTTTAGATTTATTCCGTTCTGAGTGAAATTGTACCTCAACAAAGGGCCTTTCCAAAAGAGAGGATTACATTGAAATGTAATGGAAGATGATGTTCACATACAATATTTTGTTGTAGATGTTACAGATTAAAGTTGTAGATGACTAAACAAATATTTTTTTCTCATTTAGAAACTAGAAACGTTCATATTGGAAGCAAAATTAATATTTTCTTTTATTTAAGCAATAATAAGAAACGAAATATACAATATCAATCTACAACGTTCTTTTCATATAAATACATTGATTCCATTCAATCCATTTGTCTTAGTTATTTGAAATTGTGGCAAACAAGGGCTTAGACCAAGTTAACTATCATGTTTTCGCCGACACTATTTTATGCCCGACGAAAAGGCCATGCCAGTGAAGGCTGGTGATAACAAAACAAATTATGAACACTACACCCCAGCCTAGCCCCTAACTATATGCAATCATTAATATTTATCCTTTTCTAAATCAAAACGATACGTCAAAAAACATGTCCCCGACGAAACTGGAAGAATAAGAAAAAAGATCATACAGGCGCGTTCACTGATCCATGTAAATGGACACATGTATCCCGCAACAATTGAAAGCTATTTACAACTCTAAATCGAAAATTGAGCTCATTTGCATCCGTTCAATGGCGGCTTGAGCTGGAGGATTGGTAGAAAACTACGGAGCAGGGGTGCGATATTTATCCTCCATTATACACCCCTTCATGGTGCCTAATGACGTCCTTTGTTAGCGGAAACCATCCGATGTTGGGATTACGAGAGGCGAGATTTTAATTGCTTCTTGCTCAGCTATACGCATTCATATAAATCTTTTCATAATCATTTTTCTATTTTAGTTTGCCAAAGCTTCTTTTATTTTTCATTTCTGCAGTGAAGATTACTTTAAACATTAATGTCCGAAACAGGAAAGTGATTGCTTTTTGCTCATAACAATGTTCCGTTGCCATAAATAGCAAAAGCTACGGAGGAGAAAAAGGGAGTGGGAGGAGGGTACATAAAATTGAAAAAGACTTTAGTAACGTCGAAAATTTGTGACCTAATACAAACTGTTGGATTCAAAGTATGACAGCTCTCTTCTTCATGATTATAAAGATGATGATGATAATTATAATAATAATAATTATAATACTACTAATTATACTATAAATAAGAAGAATGATAATAATGATAACAATAATAATAATCCGTATTATTTTATTTTACAATTTGATTTTGTTAAAAACAAGAACTTATAAAGTAACAACTAATGCGATCAATGCAAACAACAATATCAGTTTCGTCTATTAAACATAAAAACTGAGATTGTGTGTAAATTACACGTGGTTATTATATTATACTGAAATACTATGTATTCTGAACGTTTTTTTGTCCTCTCTCCCATGTTATCATCACCTTGCTACACAACTACTTGCATTTGTAATAAATAAGAATCTTTTGATCAATATACAGTTAACAACTAAATTATTCATACATTTACCAAGTGGATTTGTCCCGATTTATGTTTCTTGAGAATGTGACATATCAAACTTACATCTAAAAGGTTCCAACAAAGGCCCTAATTCAAACAGTCCATCTTTCATTCTCGAGTTACTAAAAAAACAAACATATACAATTTAGAAGGGTTATGAATAATTTAGTCGTTAACTTTAAGCAGTGTGAGGTATATTTGTTTTCACCGTTTGGCGTATCAATTTTTAGCCGTTCGTCGTCTCCAGTTTGCCGCGTTTCCGTTGTAAAATTTCTTCTGCGATTTTACTCTCCCCAAGAAGGCTTCTTTTATTTTACATTTTTATTTTAAACAGTTTTCTTTCTGGTATCTCAAAGCGTTCTAATATATCTAACCTTTCGCTGCGATAAACAATCAAAGAAAAAGAAAACATCCACTCCTCTTTTTGTGGGCACAAGTACTTTATCAATATGTTCGAAGTTGAACTCTAGAGAGTATAGAGACACTTTAGGAAGAAAATGTCGCCGCATATACAGCCTCGCTCCACACAACCAACAACCCTCTCTCACTCCACCAAAAGTCTATTTACCTTTCATGTACATTAGTCGAAATGAACATGGATTCGTTTGCGCTGGGGGTATCTTTTTGATATCATCATTGAATTTTATGATATTTGAGGCTAAATGCATTTGAAGGTTGTAAGCAATTTCCGTCTATCAGAGGGGATTACCGTAACCGAGCGCAGGCCATTTTTCTCTTTCTGTCCCCAGATCCCTTTTCTCTCTCTCTTGTCTGCCAATGAAAGATGCATAGTTGAGTTTGCAATCACCTCGTATTAGCTATTATAGGGTAATCTGCGCTGCACCCCGAGAACTTTTCCTGGCGTACAAGCAACCCCGACAAGTTAAGTCGAAACAATTTGACGTCAGCGAAATGCGAGAAATTATAGCAGCGAAGTAAAACATGTAATTTGGCTGATGGTTGTTCAGGCATCATTACTTCTCGATGTAGCCACCCATTTAGAAGATGGTTGCCATATATCCTTGTTACAGGGTATTACAAAAAATAAAAAAGATATTTTTTTCTCTATCAATACCGTTACACAACATGCGTCATTTGCTAACGTAGGGATGCGTCAGTGATTGGTATGATCCTTGACGCATCGTGTGAGAGTGACTCCGTATACACATTTGAATGCAAATTGAAAAGTGCAAAAGTTTAGCTGAATGTCTTGCGCATATCTTTACAACTTGATTGTCGTAGGTAAATAACTAGCATAGAGCGTCAAATTCTGGGAAGAAACAGTTTGGCGTATTACCGGTCAAGCACCCCGTTTACACAGATGATAGGTAACTACCAGACATATGAGAGTGGTTTTATGGACCATCCTGTACAAAAGTAACTTTCGGGTTAAAAACAATAACAAAATAAAAGCGTAGACATAGAGGAAGGATGGGTAAAGGGAAAGACAAAAAAAGATAGGACAGAGAGATAGATAGAGAGAGAGAAAGAGAGAGAGAGAGAGAGAGAGGGAAAGGGGAGAGAATGGGAGTGTGAGAGAAGAGAAAGAGAGAGAGAGAGAAGGGGAGAGAGAAAGAGAGAGAGACCATGGAAAGAGAAAAGGAGAGAGAAAGAGAGTAAGAGAGAGAGAGAGAAAGAGAGAGAGAGAGAGAGAGAGAGTGAGAGAGAGTGTGAGAGAGATGGAATCAACAAGACCGAATTGTGATGCATAGCTTTCTCTTCATTTGTTGGAAATTGACATGATCGCGCTGCCTCCATTGGTATAAACCAATCGATTGATAGCCAACGTTTAAACCCTTTCTCTAAAAAGTGAGGCAAAATACCTCCAGCTCGCCTGTTCGGAATTGAGAAAAGAAGTCAATTTGCTTTGAAATGACTCGCCGATTACTCTGTTAAATCCAACCAAAATGAGTGCACCTTTTGCGCGTGGCACGTGAGACGGTTGCAAAACTTCAAGCTGGGAATGAAAAGACAAACAGACAACAAAAAAAGGAGAGTGTAATGGATATTGAGAATTTGATTGGTGGAAATTGTTTGCGCGCCAATGCACTTCTGTTTAGCCATGACGGTCAACGTGACGAGTGCATGAAGAGGGATAGAAGGTGGTGGTGGTGGTGGTGGGGAGGGGGGGGGGGGGGGGGGGAGGCTTGGGTGTGGGATGGAGGGGATCTGCAGGTGATTATAAAAAATGCTTTTCGTGAGGTTTTGATCTACGTTGTACTGCTTTTTTGTAATCTTTTTATAATTACTTGTAAATATTGTGATTGCATTTGATTGTTTCAATAAAACACATTAGAAAAACCACAAGGGTGTTGGACCCATGGATTAAAGGTAATGATGATGGGATCGATAAAGGCATCATTAACTGACTTATAATTACTTTAAATTCCGTAAATTTGTTTAGGCTGAAAACGAAGAAAACAGATATTATGGAGGGGATGTACACAGGGGTGGATCGAACCGGCGGCAAGCAAGGGGGCCGAATAGGGGGCCAAATTCGTGAGAAAATGTTTTGAGCGCCGAGTCAGTCAGCCGGCGAATAAGCGGGGGGGGGGGGGGGGGGGTTGCTATGGCAGTCAGCCAGTGAAAACGAATTCTAATTGCAAGCATTAGTTTAAACAAACTGAACTTTGTTATTCTCGGCTCATTTTTTCCTGATTTAGGTTTTCTAGAAAATGAACTTTCTAGAAATGTGATTTTCTCTTTGAAATTCAGATACCGCCCGCCAAATGACTTTTTGGTTTTCTCTCTTCAAGTTGGTTTTAATCACTCATGCGTGAAATATGCATCATATGAGTTGCTCCAAATGAAAGAAGAGGATTTAAACTTTACAAATATGTGTCATTTATTAATTATAATTGTGATTAAGTTATGATAAAACATCGCTAATTCTCGGTTTTGTTTTTTTTGGGACGCACTGTAGAATTTCAATATCCGAGATATTTGTTAAAACAATGAGATCGCAAGTTTGCCGAAAAAGACATGCCACATCGAAAATTACACGCTCTATCCATTGTTTACATATTTTTATCATGACTATTACAAAAATGTTGTCTTGGAATATTAACTTTCTAGAATTTACAAGATTTGTGCTCGACTTTCCCATTTTTAGCCAAAGATGGCGCACTTGCTAAAACATTGGAAGAGGTCGTGACGTACACTTCATCTTAACACTAATCCAACGGTCTCTTATACGGATAATGGCTGTTTCAAAATTGACAGTCTGACAGACCAATAGATCTCCTCTTCGATCTGAAAGTGCAACCTTCTAGTTTAATCTAAAAGACCTCAAATCGGCAGTTAAATAAATGAGAAAGTCAGCCACTTAAAACATTTGAAAAAAAAGGAAGATTGTCTCGGAATGATCTTGCCGGACTAGGAGAAATAGTTTGTTTTTCAGCATATCACTTTATTGAGACGGTTTACAAGAACATTTTAATTGAGATATTTACAATAGAAGTTTGTTTCTAATAATTGGATCGAAGGATGCGTGATAGCTAAATAGCAGAGCAGTGAACTAGTGTAAACTGGCAGTTTTCAGGTTCGAAGGCAAGTCGATGGCCTATAATAAAGCTTTCATTATCACTATCAAGATCCGGAGACCGCCTTCAGGCGTTGATCACCTTCAAGCAATTACTTGTCGGTTTATATGAATCTTCACCATTATTCAAAGAAGTTAGTCCTACAGAGACTTAAAGGTACTATGTCCCATTTGCATGCCCAAAAAATGAAAAGGTTAAATTCCAAGGGCATTTGAAAGATAATTCTAATTTATAACTTCCCTAAAAAAAAGGGGGGGGGGGCTTGAAAATGTCTTTAAATTGGAAATAACAACTATTAGTTGTCGAATCGACTTAGGGGCTATAGAGCCAGTAAGTAATAGTCTTGATTTTTAGAGCATTGTACCGAATGGTCGTACGTTTTATGCTGCGCAAAGATTCCATCAGTTTAATTTTGGCCATATTACAAGAAGTGGTTTATTGATGTAGACAAATGCTCATGTACCCTTTACAGCTCATTTTATGTATGTTATTACCAAAGAAGAAAAAAGCCAATCAGTCACTCAATAGTGTCTGACAGTGAAGTCTAGCAAGTAAACGGGTTTCCTTGCATAATTTGAATATTAGGACACTGCTAACGTCTACATTTCACAAATAGGACATACATGACATATTCATAATTCCTGCAAAGTTCTACAGAATTTGAGGTTGGCTGCAAAAGGGACATAGTATCTTTAACAACCAGCAATAAATTTTGATCAACAATGTCAAAAGCTTGAACACCGTAGTTGGCGCTATTTCACAATCACAGGTTCTGACTGTTGACATGGGTTCTCCACAACACATGCTCCGGTGAGAATTGCTCCTAGTTCAATTTTCCCACACGAACCGATTTCCCAATTTCAACCATGGGCTAAGCACCACATCCAATTCTAACACCTAACCTTACTATCTTTGAAGAAATAAAGCCCGAATTATTATGTCGGATTGTCGTGCCATCGCTATTTTCTATAGTTACATTCCAAAGTTAGGTCAGGGACATGCTATAGGTCCATGGTTATTTTATACAAACTTCTTTAATTGTAATGCATGACTCTGAAATCGTGCAGTATATTTCTATTCTAACTCCTTAATATTTTTACCCATTTTCAACATTTCATTATCCTAAAAATACTTTGATGTAAACACGTGCGATGAATCAATGACCGCAAGACAAAAAAAAAGCACCAACTTTATTCTTGTTATCGTGCCAACTACATTTAGTTAATATATTCATTGAGTGCGCATTGTTAATTTTTATTTCCTTGGGTGTTCCAATTCGGTATTATACAGTTTACACTGAGCGTTTATCTTACATTTCGTTTAAATATCATTATCTATGATAGATGAAGAAAAAGGAAGAAGCTTGACGTGGACTAGAAAGTTAGATTGAGTGGGATGATAAGGGATGGGGAGTATGTGAAGAGGGAAGGGGCAGATATATAGGGGAATCCGCGCCATGAAACAAAAGGTTTATAGACTGTACAAAATATTGTCTAAAGAGGGGGCTAGTCATTTTAGCCGATCGAGGCAGACACATCACCGTTGGGCTCAGAGTATTGCATCTTGGTAGGGTTGAAGGAAATATAATGCCACATCTAGTAAATTTAAAGCATTATAAGAATCTTAAAATGTAGAACTTAAAAAAAGAAAAGAAGATGTTTTGACAACATTCGATGATGATGAATGAGACTATCATCCCAAAAAAGATCAGAGGACACGGAGTAACATTATTATTATAAATATTTATAACAAAATATTCGGGAAGAGAAGGATGACAACTTGAAATGTATTATATTTTATCAACAGAATATATGACACATACTTCTTCTCTACATCTTGTAATTTTCATCACCCACAACTTATACTTAATTTGTTGTAATTCGCTAATTACCTTTTTTTTCTGCATTCACAAAATAATAGCTGGTTCGTTTATATTTGCACACTTAGATTCAATTTTCTACATTATGTATTTTGTCAATGTCTGTTAATTCTATCGAATTATTAAACACTGGATATGAAAAAATCCCATATTTATAGCTTATAATTTTGTTTACAGATTACATTGACATCAGAGGTCTACATTACAATATTTACAAAATCATAAGAAAAGAAAAAAGATTGCCACGTTTTGTCATACTCCAAATGGATGTGAATAGATCTCTTAGCTGACAGAATAATAGGCCTATCAATTTTACCAAGTATACTAGGCTCTTAATGGCATAATTTGTCGTATTTGATAATGTTTTTAGAGGGATATTTAGAGAATGCAAAGTGGATAAAATAGCGTAGTCGTAAGTGCGCCATCTCTTGGTAAGAATACTACATGGACTTGAACACGGCTAAGCGAATATTCTTTTGTGATAAAGTATAATTCTTGCTCGGAAAAGCGTCACAGTGACATAGGACATGGTCCTGTAATTTGTGCTGACTTCAGCAAATTATGAATTCAATTATGAATTTCTAATAATGTTTATAAAATAACGGGTTGTCAGATAACTTTAATGGGTGCAATTGGAGAGAAAGGGAACTGAAGGTTAAATGATAATGAATGCAGTGTATCTGCATAGCGCTCATCTACATTAAGATTTCGATGTAATTGGATGACGAATAAGATACGTTTCATGTATGTGTCCTAGTACATACGGTACCCTACTAGATACAAAATGTGTGTGTGTGTGAGAGAGAGAGAGAGAGAGAGAGAGAGAGAGAGAGAGAGAGAGAGAGCGAGAGAGAGAGAGATATAAAGAGAGATATAAAGAGAGAGATAAAGATAGAAAGAGATAGAAAATGAGAAAGAGAGAGATAGAGAGAGAGAGAGAGAGAGAGCGAGAAAAACAAATATGATAGAAGACAGAGTGGTAGAATGAAAGAAAGGTATGGAAAATGAGGGAGGGGGAGAGTGAAAGCGTAAGGCTGTGAGAGAGAGAGAGAGAGAGAGAGAGAGAGAGAGATGGAAAGATAGAGTTCAGACTCGAGGGAAGGAGAACAAAGCGTAATGATAAGAAGAAATATCCACATCGAAAAGTAAAGCTCAAACTGATTAAAAAAAGATACACTCCGCCCGCGACTACACGAAGAACAGCAGATCGAGCTGCGCAGACGGGATGTCAAAAGAAACATCCACTTGTTCAAACATTAATTCTGCCGCCCCCTTCTGGACGAAATTGGACTCATATAAATGCTTTGTCTTTTTACATTTGTCCTCATTTTATTCTGTAACAAATTCTAGGTTAGCCTTTTCATTGATGACACATTCGATGACGTTACTGTTACATTTCTCCCCGTGTCTTAACCCCCCCCCCAAAAAAAAAGCAGTTATGTCAAAAAGATATCAATGCAATAAAGAAGAGCGCTCCCTACCCCAACAAAATAGAAACCACAATACAACACCAATTCAAATAGAAAACCCATGTTTTGAGCCTTTTCTTTCCATCAGAGAGGCAAAACGTGGACAACAAGAGAAAAACAGAGCAAAACACCCACACGCGGTTGTCCGGCATTGGCTCCGATCCGGCCACATTAATTTGCTTCAGGTTTTATTCCGTCAAAGATTATGGGTCAATGATTGGGGTTACACTTACAATGGGATTTTAGGTGAGGTTTAGGTGTAGGGCCAGGGTTAGGGTTACACTTAGGATTGGGTAGTATATTCGGTCCTGGGTTGAATTTGGGTAGGTCTGTAGAATGGTCACCGTTGAGCCCACAGCCCACGAGACCGACATCCAACTAGACCGAAAATGTCGGTCTCGTGGTCCCATTAGCCACTTTACAGAGGGAGGGTTCACTCGCTGGACCGAAGGCCGTAGAGACCGACAGCCCACAAGTCAGACATTAATAATTCTTCCTTTATGTATTTCATTGTTTTGTCGACCGGGTATAGCGGGCTGTCGGTCTACTTCGATTAGCCCGGAGCAATAGTCTCCAGAGCTTGTGTCATATAGAACTCCTACCCCTCTCCTACAAAAGAGACCATCTTTTAGAGAGATAATAGTCATAGATGAGATCGTGATGCAAACAATGGCTGGTGATAATTGCACACGCCGCTCACCGCAATGACTTCTAACCTCGCCCCCGTCACAGCACCGCCATCTATACTCAACAGCAACCCTCTCTCTCTCTGGGACTACGATCCGCAAATAAACTACGTATCCCATCGATCGGAAAACATATATATTTCGCAGATCAAGCATGTGAGAGACGATTTCATACTTCGAAAGAAACAAAATCATCGTATTGTAATGGGACAAAGATATATCAGAAAGTAGGCAATGAAATTGGTCAATCTGAGCGAGACCATTGATGTTGTACAATTTTGTCAGCGGGTCTTACTTCTGTGTGTCTCATAGTTTTCGAAATAGCAAGCAAAACAAAATGACACTTCTCAGCAGTCAAATGGGAATTTCGTTATCAAAATATTATGTTAGATAAGATATGAAAATTAAAATGGATCACCTTTCTTCCCGAATATTTTGTTATGGCTAGTACCTGTTATGACGCCTGTCCGAAAATGGGTAATTTTAGCTTCCTTTCGGCTGCAGCCCAGCCCCCAGCCTCACATATTATAGTACGCCTTGTAGCAGTATTACGGAATTATTTGATTGTGGCCCTTAAGACAGTGTCTCATTTAAACTGAATTTTGTGTAAATAATAATAACTCGCTAGATTTTGTGCCGAAATAACTAATCTGTTACGAGATAACATAATGAGCGAAGGAATATAAAGCTTTTAAAGGTTAATGCGTCAACGAAATCCATTGCAAGGCTTCAGGCGCATCGTTCGTTATTTAAATCGAATAAGTTAATGTTTGCTTTTCTCTATTTTCTATGTTTTATTCGAGTATTCACTAAAGCGGAAATAAAATCAAAGATTGACCGAATGTTGATGAAAGTATTATGTTAAATGTTCCATTCGTTGTTATCGAGATTGTTTTATTTATGTTAAAAACATGATTGAACTAATAATTGGCTGGCTGATAAACTGGTGTTCAAGGAGGCAGCCATTCAATCAATATTGGGATTAGACGAAGGGGACATAATGTATCATATTGATTTAAATATTTAGATTTGTCTATATATTCTATTTACTTTTCAACATCTGCATACACAGCACGGTCCCCTTTCCCTTTCTGCTCTCTATTTACTTAGCATTTTCATATTTTGTCGCGAAGAGTTGTTTCCTCATACTTTCAAATTTCTTTGTTATGTTCGGTTTTAAGAGCTTCCATGTGCAGTTTACTCTCTCCAAGGACCTAGCGTGTATCTGCTCTTATCTGTGCTAAACGTACATGTATAGTGCTACTTTTTAAAAACCCGTTCAATGCACATAATGCGTATACAGTAACGTCGTGAACGTGGTATATCATATACAGGAAATTGTAGCTTTGTAGGTGTTTCTAAGCTTGCCATAGACGTAGTCATTTCCAATCTAGAATAATTATAACACGGCAGATTTCGGAATGCACAAGATTTAACGCTTTGCAATGCCACATAAATTATATATCTGTGCCATATTTTATTCATTATGGGATAGATATATACCAAAGGCTTTAAGATTATTGGACTGTCTCCAGTGCAAGATTAATCTATACTGGGGTTTAAAGGATTGTCACGGAGCTAAACACGATCGGAACATTTTGCAAATTGTGAAGTTCAAATCCCTTTTGTTGTGTTTTGTGCAAAATTGCACGTATGGTAAATGAGCGACCATGCAGAGAGAAGAAAGCAACCGAAGGGTTAATTAATCAGATTGACCGAGCCACACATAATACATGTCAATTTGCGTTTTTTAATTTGATGATGGGAGAGAAAGCACAATGATCTAACCCTATGTGACGTACTGTGTACGACATATTATTGAATATATATGCATGTGCGCGATAGCTCAGTCGGTAGAGCAGTGGTCTCGTAATCCGGTGACCCGGGTTCGAAACAAAGGCGATGCCCTAGTGCCCTATGGTAAGGCATTACTTCTCATTACAAGGTCCCTCGGAGAGGACCTAAAGTCGCCAGCCGTCTCGTTGCTTACTTACAAGCATTTATGCTTTCTTAGCAGTCAGGTAAAATAACCACCACCACCACCATTCACACTTATTTCATGTAGGTGCATGAAAACAGTTAGATAGGCATCAATAAAACCTGGGCAAAGTCACACAGAACTAATTTCTTGTGGATAAAAATAGGAAACTTATGGATTGAATATAAACAAACTACATGTCACTGATGAATAATGAGGGAATGACATTAGAGCTGCCAATTTGTTTCGACGAAATGATAATTGCCATAGTTTTCATGTCACACAAAAAATGAACAAATTTATCAATGGATATCCGTTTTTTGTTAAAACTTTGTTGATTTGTTCTTCTTCTGATTAGTCTTCTTTTAATAAAAATTAAATTATTGTCGCGCTAGAATTCTCATTTAAAGAATAACATTATATCTTGGAAGAGTACATGTGAACCGTGACCGAACAGACGAAACAAAACCAGATGACGATCAAGGGCCGCTGCGGAGCAAAATACCAGGTCTTGATTCTTGGGTGGGGTATATAAGACGAACATGTCAGTTTACCCATTTACACCGTTAATAGGTGTCACTCATACTTGTCGATAATCACCTGTATATTATTACGACGATATTCGCCTCATACCCGGGCATTTAGACCTGATCCGGCCTAAGAACCCAATTTCAACGGATATTTCGGATCGGACAGGTGTGCTTTCGTACCCCCTTTCCTGGGATCATGGGGGCCCGAGATCACTTCTAAAGCCACAGCGCCAATCTTGTTTGCATATCTCAAGACGGGTGTTATGAGCTAGGATAACGGTAGGCATCCCATCTCGACACGAATGTCTAGAGAGAGAGGAGGGGGGGGGGAGAGAGAGGGAGAGAGAGAGAAGGGGAGGAGAGAGAGAGAGGAAGAGAGAGAGAGAGAGAGAGAGATAGAGAAAGAGACAGATGGGGAAAATGACAGAGAGGGGGTATAGAGAGAGAGAGAGGTGGGAGGGAGAGAGAGAGAGAGAGAGAGAGAGAGAGAGAGGGGAGGAAGCGAGGAAGAGAATGAGAGAGAAAGAGAGAGAGAGACACACACACACACACACACACACAGATACAGAGAGAGAGAGAGAGAGAGAGAGAGAGAGAGAGGAAGAGAGAGATTTATTAAATGTACATAATACGCAGGACAGAAGGGGTGTGACTTGAACTTTTGGATTGAGGAAGTGGTGTAGAATCATTGAGCTTGCAAACAGAAGAACAACATTTGTCATCTTTAAGAATAACAAAGATAAACAAAATTATGTCGAGGTTAAAAAATAACCTAAACCTTAGATTTAGCCGAAAATATAATTGTCGACAGCAATTTTGAGTAGGGGGGGGGGGGGGGGATAGGGGTTTCTTTTCATTCGTCCCATACGTACCCTCCTCTAGTGACGCCAAGTACGTGTTATAAAACACTAACCTACCTTGTGTGATGTTAGTTAAATTTCTCATGAAATTCAATACTATAGAATGGGTGAAACAGGTAAAATAAAACAAACAAATTCAATCCTATACTTGAATGAACTACCTTTTAACTCATCAAAGAGGGGGGGACTTTGGTTGGAAATGTTTATCATTCAATGTCGAATAAAACTTTGGAAACTTATTTGACTTGAACGAAAACAATAATACAACAAAAAAACCTGTTAACTTATTTGAGTAAAACACTATTCGATTTATAGCTTATCACTCCAAATGGTGTGCCAATATAAATAGCACGTTGACTTTGTAAAAGTTACAGTAAAACTTTATCTCTGAGTTCCTTCTGTATTTATTTAAGAAACGTTTCTGTCAAATAATATCGAATTAAAAAGAATTAAGCGTGGATACTCATTTATTCGAAAATGAGACCATGACATGAGTAAGTGCTACAATTTATTTCACTAAACGTCATCATTGTGTTGTCATATCCATCTGTCTTAGTTTTTCCGGTAGAGCGAAAACTTTCACTATTCTTTTGGTCTGAATGCACAGCCTTGACTCTGAACACCAACACGCCGTCAAATTGACAAGCTCTAGCTACCGCGAGTTCGTATACAATCTCGGTGTAAAATAGTGATGTCGAAACGGTTTGGATAAGAAATCTCGTGAAAATAAACATCGTTATTACGTTAGGATCAACTACTCAGAGTAATTGGTCCTATCTCCGTTCGCTGGCTTTCGGCTTGCGTCGGGTTTACCAGGGAGATGAGACTATACTCACTGGGTTTACATATCCATAGACTGGTAAATGAACAAGCGATTCCCTCATTGGAATTTCCGTGTTTTGGGTGTGTTTTTAGGATACCATAGGGATACCAGACACGGGGTTTCGGTTCGTAATAATTGAGTGGATGATTGCTGGCGGGTATTTCTAATTTATATTATTTCAAACTATTCGTGGATGAATATGCATTATGAGGAAATAACAGCGAGTGGAGGTAGTGTAGCGACATTGAAACCAGTGAGATAAACTGAAGTTATAACATAAGCACAACGAAATAAGAATTTCTAGGAATATCCTCTTTTGCTTGACTGAGACTTCAGAGGTAATTATTTGAAGAAACAAATAATTGATTGACTTATTGCTATTGCTTTTGCTCGTCAGAAGCTTTAGTTATTGTTTAGTTGGGCAATGAATCCTGAATCCATCAATATATATATATATATAAGGTTTAATGGTTAACAAAAAGCTTATCGTATCCAGCCTCTCATCATGTGTGTATGCATGTGTGTGTGTGTGTGTGTGTGTGTGGGGGGGGGGGGGGGTGGGTGGTAAAGTGACTGTGATGCAATAAAATGTAACATGAAAGTTCAAACGGGGGTGGGGGGCCCTCATCCACTGCTTCCTCATGTGGCTACATTATCAAACCGAAATAGAAAGTATATGTCAAATGATTCCGAATTTCGTAACAAATAGAAAGTATACAAAAATGATCGAGTGAGTGATTAATTACTTTGGAACTGTGTCTGCTTTCAGTTCTCATCTTGTCACATTTTCCTGATACATTATATTTAACAACTGGAAAAGAGGAGTGGCATTGATTTACCTTCACATTACATGCATTGCTTACACATGTTATCAATAATTACTGTGCACAAGGGCGGGGCTCGTCCTCTTGACATTATAATGCAATACCTTGTACATGTATCTGCAATTGTCTCTCCCGACCTAGGTGTAGAAAACTGACATCTGGGACCCGTTTCACAAAGCCTTTTTTCAATGACAAATGACAAATATCAGTGAAAAATCTGTTGATAACCAATCAGAAGCAAGGATTTCAGTAGCTTATAACAAAAACTGTCATTTATCACTAGTGACAAGTTTTGTAAAACGCCCCGCTGGTATGACGAAATTGTGTAAATACTTTAAACGTATATGACACTTGGATGAAAGCTAGGGTAGGCGCTTGCCTTGCGTGATCGTGTCTCTAAATCTGAACGTGAAACCATCAAAGTTCTTGACTCAGTCTACATCAATATTAACACCAATTTAGGCTTTAAAAAATCAGTTCAATGAAGTTTCAGTCGACTTTTACTTGATCTATGCACCATGTACATTCTAGGTATTAAAACCGATACACATCCGTTAATACTTTTTCAAATATTTGTTGATTAAAACAAAAACATTCGTCTCTAATTGTTTTGGAAGAGAGCATGATTCCGATGTAATAGTGTTTCATTTCATTGTTACAACCAAATATTATCTGGTAAGAAAAAGAATGAAAATTAGTTTTTCAAACAAAATTTTAAATCCCCCCTTTCTTCCTTTGATCTTATGAAACACTAATCGTTCTTTTAACGTATTCATAATGGCTTTTATTATGGCAGAACCGTGATTAAAGAGCCCCATCATCTTATAAAATTAATGGCTTTACCACAAAGAGCCCCTAAATTCATGACCATCTTTCCCATTTCATAAAACACACAATTTTCATCCCCTTTCTTCTCGTCGAGTTTTCTCAAATCAAAATTGATTGCATTTTTACGACATGAAATCACCGCCGTGTGCGTGCAAAACTTGGCTTGACTCAATCTCGACAACCCTTAAGACGAATAAAATAATGCATGTTTAATGAACAACATCTAATGTCTTTCAATATTCCTCGTCCTTGTGAAAAAATGAAAAAGCTCTCCCTTTTCTCTGAATGATTAAAAGAAGGCAATAAAAGTAGGGGAACTTTACGAGGAAAGGACATAATAAATGTGTCTGGGCTTCGACATGGCATCCAGTTACATCGAGTGGAGTAAAGCGGCCGAAACACTCCAGAAAAGCCCAGCTTTGTTTGAAAAATACATAGTCAAGCTGACAGAGGCAGCAAGTTTTATTAATAAAACGTGAATTGAACAATTAAATTGCACCTAATAAACGTGAGAGCAAATAATTACCCAGGGATGGGCTTTAATTACAGGGGTAGTCTCATGGGTAAGGTCCCCAACCGGCGGGGTGACGAAGAAGGAGACGGCCGTTGGTAGAGTACACCCACCTTGACTAGGCCGGAAAACAGCCGCCTTAAACCCCCGCTTACCCTCCCCCATTTCCCTTTGTTTTGCTAGACATTTCTGCCTGGTAATGTGGCCTTTCGAATGCTGTATGGCATTCTGGGTTTGAGCAGCAGTAACGGGGTATGAGAGGTGAGTGACGATCGGGCCAGAACGCCGGCGAGAGTGTGTAGGCTGCCCGTCGGCACCCCCAGACGGCACTTGTCTCTCTCTCTTTCTCCACCGTATATTAGTAGCCATACAAGATTGGTTTAATCAGCCTATGTATTATCAAAAGCTAAGTACACTTTCTCTCAAAGAACTCTTGAAGGACCCCAATAAATATCCTACTAATAGCGCAGGAGTGGTGTCTTATGATATCACTGACCGACTCTAATAATATGACGTGGAGAAATTAAGGTCCTTCCAATCTCGCCGTCTCACATTATCTCCAACAAGCCTCTCTTCATCTCCCTCTCTTAATCCTTCGTCTCGGGCAGTTTCCGTGTATTTCTTTCCCTTGTTTTTGGTCGACGATGAGAACTCATTTCCTGGCATATTTAGTTTGAGTAAACAGCTTTTTTGTCGTTGGTTAAAAGGCACAGATGGGGAGGTCCTTTAAGCAGGTTTGATGCAGGGAGGAGCGATCCTAACGTCGGGATAGCTTCCCGGCGCGTCAGCGTGTGATCGATGAGACACACACGTAGAGTGCGGGTGTGCAAATTACAGCCTTACTCCTTACCTGTAATGTGCGTGGAGGACTTTAAACATGATCTTAGAAAAAAAGCCAACGCTTAGAAACCCCTTCATCATATCGAAAACATTTAGATGACATTTAGAAGCTGGAGTCGATAACGTTTGAGCGGACATAGGTAAATGAACAATCTTACCTCTCCCCCTCTCTCAATATGTCTCTTCGAGTGCCCACAAAGCTTTAAGAGCATGTAGTGCTGAAGTATATCAGAGGGAGAAAGAGAGGAGAAGAAGAACAAAGATGCTGAGGTTTCTTAATTTCTCTTATCATCAATCATCCTGAACCTCATTGCAAATAAAGATGATGCTCTTCTTGAATTTTTCGAGCATCTAAAGCATGAATTTAGGCTTGACAAAATACAAATCATGGCAAAAATGAGTTAAAACCCTTAGAAAGAGCATCAAGAGATACAACTTTAACACATTGTGTTATTCAGTTATTAAAAGAGGCTCTTCTTTGCCCCTCCCTCTATATCCTCAGTCATTCTTTCTCTTTTTCTCTACCCATCTTTCCCCTCCCTCTCTCTTACCCTCTTCCTACTGCCCATTTTTCTAGTTTTATGTCATTCTTTATCCATGTCTATCTATCAGGTCTAGCAATTTACATACTTCATTCCTTGAATGGAACAGTGACAACTTCAAAGACAAAATCCCTGATCAAACGTATTACATTATCCACTTAATTCGAGCTTAAAATTGCTGCAACCCATCTTTATCAGAGTATATCAACGTTGGTTACATTTGATACCCCGTTGTTTACTCTTATCAAATCGTTTTAATGTCTGTGTAAAAAGGAAAGATATTACAAGAGACAATAATCGCATATACAAATTTAGATAATTTCAATTTTTGTTCGGTGTCGTTTTCTGAATAACTTTTTCACAATAGGTAGAATAAAAAATGGTGTTTATTTCTGCATTGACTGTTGGTCCCATCTTAAAATGATTATCTTCTTTTCCATCTTTACCATAGGTTTCCATGGGAACGAATTTCACCATGGAACGCTTTCATCAGCTTGAATGTCGTCTCAAGATATACTGCCGGAAAATGATGCGAGCTAGAGGTCCACTTGATATCAAGTCTGCAGAAAGACACGGATGTTCTATCGCCTCGGCTGCTCATAAATACAGTTTCTGCCAGAATAAGATATGAAGTTTCGAAGAACTTTAAGCTACTTGGTGCTTTGGTTGGTAGTCCTGCGACAATTCACCGTTTTTTTAAATCCCTGCAGGGGGCGGGTGGCTCAGTGGTAGAGCAATATTCTCTTAATCAGGAGGTCATTGGTTCAAAACAGTAACCTTAGGTAAGGCATTAATCCGTATTACCAAGTCCCTTGGAGAGGACGTAAAGCTGACCTGGTTGCTCAATTGCAGGCATATACTTGCTCTTCCAGTAGTCATGAAATTACATTATCCTTATCATTCTTATTATCATCATCATCATCATCATCATCATCTTCATCATCATCATCATCTTCATCATCATCATCATCATCATCATCATCATCATTATCATCATCATCACAATCATCACCATCATCATCAACATCATCAACATCATCAAGCATTATATACTAACTAAATTATATACTACCTAAATTAAACAATAAACCAAACACAACAATCGATCCTAAACGTAATCTTAAACCTAAACTAAAACCTACTTGCAACCCTAACCGTAGCCCAAATATCCTTGACGAACGTTAGCCAACCCGAAGATACAGTTCAGATGGGTCAATGTCGCTATTCATAAGGACCGCTATTCATAAGGTCCGCTATTCATAAGGTCCATTATTCATAAGGACCGCTATTCATAAGGTCCGCTTTTCATAATTGGAGAAAAGGGTCATTATTCATAAGGGTCATTATTCATAAGGACCGCTATTCATAATCAAAGAAGAGGGTCGGTATTCATAATACGAAATCGGGGTCGTTATTCGTAAGGGTCCCTATTCATAATATTACAAAAGGGTCGGTATTCATAACACAGAAAGAGGGTCGCTATTCATAATACGAAATGAGGGTCGCTATTCATAATACGAAATGAGGGTCGCTATTCATAATGCAAAATGAGGGTCGTTATTCATAAGGGTTATTATTCATAAGGGTCATTATTCATAATAAGAAATGAGGGTCGCAATTCATAAAAGGAGAAGAGGGTCGCTATTCATAATAGAAGAAGAGGGTCGCTATTCATAATAGGAGTAGAGGGTCGCTATTCATAATAAGAAATGAGGGTCGCTATTCATAATAGAAGAAGAGGGTCGCTATTCATAATAGAAGAAGAGGGTCGCTATTCATAAGGGTCCCTATTCATAATATTACAAAAGGGTCGGTATTCATAACACAGAAAGAGGGTCGCTATTCATAATACGAAATGAGGGTCGCTATTCATAATAGGAGTACAGGGTCGCTATTCATAATAGGAAATGAGGGTCGCTATTCATGCTCATCTGACCGTAATTAAATGCCTAAAACCCCCGAGCTTCCGGGGGCATGCAGACTCCACCAAAGGCCCGTAGGCAGGCCCCTGGAAGCTCATCTGACCTTATTTTAATGCTTAAAACACGAGAGATTCCTTGACCCTTACCGGGGCTTTGCCCCTGGACCCCACGCCAATTTAAACCATATTGCACAACTTTTTCACAGTGTATAGGCTAATGGTCCGGTCAAACTCCGTTTGTTTTCGATATTCAGAACGTTTCAGGAGATCAAGTTTTTGGATAAATCAAGTTAGGTTAATTAATATGATTATTAGTATCCTGAGGCATGATAATTCATGGAAAACTGAAATCTTGAAACTCTTCATTGGCTGAAATTGAAGAGCTTCTGTGTGCCTGGATCTGACTAAGGCTATATAATTTGTAGTTCCATAAGTCCTACTAAAAGTTACTTTCTACAATTTTTTTTTTCGTATAAACAATTACTAGTTTCTTAAAATAGCAAACTAAGTCCTTAAATGGCTATAATAATGAGCATGCTTTTCTACTTAATGTGTCAGTGGCGTAGCCACGATAAGCTCAGTCGGGGGGGGGGGGGGGGTGCAGGGTGGTGGGGCAAGATTTCCCACGAGCGGGACAAATGACGATAGGATTATGTGTGTTTTCCTTCTTGTTTTCACCGCTGTAGCGGGGGAATATATGAGCTAGATTATGGGGATGTCTATTATTATCAAAGCTAAAACGTAAATTATTTTTTAAAAATACACAATACAGGGGATGCAACCATTTACATAATGTCTTACGGTAAAAAAAAAAAATCGTATCTGATTCTGAGTATCCAATTTCCTTACTTATATGGAAAATATGTCTTGAGACATTGTATATTTACGAAAAGCTTGAATATGATATATAACTTAAGTCCCTACAACCCCCTCTCTGTCGCTTTCTTGCTTTGCTGAGGATAAGATACATGATAGATCAACCCCTTGAAGGCAACACTGATACAACCCCACCGCCCTCACCCTTAAACACACACAGGCTACGCCATCTATGAACTACTTGGACGAGAATTGTCGCTAATATGTACATGTACCAAGGGAATACTGCCGGGAGGGTGGGCCGAATTGGAGGGGGGGGGGGGGCAGGGGGGAGGGGGGGGGAGGGGGCTGGTGACCGGAATGATGGGACACGTTCATTATTTAGGCGCGCCTTTCTTTCTTCAGAAATGTGAGTTTTCAATAAATATTTTCTTCAAATGTTTGGGACCATGTGGCCTACCCAACCCCCCCCCCCGGCTTACGCTGTAGCCATGGGGTGTCCAGTATGTCGCTTTCTTATTAACATTTAGTTTATTGCTTATGTAATTTTGACTTTTTCGGTATTATGAATAGCGAAACTCTCGTCGCATTATGAATAGCGACCCCCTACTCCTATTATGAATAGCAAACCTCATTTCGTATTATGAATAGCAAACCTCATTTCGTATTACGAATATCGACCCTTTACTCCTATTATGAAAAACGACCCTCTTCTCCTATTATGAATAGCGACCCTCTTCTCCTATTATGAATAGCGACCCTCTTCTTCTATTATGAATAGCGACCCTCGTTTCGTATTATGAATAGCGACCCTCTTCCCCTTTTATGAATAACGACACTTTACTCCTATTATGAATAGCGACCCTCATTTCCTATTATGAATAGCGACCCTCTTCTCCTATTATGAATAGCGACCCTCATTTCCTATTATGAATATCGACCCTCTTCTCCTATTATGAATAGCAACCCTCTTCTCCTATTATGAATAGCGAACCTCATTTCCTATTATGAATAGCGACCCTCTTCTCCTATTATGAATAGCGACCCTCTTCTCCTATTATGAGTAGCGACCCTCTTCTCCTATTATGAATAGCGAACCTCATTTCCTATTATGAATAGCGACCCTCTTCTCCTATTATGAATAGCGACCCTCTTCTCCTATTATGAATAGCGAACCTCATTTCCTATTATGAATAGCGACCCTCTTCTCCTATTATGAATAGCGACCCTCTTCTCCTATTATGAATAGCGACCCTCATTTCGTATTATGAATAGCGACCCTCTTCCCGTGTTATGAATAGCGACCCTTATAAGTATTGAACCTTATTTCGTATTATGAATAGCGACCCTCTCGTCGTATTATGAATAGCGACCTTGATTTCATATTATGAATAGCGACCCTCATCTCACGTTATGAATAGCGGTCCTTATGATTAACGAACCTTATTTCTTTATGAATAGTGACCCTCTTTTGCCATTATGAATAGCGGACCCGGAAGTACGGGAATTTACACGTTATGAATAGCGGTCCTTATGAATAGCGGACCTTATGAATAGCGGTCCTTATGAATAGCGAATAGACCCCGTTCAGATTGGGTACAACTTGTACAACCGAAGATCCAATGCTGATTGGTATACAACTTGTACAACGAGCATAATAGCAAAATACTCAGGAAATACAGATTCAGCCCCAAATATGTAAAATAGTATGTAAGATTGTTCATATTTGCTCTGCATCTTTAGAGTGTCCGATACCTTATTAAGTGGCACAGATGGAGGGGACGCCCCCAATTGAAAATTAGAAACAAAGGGAAAGAGAAAGCCTTGAAACAAAAATGATACGACACGCTTTTCCCTTCCCTATCCCTCCTTACTCCATGTCCGTGTTCCGTCGCTTTGTCATTTACCTTATAAGACTATTGCCCCGAGAACAAAAATGACTGGACGCACACCAAGTACCTGAAGATCAATAAATAATTATAATGAACATAAACGAAATCCTCTAATGTTTGAGACAAGTATACACAAGATTCTTCGTTGAAATACAGGCTAACCCTAACGACACCGAAAATGAAACCAGAGTCTCGCAAACAAGAAATTGTTTTCTGCCACTGTCGAGTGTCTGTGTCCGTGTTTTTTAAATTTGTAATGTTTATATTACCGGTGATATGGTTTTCAGACAGTTTTCATATCAGAAAATCCTAACAACATAATACGATAGTTCATACTTGTACTGCATGTACGGTAAATAATTAAGAATGACTTTCCGACAGTCTCTCTCAAATCATATTATGTTTGTGTGAATTGATAATATTCATATGCTCTTAAAGGGACCTCCGCTTGGCAAACGTTGCTTTCTTAGTAAATATGTTTATATCTTGAGCTCATACTTATGGTTATTGTTACAATAAGAAACGTGCTTTCATGAATGACGGGAAAAGAATTCACCTATCACCCCTGCCTATATATGATATGTATCTTTTGTCGAATTCCAATGAAAGAGTGGAAAATAGATAAACGTGAAACTCAAAATGCAGCTTTGTTCCGAGAATAGGAGATGGCCTTTAAGCTGGCGGCATGAAGGGTATCATGAGTGTAAACACAGCAGTGAATGAGTGGACGACAGGGAGATCGATGACCAGCTTGCAGGAAGCACGATCAGGGGGAAACCAGGGCGACATACAGTCGACAACAAGCCCTTCTTGGTCCGTACTCCCATGACAGCCATACTCTAGGGGGGGCGTGGTACGTCAGGCAAGGGGACTTCCTTTGGCGTAGCGTGAGTCCATCCATAGAAAGGGCATTTGAACAGTGGGGGGGGGGGGCTGGGGTAGGGAGTGATCCGCTCTTACTCGGAATCGTTTCAAATTAAAATTCAAAATGTGGGTAATGAAATGCGATTTTACAAGGCTGCTGGTTAGGAAGAGATCCATGCGTCTTCTTTTTTTGTACATGTATTTTCCCTTTCTCCCTCCCCCTTTCTCGCTTGTCTTTCGTTGTAATTTTTGTCACCACTCAATGGGGGAGGGGGTCATATGTTCACCTTGCCCCTGTAGCTACTCCACTGGGGACATCTGTATGAGGGAAGGACTGGGCAGGGGAGGGGGAAGACCTTCTTCGTACAAACTCCATGGGCAGGTGAAGGCGGGGGAGCGGGTGCATGGGGTCTCCCTGAATGCCGAAAGGATGGTGAATGTCTGAAAAACACCTACGCAAGTCGGTTTCCAACGTTCATATTCGAACATTTTCCAGAAATGACAAACTTTTTGTAATAAAATTTTAAAATGTTCACCTCAAGATTTTATTAAAAAAGGGGAAGGGAAGGGGAAAAGGGGGAAATGCTATACTGTCTCGCCCATTCCATCCCGTCCAACGACGCCCTAATCATATGCCATGGTTATCGATATATTAAGTGTTTAAAGTTGGCGTAGCTACAGAGGTAGGGGTACGGGATATACGTATGTCCCAAATCGATTGCCGAAAAGGGAGAAATTAGGAAAGGGAGGACGAGAGAACAAGAAGACAAAACCTCTTCCCATAATTGTTGGCTATGCTAATTTGGCATTTCATTGAAGGAAATATCTCTGTGCCACCCCAAGATGCTAGTGAGCCCAGCCCCCTCTATTGTAGAACCCACTCTTCGCCACTGATCAATGAAGAAACCGACCTCTAGAGAAAAATTGTCAAATTAAGCATCGTGCATATTATGACCTATAATGTACAATCATGGCTTTACTGCGTGTAAAAAGAATGACATGAACAATCTTTACATTTGCTCACATTGTCATCATTTTAAAAAGCTTAGCGCCCTCTCTCTTTGCATAATCAATAGTGAAAATGCAACATATGAAAATACACACTTTTCTTTCATATTGTAAATTTTTATTTTTACTTCCTTACGGATCCTCCATTTGTAATATAAAAACTGGAATATCATTGTTTTGTACATATCCAAACCGGACATTTCCCGAAAAGTCACTGTGTGAAAGGTCTATTTACTTAAATCGAATTCTTTGCTTTTCGGTGTATTTGATTTCTTCTGCGGTTGTTCTTTGTATAATGTTGCCATGGTTGCTATAGCTACGGGAATCAAATTACTTTACATGTCATATTAATTATGATGTTGGTGGGATTGTTTCGGTGCAAGGATCTCATCTATAAACTTTTTGGTTTTATAAGTGGTATATGTTTGTCAAACAGGGGTTGAGTGCTGCATCCATATGTATTGGCGGTGGTGGTGATGGGGAAGGGGGATCTCTAAACCAATGAAGATGATTTTAAACGTGGTGCAATTATGTACCACGCTGTTAAGGGACCCAGTTTACACTATGCAGATATTTCAGTAGGGAACTGACCAGCTTGGGTCCAGCCATGGACCCATTTACACCCGTATGTTTTATCATATACGCATTAAAGCTAAAGACCAGTTATGGTCATGCGATTGCATTGTGAAAGAAACATTGTGAAATCGATCAGAAAAGGTTGATCATCTAGCATAGATGTACTGCAAGGTTCTGGAATCATCAAAATGATAAGAAATTTGGCCAAGTCTTCATAAAGTTAGAATCACTGTACACAGAAAGATGTATATGGGACTACACACACGTGCGCGACACGTGCATTTGTATCTCTCAACAGTCAAGAGATACACTAATTTACCAAATATATCAATTAGTAGGCGGTTTCCCGTCAACATTTTTATCATCATGTATTATTCAAAACATATTCTTTTACATGATTGGTAATAAGAGCTTCCATTTCATTTTTTGAAATTGGGGCGTTTCCAATACTGGTCTTTACCTTTAATCGTGTGTGTATGTGTGGGAGGGGATATAAGTCTTACTTCGTGGATATATTGTGAATTAACAAAGCCAACTATTGGAGTGACGGGATCACAGGGTCCATATCATCTTCGTTTCACGTTTCTATTATCCCATTCTCTCTCTCCCTCCCCCATTTTCTGTCATTCTTTTTCTTATTTTTGTCGTTATTTGATGGCCCCTTTAAAGAGCTTCACCACTATCTTTAGGATTATGACCTCTATACAATTTCTCGTTAGTTCACACAAGATATACTTAAAGGTAAAGACCAGTATTGGCAACGCCCCAATTTCAAAAAATGAAATGGAAGCTCTCATTACCAATCATGTGGAGGAATATGTTTTGACTAATACATGATGATAAAAAATTTGCCGGGAAACCGCCTACTAATTCATATATTTGGTAAATTTATTTCTCTCATGGTCTGGTGAGAGAGATAGGGTAGTCCCATATACATCTTTCTGTGTATAGTGCTTGTAACTTTACGAAGAATGAGCCAAATTTCTTATCATTTTGATGATTCCAGAACCTTGCAGATGCTAGATGCTAGATGATCGACCTTTTCTGATCGATTCCACAACGTTTCTTTCACAATGCAATCGCATGACCATTACTGGTCTTTACCTTTAAACGATTAATACCCCCTTCACATACACGGATTTTTCTTACGAGTCCTTACGGGTCGCCAACTCGTAGTCAATCGCAAGCATCCGTAAATAACTCGCTGGTATCCCTAAATAACTCGTCACAACTCGCAACAACTCGTAGACACTCTTAATGATCCGTGAAAGGAGAGGCAATTTTTTTGACATGTCAAAAATCTTCTTACGGTTGTCCACGGATTGATTTGTCCGTAAATAGCTCTTAAATAGCTCGTAACAATCCATAACCATCCGTAAACCGCTCACAACAACACGTAACCATTCGTAAACTGCTCCCAAGCATCCGCAAATGACAGATTTTTGTAACGATTCTTTACGGTTAGTTTACGATTTGTTTACGGATTATTTACGGATTATTGCGAGCAGTTTACGGATGGTAACGTGTGCTTACGTGTTGTTTACGATTTTATTCGGGTCATTTTACGATGGCTTTACGGATTGATACGGGTTATTGCGAGCATTTTACGTGTAGTTATTAGTACTTTACGAATAGATACGTATACTTTACGTATGCTTACGAAATGTTTACGATTTGGGGAAAGGTATAAAAGCTGCAAATTCGAACACATCATTTTCAGTTGTTATTTTTTGGCTAAAAATCGTAAGGACTCGTAAATACTCGTAACTTACTCGTAACCATTCGTAACAACACGTAAACAGGTCGTAACTAACACGTTAGTTGCTCGTAGTTATCCGTGACAACTCGTAACAAATCGTGAACTGTTGCCGTAAATACATCGTAATAACTTGTAATAATCCGTAATAAACCGCAAACAGCTCGTAATAACTCTTAAACCGGTCGTAAAAGTGGTAAAATCGTTAGGATCCGTGAAAGATCCGTGAGTTTGTGCGAACCGTAAGGACTCGTAAGAAAAATCCGTGTATGTGAACGGAGTGTTAGGTTAAACAATCAAAGAAAACAAGGATTTATCTTAAAACAGGGACTTATCACAATATAATCATCATTTAAACATAATTTTAAAATGAATCGATTAAAAATAGACCATACGTGAAGTATCTTTTCCAAAAGAATGAATTTTTAAGATTTTGCTCAAGCCTTATTTATTATTTTTAACCATTTCACATGAGGTTTGTTTAGTTTGTCCAAATGATGCGTTTATGAGTGAGTAGAACATTTGCTCTTTTATTTTTGAACTGGAACGCCGTGACTTTTATTTTATTTTAATTTGTATAAATTATATCTAACCGCCATAATAAAAGTATATTAGAACAAATGGAGGAATTGCATACATTTAGCTTTATAGTATTACCTTATTAACATATATTATGACTATATAGTTATTTCTATTGTAATTTTTAAAACGTGGGCCCTGATGATATAAAATCACAAAAATGTCATGTATTAATGTCATGCATTTACAATTTTCAAACAATGAAATATTCATCGTGCAATACGAGCAATTACCAAATCAAACTATTTAGCACACACCCAACAATTATTAAAAAAATTGAATATGTTTTATATAAATAAATTACAACTAGCATCGTTTATGTTTTCTTATTCTATACAATTATTACCCAATAACTTGCATGACTATTTGGAATATAATAGCAACATCAATAAGTATAAAACAAGAAATTCCAATAAAATGTATGTACCTTTTTATAACTTTAACTTTTCAAGAACCACGGTAAGTTTTAAAGACCCACAGCTTTGGAATGAGTTGCCAAGTGTATGAAAAGAAATAACCACTGTTCTAGCATTCAGGAAAAATATAAATGTTATCTTCTTAATAGTGAGTAGTTTTATTTGATCTAATTGCCTTTTATGTGATTTATGTAAATAGTTATGTTGTGTTTTTATGTGATTATGCTATGTTATATTATCTGTTTGTTTGATTGTTTTTATTTTTAATATTTTTTATAATGCATATCTCTTGAAGGGTGGTAATATAGGTGATCAACCTTGACAGGCCAATGGCCTTTGTTGATCCCTCGCATCCACCACCCTTCATCCTTGTTTCACAGTACGATGTCAATGAATCTTTTAATATTTATATTGTTTAATTTATACTGATTTGTTTGTATAATATCGTTTGATGTGTTTTTAAAGAGATGTGAAATAAAATTGAATTTGAATTGAATTTGAATCTGAATAGAAGTGAAATTAATAGAATTTTTTGTTAATGTATTGTAATACGAGTATATCTAATTCTATATATTGCATTGGCTATGTATATATCTCTTTTTATAAGCCTTGATCTGTGATGAAATGTCGTTTTATATTACATATTATTATAAGAATAACAAATCAAAGAAAGAATTACGGCATAGCAAAACCGGACTGAAAATATATACAAAAAAGATAGAGAGAAAGAAGAAAACATAAACTGTTACATTTGAAGCGCAACTCCACAGCCGACTGGAGATGTTGTGAACCTTGAAAGTGTCTAAATTTGTCTCCAGTAAGCACTGAACCGGGCGAAAAGTGCAGCATCTCCTTGCCTTGTATAACAATGCATATTTGAACAAAAGCGATCTGACAAGTCTAAGTTTACTCTCATTTAGACACTCTCGCCTCTCCCCCGGACCCCATTATTTGCGTCTTTTAGATATACATACATTCCTAATGTTAGAATCTATTCCGTTTTTTGAAAGACTTCTGGTGCACCATCGCTCTCATATTTGGACTGATTTTTTGCATAAAGAATGGGTATCGCAGTTTTCATTGCTTTTTTTTTTGCTCCGACAATTTACTTATCAAGGGGTATATGGAAATCAGTCTTTGGTTTCTACCAAAGCACCCATTCTATTCCCAGTTCATTCATAACAATTATAGAAAAAGAAATGCAAAGGAAAATTTTTACTTTAATACTATTACTACTGCTACTACTACTACTGCTGTTGCTGCTGCTACTATACTGCTATTTCTAATACTACTAATAATACTGCTATACTACTACTATTCTTGCTGCCCCAGCTACATCTTACTAGACTATATATATTTATTTATATTTTACATTCTGAATAAATTGGTGAGAGTACAACTTTTTAAAGTTAAGTTTCTACCTTAAAATGGTTAGAATGGTTTAACCTGCTCTCGGGTACCTCACAAATAACTTTCTTTCAATAATCCACTCAAAAATCCAATGCTATATATAATAATGAACATTACAATTGAAAGAAAAACTTCAAAATAGTGACAAGATTAAATAAAAGAAGCAGCCAATACATCATCTGACCCCAAACAACAACAACGACAACAACAACAACGACGACGACAACAACAAGAAGAACAACAACAACAGCAACACTAAAAACAACAAGAGCAACAACAACAACAAGAGCATCAACAATAGTGCGTCAACCGGTACCTTCCGTGCACTTGTGTCATCAAACTGTTGTCGAAGAGCTAGTGAATTTTAATTTCCCGCCAAAAAAAAAGGTCTCTTGCTAAATATCTCGCAGATGATGCTTGGTCCAAGACAAGGCGCGCCTTTTCGCGTCGGTAGATCCGTCTCAATTTATGACGAAAAGACATCGCGATCGAGCCCTGATGCGCTCCATCACTTAGACTTAATGAGTCCAGCCAAAATGATGATCCGAAGGAGGGGTAAAAGAGTGCGCCAAATCGGCAGCCGACATTGAGAAATTCTGTCGTAAGGATAAGAAATTAGATTAAATCATCCTTTTGTCCTTGCACTTTTTGTCTGAGAGTGGCACAGTCGGTGGAAAGGCCTGGACTGTACTTTCGGAGGTTGTTTTGTCTGTGTGACTGTTTAACCGGAACAAAGGGTGAATCTTGGCATCAAGGTTAGGAGTCGAAGGTAGCGCTCAAGTTGGCCTAACGATCTTGATGAATGTGATTAAGACCAATAAATGCAAAGAGATTTTATGAGCATCATTCGGGCTTTTAGATCTTCAAGTTCAATCGTCTCCTCTGAAGTAAGATGTACGAGACCCCACCATCATGTTCATGCAATGTATGCATCGTTTATTTCGGCAAATTAAGGGACTGTTGACAGGGAGTCTTTTTATTCGCATATGAAATACGGCATTACGTAATCTTAACCCGTTTACTAGTTTTCAAATGTGGTGCAAGAGTTAAACGCTTCAAGATCGGTTGTCACAATAATGTTAAGGAGTCCTTTGGCATTCAATTTACCACGTGCGAAAAAGTGTTCACCCTAACGACTTATCGCCTCCAGCCCTGATGCCAGTTCGAATAAAAGAAAGGGTCATGAATCACTTCGGGACACAAATGGCGGCCTTTTGAGGCAATTTGGTCAAATTCAGAATAAATTTTCCAGGCTGACGTCCGCGCGAAGCTGACGATTTAATACCGACGCCTTGATAGCACCAAGCCCCAATGTGTCGCTGGATGGCGTCGCAGAGCCATATGCTGTAGGAAAGGCAAAACATGGTCAATGCTCATGGACTGTCTGTGTTCAAGTACGTCGATTAGAAGGATGGCTGGGTCAGAAATGCAATCGCGCAGGCGCTGACGGAAGAAGCAGTTTCACGGCTTCCTATGTCTAATCAGTAAAGCCTATAGGAGTGAATTGATGAAACGAAAGCTCGTAAAACGATTGTGACATGACAACAACGGCTTCAGAAAGAGGTCTTCTTCTTCGTCAAGCAAGGGGTTGCCGGAGGACGAGAATAAAATAGCTTCTTGTGACACATCCAGTGTCTATTTCGGAGCGTGTCGCGAGAGAGATAGGACGACACACAACTGAATTTTTATTGGATTCTGAAGGTGATTTCGCGCTGATTTGGGGCGCAATTGTTACATGCCAGTCGCAGTTAACACTGATACCAAGTGGCGTTTAGTGTGGTGATAAGTAAAGTACATGAAAAGAAGAAGGTTTGTAGTGGGGGAATAAGGGTAGAAGCTAGTTGAATTAATTGAAGAGATAGTGGCAGTAGGGGTAGTTTAATAAGCTGGTGGTTTTATAGACTGTAAGGCCTACTTGCGGGACGTTAATGTTTCACCCCATCGCGATAAACTGATGAATCACCTGCAAAAAAGGATGACCAGACTCTACAATTCACACAACATCACCGGACATTCTTGCGTTTGTGTTGGAAAAATCATTATAATGACCATAGGTGTAGTTTTTGCAAGGGAGGGGGGAGGGGGGGGGGGGGGGGTTCGATGACCCTTCTTGATCGAACATCAGCTTTCTTTTTTCTAAATTTGCGAGCAAGCGAAGTAATTGAGGATAAGAGAACAACTCTCTATCGTGGCAAAAAATGTGTCTTGTCATTGAAAAAAATAAATGAATAACTTGCGCTTTAGAGCACTTTGGTGACCGAATTCTTGTTATAGATTTTATAATTGTTTTGAAATGTGCAGTCTTGTTCAACCGTTATGTTATTTCAAGACATTTATATGTATCCTATACATAACATAACCCTACATGTACCATCTAAACTCGATATGCATAATTTCTTTTTTAATAAAATAACGTGTTGAGAACAATCTCAAATTGAAGAAATACAGTCTCATTCAATAATTTTTATTCATAAATACATAGTTATAAATATATTTGAAATATGTTTTCAATATGTGCATTTACTTTCTCTTGCATGCTCGAAACGAAGGTAAACGCTTATATCAACATTTTCACTATTTTGTCTTTATCTTAAATTCGTCTTGTCCGGCAAAAACAGTGGTCTGTGTTATTTTGCTAAACACAAATGTCCTTCACTTTCCTAAATTGGAATAGCTCTTGTATGACCCCTACTCGTTAGGAATAAACGCAATTGATGAGTGGCGGTAGTAGTTGCGACATCGGAACAAATACAAAGTCAGGGACAGTACTGGGCAAGGGTCCGGAGGGGGTGATGAACATATGTACTCACCTGTTGCTTGGACGCATAAGGTGTCGGTGATGGGGGAGGGGGGGGGGGGTCAGGTGCACGGTAGGTTGGTTATCAGGAGGAGGGTGTACATCAAATGAAGTAAATCTTATACATTTATTGAATACAATTAAGTACACAAGAAAAATCGAAATTCTGTAGTTTACAAATGTATAGTCAAACGGATTATTAAATCACCCCCACCCCCAATAATCAAATGTTACAGAAAAGTAAGGCAGATTTACCAAGTACTAAAACTGTCGCAGGTACACATGGTTTGTTTGGGATGGGGTATTGGGTATATGGAGGCGAAGGCATGTACTGACCCTGATCGGATAAACGTAGAAAGGGGAAAAGCTGGGGGTTAATATTGTATTTCTAATATAATGGGACGGGGCGGAGTTGGGGAGGGGGGTGAGTAATGAACTCACGAATTTATATTTTGCCTATAATGTGTAGGGCGTTTTCCCAATATGTGTGTGTGTTGGGGCGGTTAATATGACAATGCAAGGGCATTGTTATAGGTGTTACTGGATTAAAACAAAAAATGCAGGGGGGCGGGAGGGTCACTCTTCTTCAGCGGGTACACTTAGGGAGTAGGTGACGTGGTAGGAAGAGGGGGGGGGGGGTTAGGATGTCATAACCGAAGATAATAGGCGGTGTCACACAGAAAAATCCCTTAAAAAATCCCTCGAAAAATCCTTTCAAGGGAGAAATTTCTTGCTTCGTTAGAGGATTTTTGAAGGGATAATTGATGACAGACAGCAATTAAGAGAATAACTAAAATCCGGATAACTAAAAATCCGGATTTTTGGCCTCTGTGTGACACCGCCTAATGTGAACGAGAAAATGACATGAAGGAATTTGTCAGGGGAGCAGAGGGTGTCCCGTGTACATTAATTTGGACTTGATAAGGGGCATGTATTTGTTTGCAAATTAAATAGATAATTATATAAATTTCACTTAGTTGTAATCTATAACAATTTGCTCGTTGTCTTTGAAGCAGTTAAGATGCCTCCCGGGTTAACTAGTTATCATCCCTTTCTCCAAAGCCTCTGGCTCCCCATCTGAAGGAAGATGAGCATTTTATTACTCTGATGACATAGGACTGTGGTGCGGTAGCAGTGAATATGTTACATTGATGACTCACACTGCAGACTCCTGTATGTTTCTCACGTATAATGTTATAAATAGCCACCAGCTTTAAGGTATGGCGATTTCAATGTGTCAAAGAGGTATATGTAAACATGTATATATATTTACGTATCAATACATTTTTCATTTTCTGAATGGAAAACATGAAATCGACAACACTATTACGGCGAATCCTCTTTGATTCCCACATTTTATATTACGGCCCTTTGCAGATGAATGGTCAGAGGCTTATTAATGATTATTTGAAGGAGGCTCGCTAGTTTATAGTGTGAAAATGAAGAAGAAGAGGAATACGAATAAGAAGAAGGTGAATGAGAAGATGAAGAAGAAGAAGAAGGAGAAGAAGGTGAAGGAGAAGAAGAAGAAGAAGGTGAAGGAGAAGGAGAAGAAGAAGTAGAAGAAGAAGAAGAATACGAAGAAGGTGAAGGAGAAGAAGAAGGAGAAGAAGAAGAAGAAGAAGAAGAAGAAGAAGAAGAAGAAGAAGAAGAAGAAGAAGTAAAAGAAGAAGAGGAATAAGAAGAAGAAGGAGAAGAAGAAGAAGAAGAAGAAGAAGAAGAAGTAAAAGAAGAAGAGGAATAAGAAGAAGGAGAAGGTGAAGGAGAAGAAAAAGTAAAAGAAGAAGATGATGAAAAAGAAGAAGAAGATTTTATTATTTTGAATTTTCATTGCTAAAGATATTATTTTTGATAATAATGATATCGTCAATTAATATTAATATTAATTACATTTTAATTCTCTATTCGCTTTACATCATAATGTTAGAGAGAACATAAATATAATATGAGGCCGTTATCCTGGTATTTCTTAGTTTATAGGGGATGGGGGTATAGGCAAATTTGTATTGTGATAATAATGAACCTTTAATAATGAAACTAATAATTGGCTCTTTATTATCCCGTTATAGAGGCCTGACAAAGTACTGGCAAACGTCTTAAAGTATTATACAAAGATCAATTAATCGATTAACTATCTATTAATGACAAACACAATTAATCAATAAATCCACCAATCAGCCGATCCCTCAGTCAGTCAATCAATTCAACCAACCAATCAATCAATCAATCAGGTCTATTCAAACAATCTATAATGAACTGCACATTGATTATATTTAAAATCAAGTTCAGGATTATACGCCTAGTTGACGTTGGTGGTAGACCTTACATGACCTGTGACCTTTCCTACTCCGCTTCCAAATGTCATCAGACAAGCATGGTTTAATTCTTTGTTTTCTTTTTGTGTTAGTTTCATCACCGCACAAGGATGCTGGCATTCTGCACTAATGTTTGTATCTGAGAGTCGGTATGTGTTAAATATTTTAGATATGTGGAAGGAATTGATAATTGTTGTGTAGAAAAAAGGGTCACATATCAGAGGGTAAGTGTATATTATGTAATACCCGCAGGACGTGTGTAACGATATTAAGTGCTCTTTAGTGTATACACACACATACTCTATACAGTGGCTGTATGAAAAAGCTGGATTGACCGATCGGCTTCAATGTGGCGTCATGGCATTGTGAATGAACGCGAAGGGGTGTGGTGGTATAAACGATTGTGCGGATATAAAGACTGGATTGCAATTGGATTTGGATTAGATTAGGATTTAAATAAGATAAAAGGTTGTTAAATTGTGTGATGATATTAAACAAGAATACTGGCAAACTTTATGTGGCTGTATACCTGTTAATCTTTCTCGTGAGCTACATAGTTGTAATGTACATATACCAACCCCTCCATCAAGTCCACTACAATAAATGAACTGATCAGTCTGAGGCATATCGGGGGTGAGGCAATTCCACACAGAAATGTGCCCCATGTAGCAATTTTAGACCCCAAAAGGTACTTGATATAGGTTATATATTTCATGTCATTTCTTCCTATTTTGCTTTTTACCCCCGCCCTTTTTAAGAGAATCCTGGATCTGCCACTGCCAGTTCAGCAGTCAGTTTGAAAGTAATGTCGGGAACAAATTGAAACTATATACGGTTAGTGTCAAATCCATTTCTCTTTTTAATTTTCATCCCACGAGATGTCCTGAATCTTTGAGCCTACAACTTGAATTATTTGATGTATTTAAATCTTATATTACCACTTTCAGCCACCTACTTCGTATTCTAGAGACATGCATATTCACTACGTCATAAAAACTAGTCTATTTTTTTCCTTCACAAAAAACAACATTAACACTATGAAAAGTGAAGAACTCAATCCACAAATGACACAAAATATTTAGTGATTTATCTTTCGATTTATTTATTATCATCATCTGATACACACATAACGAACCAATCGTGTTCCCTTTTTTTAATATCATACAATATTTGGCAATATGTAACAGTGGTCGCATATTAGTTGTCCACACATAAAACGCATAAAACATCCATCTGCCTCTTAAAAAGAAAAACCCGTCACAAAAATATGTACATTCAAAGGGGGTGCTAAAATTTAAAGAAGTATGAGACATTACGTAAAATCACTTGTCAAACTCATCGCTGCAGCAATAAATAAAATCCACATACTAATGAGGATTAAAATATAAAGTACCTGAAAGTTAGATTTCAGTCATTTAAAACAAATATCGGTGGATTGTACATAATCTTGCATAAAATAGTAATTGTGTATTCTGCTTGCTGTAACGACATACTGATACATATACATGTACATTTTCCTTTACGGACAAAACACAATTCTTGACAAATGTCCAGTGGGGTGTTGAACTCTATGAAAGTGGCTAATTTTGCTACACTTAACAAAAAGAGGTATCAAATACTCGTTTATCTTTTGAAGAATAAGAAAATAGGATATGTAGATTTAACATTTTTTACGAAGACAATATATTATCGTATCGGATTGACTATTACCTTGAAGTAATATCAAACTTCGTTTAGAAAACAAATCACGACCTTAAATTTTTAACCGAAAAGTGATATGTTGTAAATTGTCATTACCTTTTATGATAACGTCCTGAGTTTTACCATCCCACTGTAAATATCTCAATGTCATTGTAAATAAATGACAATATAAATCAACTAATACTTTCATTCTGGCAATATGTTTTAACAAAGATATACATGATGTACATTCAAACACAAAGGTGGGATTTTCATTGATTCACACGTAAATAGAATTTGGCACAAGAAAAAGGTGGGTAATTCTAAAATTAGACAAATAATTGCAGAATCGTTCTTATCGAAGTACATTTCCACAATACAACTTGTTTAGAAAACGCTTTCAAACAGAGCACAAAAGCTACGAAAAACACACAATATTTCAGGTGGTTTAAAACTTGAACATTTCATTAATTTTGGCAATAAGTTACGCAACTGTATGTGGAATATTGAATAGGATAAACGGAAGGTCCTTTGTATACTTTCAAGAACACGAAAGGTTTGATAATCCTTAGAATTTCTCAAATCAACCACTGAATTACTGCTTCCAAATCGATCTTGTTGAACACACACAACTCAGTTTCATTTCATGTTTATCTTAACAACTATATTAATCATAGTCCTGACATAACTCACGATTTTGCGACACGTCGAAGTAAAAAGAAAGCAAGCTTCATGGCATTTCAATATTGCACAAATTCAACGAATCTTACGAAGTACTTTACATTTTTTACATAAATAAAAACCCTCTAACAACTCTTTGTCATGATTACAGCAGTCACGATGACTTCCAACATGAATAGATACCTTACACGGCCCGCCAACATGGCGGTGCTTTGTGAAATACTTTATGAAGATGGACGTTGATGTGGTAAAAAGCGGACACTTTTTTTTTTTTTAAGGAGTACAAAAAAAATCGCAACGACTCAGCCAGCCGAAAAGTCGCTCAGTGGGGGGGGGGGTAAGCGCACACTTTTTTTTTTTTTTTTTTGGTTTAAAAATTTGAAAATTTGACATTTTTCTTCGTTGGGGGGGGGGTAAGGTCACCTTTTTTATGTTAGCCGTGGTCATATTTTTTTTTTGTTATCCAAAAAAATCCAAAGGGGGAGGGGGGTTTAGGTTTTTTTAGGGGGGTTTACACACATAAAAAATACAAAAAGGGGGGGGGGGGGGGTTTGAACCCCCAAACCCCCCCCCCCCCTGCGTACGCCCCTGATCGTAGTATAGACGCTGTATTTCAGAGTCATTTTTTGTAGTACGCGAAAAAGAGTTTCAATTTCACACACGAGAATGAGTGTACGGGATGATATTGGGATTTGAAAGTTGCCTTGGATCATGGGTGTCGATCTGTAATTGATACCTATTTATCAGGGGGGATGATCTATTCATTCATCCCCCCCCCCTGATGAATAGGTATTACGTAAGGATCGACACCCATGCCTTGGATAAATAGGTCAGGCTTCTGACGATAATGCACATAGTTATTGGCAATATGGTAACATTTCAAAAGGTGTTAATAAAACCTTTTGCCATGACAAGACAATAATGCATCTATTTGGCACGCTAATAATCCTTCGATCGATTCCTTTAATTTTACTATCATTGATGCTAGTAGAGTTTAAGAATTCATTGGGATCTTTATGGACACAAAAATACACATTTTCTTCGAGAGCTAAACTAAAGGTACTTTCAGTATTGAAAAATACAGTACGAAATTGACGAGTTTCAGATGTACGCTTACTTCATCGAATAAAGGTATGGAGATAACTCTTCCTTTAATCAAAGAAAAGATGAATGATTGACAAAGAGGTATAGAAGACAAAGAGTAAAACTCGTGGACAATCTGAGAAATAATATAATAGTTAACGACCAGATGTTGTTTATCCAAGATAATTCATGATTCACAAATAGACTGAATAAAACAGAGACAAGCAAGATTTTCGTGAAATTGATGAAGAAATTTGATCAATGACCGGTCTAAAATGAGAAATCTTCCATGAAATATCCATCTTTAACTTCAATGAGTTTTCCATCCCGTCCGAGTTCGTGGCACACTATGACATGTAATAAATGGCGTTTTCTCCCGCTTGAATTCTTGCCCCGTTTCGGAATGTTGATTTTGACACCTTCTTAATGACACCGTGTTGCTGATGAACTCAAACGCGCGCACGCGCCCCCGTCGATAAAACAATGGAGCTGCGAGCGCATCGCTTTCGATAAAGGTGCTAACACATGTCTAATATGTTACGCATTAAACCCGCTACTGTGTGCCTTGCATTGGTTTAGCTTGTATTTACCTCCACCGAGAGGGAAAACGTATACAATCGTCCCCATTTTGAGAAGATGGTGACATGAAAAGGAGTTGATGGTGACACAACAAGGGGGCAGCAAATATGATTATATTCATATCAATTTATGAGTCAACTTGGCGAGCGGGCGCGGGCATTGACGCTTTTCTTTCGAGACCAGTAGTCTGCGATAGACCGTGTTGGAGTTGACAAGCAGGCGACGCTATGGCGGTGCGTATTCAACCACTGTATAGAAAGCGTCAATACCAAGGACAGGAATGGGGACAGCCTCGTTCAAGGGCTGTTCAGACAATCAAAAACTATAATTCCACCATCACAAACATATCTTCCTTTAAATCTCTACCGCAGAGAAGGAGCTGAAAGATCGCGACATGAAAAAGTGTGTATGATGTGGGAGAGGGAAGACGGTGGGATAATTACACACGTAAATATGGGAAGGACAAGAGGTCTGCCAGAAAAGTAGGAGAGAGAAAGAGAGAAGTAGGGGGATAAAGTAAGATAGAGAGCAGGAAAAAGCATTATTCTTGAAAGGGATCGAATGATTATGTCAAATAAAGAGATAGAGAGAGAGAGAGAGTGTGATAATATATAGAGGGGAAATTAAGACAGAGACGAGGAGAGAGATAGAGCTCGAGAAAGACGAGAGGGAGAGAGAGAGAGAGAGAGAGCAATCTTGTACTGCTTAAATATTCCGTCTTTTTGTTTGCATTTATTGTGAACCGAGACTCTGATTGTATACACTGACAAGGACTGTTATTTTCTTTCAGCATCGTGGAAATCGTCTTGGGCTTGGTCACTGACCCTCGTTATTTTTTCATTTTCGCCGTTCTGCTGTTTGCTCATCGCAGCTGTAAGAGACGTGAATGGCCCAGGCCTGAATTTTAATTTGTTATGTGTGACCAAAACCAACGGTCAGGCACTAACTTCATTTCTTGTGCATGGGATGCACGTACCGGGCATCGTAGTCCCACGCGTGACAACTGACGTTATTACGATTAATCTACTTTTAACAACTTCCCATTTGGCGCCATCTGCTTTTTATGTAATTCCGGATGAACTTAAAGTACCCTATCCTCAAAGGGGAGAACCATTTAAGAATGATCTGAGATAAAATAAGTGTTTGAATTCGAAGATAGACTAATTAGTTTATTAATTATATTGTGTTCATTGAAACTCCCAAATATAAAATGGTTTGCATGGCAGTAAAAACCGTTAAACAATATTTTGTCCTGCCATTTAATACAAAAAATCCCCGAAAATCTTCAACAATAATAGCCAACGTCAATTAAAAGAATTCAACGTTTGTCTCAATAAAACATAATATTTCATTAAATTTTAGCCGGGTGATCGAGTCTCTTAAAGCACAGATATCACCGTAAATCGGAGAGTAAATTTGTTTGAAATTCTATATCACTGGCATCGCAAGATGTTTTCTTTCAAGAGTTGAACAGTACATTCAAAGGTGATATTGAATCGTGTAGCAAGTACTCAAAATTGGTAAATAATGTATATAATTGTGTCTAAAAAAAATTAAAGGGGCTATGGACGTATTGTGAAAATAAGGATAACAAGACGAACACTAAATTGCCATATTAATTCTTGTCAAAATTCTTCAACAATACCTTCCAGCATGTCCAGTACAAAAAACCATAGTGAAAATAACATAGCACAATTTATACATGAAGGATTTCTGTTTGCGTTGATAATAATCCCAAAATGAGATATTTTCTCTGACAATTAAGACACACGGACCCACCCTCAGTGTAATCTTGAAATGCATTCTCGTTTGGTCACACCATCTTAGGTTGTAAGATGTCGGTCATGGACGTGGTCGCAATGAGTTCAGCTGTAACAGTGTGAACTACAAACAAGACATCCTCCTATCGTAAGGCTTTCACAGTTTATCACCCTGAACGTACCCCACTTCCCCACCATATTTTTGTTAAAAGAGCTAATTGAAAATCTCCATTTTAATTTTTAAAGGGATCCATAAACTGACGAGGCCCTCTTTGTCTTATATATATTTTTTTAATCAGAGCATTTTCCACAATGCAGCAGCAATGATGACGTCACTCTTATCATTTCGGAATTTTAATTGAAACGCAATACTTTAAAATAATGATATAAATAAAATAAAGACCAACAAAATGAGCGATGTCTCTTTTAACATGGAAAATCACTGCCAATGTAACTTTCCGATATGTCCCCCCCCCCCCCTCCCCATCACTATACAAAACCAATAAGCCAAAATTTAAACGCGTTGAAATTCTTTGAGTATGTCAAATACATGTAATACCTTTAAATGTTTACATGCTAATCTCGTTTGGTGAATGAACGCATGCTTGTAACATCACTGTTACTGCAATGATGGGTTTATTTTTGCATCACTTTGATTAAAGGAACTTGAGAACGAAACCGTTTTTCTATAAGAATCTTTAGTTGTGTTACACATTATAATTTGTTATGAGTTATTAGTTAAACATCTCCATTTGAATTGCAGTTTAAGAAGACAGCATTAGAATTAGATTATAAAACCATGCCCGTCTCAGTAAAAGCAGAACTTCATCTACAGTATTAGCAATTATTTTAGATAATTCCTAATTTATAGAATCTAATTATTTTTATAATGAAAACAGATATTGAAATTTTACCTTCAAATTGGATATCACCTAGATTTCTCAAAGCTCCCCAAATTCTCCATCAACTACACGAAATCTTGCCATCTCACGACGAAAATATTACTTGCTTATTTCGCATGCAACCATCATCCCACGCGATCATTTCGTACGTCGTAGAAAGAAATGAAAAAAATATAACAGTTTAATACTCGAAAAATCCTTTGGACTAGAAGGTGAATACGGGCAAGATTTGCAGGTTGACTAATTATATTGGACGTTGTATGCATGGAGCAGGGGATTAAGTGGAATCCAGTGGCGTAATGAGCAAAAACGTTTGGGGGGGCTGACAAAAAAAAAATCCGAATCACCCCCACTCTAACATGCAGGCCCCGCTGAATTACGTTTCTCAAAGTGGGGTCTAGGGGCAAAGCCCCGGTGGGGTTCAAGGGGCGAAGCCCCCCGAAGCTCAAGGGGTATGGGCATCAGTGGCGGATCCAGGAATTTCTTACCGGGGCACAAAATGGCATGGGGTGAAATATATGTAAAACGATGAAGCAACAGAACGAGGCTTTAACGGCGAGGGAGCGGAGCGACCAAGCAAGGGGTTGGTCTGGGAGGGGGTTTTGGCCCCCTCCCAGTGTAAGAAGCATTTGCAATTTTAGAACCAAATTAGACGCATTTTTCAGGCATATATGACGTAAAATTGCTTTCTCCTACCCCTTCCAAGAGTAGGAATCTTTTGCAATTTGAGAACCACATTTGGCGCAATAATGTCCACCGACACTTCATGGAAAAAAGAGGCCCTCTGATTAGTTAGAACTTAGAAGTTAGAGAAAAGTGATCTGTCACGTCGTGAGACGTTGTATAAATTATGCTTTGATGCCGCACAATGCACAAAGACGGTGGTCCGGTACTTCACCAGTAGTACTTATTATCTCAAGTGTATAAACTGTGTCGTTATCAGGGGAGTCGCTAGATCTTTTTCAGTGGGGGAGGGGGGGAGGGAGGGTGTAGAGGCCGCCGATTAACGACAAAACGAGCCACCAATATTATTACCGACAAATATAAAAATGCCAATGTCCAAATGTCTATAAATTTAAGCCTTTAAACCCGGGGCCAGGAACTAAGTTATTTTTCAGTTTTCCCCTCCCGCGCGGAGCGCGGAAGCTTTGACACTTCATTAAATTATTAGAGAAAAAAACGATCCGTTGTACTGTTCTCGACTCTTAAAGCTTGTTTCGCCCCTCCCGCGCAAAGCGCGGAAGCTATGACGTTTAATTTAATTATTAGAGGAAGAAGACGATTCATTGTACCGGTCCCGAGTCTTCATCCTTGTCTGAATTCAGTTCCCCCCCCCTCCCGCGCTAAGCGCGGAAGCTTTGACGTTTCAATTCATTATTACTCTTAATCCTTGTCTGAATTCATTTTCGCTCGTCCCGCGCGAAGCGCTGAAGCTTTCACGTTTGATTAAATTATTAGAGAAAGAAGACGATTCGTTGTATCGTGTTCTTGTCTGAATTCAGTTTCCCCCCCCCCCTCCCGCGCGAAGCGCGGAAGCCTTGACACTTCATTAAACTATTAGAGAAAGAAGACGATCCGTTGTAATGTTCTCGATTCTTAATTCTTGTTTCGCCCCTCCCGCGCGAAGCGCGGAAGCTATGACGTTTCATTTAATTATCAGAGAAAGAGAGGATTCATTGTACCGGTCCCGACTCTTAATCCTTGTCTGAATTCAGTCCCCCCCCCTCCCGCGCTAAGCGCGGAAGCTTTGACGTTTCAATACATTATTACTCTTAATCCTTGTCTGAATTCATTTTCGCTCATCCCGCGCGAAACGCGGAAGCTTTCAAGTATCATTAAATTATTAGAGAAAGAAGACGAATCTTTTTATTGTGTCTTTGTCTAAATTCAGCTCCCCCCTCCCACGCGAAAGCTTTGTCGTTTCATTTAATTATTACTCTTAATCCTTGTCTGAAATCATTTTCACGTTTCATTAATTATTGGAGAAAGATTAAGACGATTCGTTGCACCGTTCTCGACTCTTAATCCTAGTCTGAAATTAGTTTCCCCCCCCCCCCTCCCGCGCGAAGCGCGGAAGCTTTGCCGTTTCATTAAATTATTAGATAAAGAAGACGATTCGTTGTACCGTTCTCTACTCTTAATCTTGTATGAATTCAATTTCCCCCACTGGGCCCCTTCACGGTATATGTGCAGTGTTACATGATGTAAGTATGGAACGCTCGTTCGCAAATCTGTGCATGCTCAGCCCGAGTGGTGGGTAGCATGTTATCTCCCGACAGTGCTTTGCACAGTAGCTTATGCTGTTAGTGGCCAATATAAGGCCCTTAGTGACTATAAAAAACATATGCTCTTCCTGGCTATTTGGGAATGGGTCAGTTTGCAAGAAATAATGGAGAAACTATAGCATTTTGTTGAAAATCATGTGATATCACGAAACATTTATACATTACTTGTGAAAATAAGTCATGGTTCAATTTTATTTGGGGGGGCTGGCGCCCCCCCTAGCCCCCCCACCAGTACGCCAGTGGTGGAATCCATAACACCTCTTGATTGCGTCTTCTGACTACCATTCTACACCAGTCACATTCTATTTCCTTGCGTGTCTGGTCTCTACTTATCGAGATAGGATGCTGCGCTCTGACCAGAATACCAATTTATGATTTTTTCTTATTTTTTTATCGCTGGGAGCGTGAGCTGCTTAAGACATTAATATTTCATTGCCATGTGCTTGGCAATGCCCTGTAGTATATACGTGCATGATATTTATCTTTTTATAATGTCCAGTAAGCGTGGTACATGTGTATAGTGTATACAGCCAGTTGGATACATGATCATTTGCACGGGGTGTTTTTGGAATATGAACTTCTGCTAAAATATCCATAGTTAAACACTCTTTAACATCGTGAGAGCCAGTCTGAGAGATAAATTGTGAGTGTTAATACATGTCTCTCGATTTTCATGACGACTTCTCCAGAATTAAAATAACTAAGTTTAAATCCTTATAAACTTAGCTCTATCATGTTATTTTGTATTTCAAAATCCAGCCGCAATGGTCGTTTTTAGTTGTCACTACTTGTGCATTAATTCATTTACATCTGTCGTCGTCAGATCTGAAATACCTTTATAAACATCAGTGTTTAATAAGCAGAGAGATATTGTAACAGAGTAACTTGGTCGTAAACAATTTGAAAAAAATCACCCATACATAACCAAGCTAATTACTTATTTACCTAACATTTGCAGTTATTTTTTTTTACAAAATAAGACCAAAATGTCTGCAAACATGATACTGAACGTGTTAATACAACATTAATGAAGACATTTTAAAGTGACTGATCAGTTAACACCTTTAAAAATTATCTACAGTGCATTTGCACACTGACAAGTATCTACCTATACCAAATGAATGATTCTGGTGTACAACGTGTACACAGTATACGCTTTATTCAAACATTGATTGGTATAGGATGTTCAAGAGGGGAAATGCTTTAAGATAAAAGCTACATTTAAAGGTATAGATGTATTTGTCAGTTAATCGCCATCAATTTTTGTTTACCAATAACATGAACTCCATGAAGCCTTGGGTTACGAGGCTGAAGAGATGAAAGATGTTTTGTCTCCAGTAGGTTGTGCGATATGTCTCGGAGTTTAGATCTTGTATATAACGTGTCGTCTGTACGCGGCAAAGGTTGCCCAATTCATCAGAGTTTGCTGCAACGACATCACGTGACCTCTCAACGCGGCGCCATTTTTGGGGGAAACCTCAAAATGGCGCGGACCCAAATATATTAGCATTTTTACTTTATCAAGTTCATAAATAGCCACAAAGTCTACTCTGTATATTACAAACTGAATGAGGAATGTCACCGTCTCTTGTTCCGCAAAGCTTTAAGTTCCATTTGTAATGACCATTGCTGAACCGGTGTGGCTAAGGTGCGCATGCCCACAGTAGCTACCTGATTTCAGTTCGGAATCTCCCAGTGATGACCCACCGGATAAGATTGTCTGACCCGGAAGAGCTCCCGTGAAGTGTGGCAAGGGCGGCGACGCCTGGTGGACAGAAAGTGATGATGGGGTCGTCATGGCGACGGATGAGTGCATGTGATGGAGGTGGGACATGGAGTGACCGAGGTGCGGTGGAGGGATGCATTCTTTCATCTTCTTCTTCTCTTTCATTCGTCTGTTCTGGAACCAAATCTTCACCTGTGCCATATAGATAATAATGATGATAATGATGATAATAATAATAATAACGATAATAGTAATAATGTTAATATTATCAATAATGATAATAATAATAATAATAGTAATAATAGTAATGATAATAATAAGGCCAATAATTACAATATAAATAAGAAGATGAAGAACATCAGTAGAAGTAGAAATAGAGGATGTTGTAGAATCAAAGTAGACAATATTTTAGATATTTACTTTTCTGACGTATTGATCTGTAACCAGGTGACTGTTCTATAAAGACTAGTCACATACAAACATCCTGTTTCCACATAGAATGCTGGATTACATGACTCACTTTATGCAAATATCTTTTAACACGTGACCCCGCACCATTACTTTGTTCCTTTGTTTCTAAACACCTTGAACTCGTGAACCCGCTTGACTCCTCGCAGTCCGTGTCACGAGTTTAACCATCACACATCTCCTCTTCGTCTCCTGTTTTACAGGTAATTTACCATATTTTGTATTATACTTATATTTAAGTAAATCATTATTATCATGTTACATAACTTTGTGCGGTTGTACTGATGTATGATTGGATATGTTCTGATGTTCGCATTGGTAGATATCGTTGTTTTAAGGGAAGAATTTAAGTTAAGAAAGTGTAGCTTTCTTACAACTATTTGTGAAGCGTTATACTGTATGGGTGAATGGTACCCGCGAATATATATATTTCACCTTGTACATAACTATTTAGCTTTCTTACTTAAAGATATGAGCTAATCAATATTTTGTCGTTTATGAACCACTATTGTGATTCTAGTTATAGCGTCTGACATATTCTAGTTGGGGAAATATTATTACGATTTTCCATATTCGATTTGATAACGTTTTGAGAGATTTCCATCTCAGAAGGAGATGACCTTCGATTTGACAATGAACCGGCCAGATTTTGCTAGTCTATAAGTCCGTACTTTTCTTATAATATGTATCGAGTTATTATGTCGTTTATTTTGTTCAGGATCTTACATTATCATGTCAAGATAATAATCATGTTAATATGTGTTTCGATATACTAGAGATTGGTGTGGAATTGGCGTACAACTTTATAATCATTTATCTATGATACATTGGTGTCTGCGTGATTAGACTATGTACGTTCACACTGTGTGTAGGGATTGAGCGCATTGTTGAGAACAAAGAAAGGATTACAACTTTTAACTAATAGTACCAGTACAAGTATTACCTTGACAAAGAGGAACTTGGGCTTTTTAGGTTTATGTGTCTCAACTCTGTAATCTGTATAGAGCAGGTACTATAGTATTAGTAGCTGAAGTAAATATGCTTTAGCCATCACTATTATATATGTATGAGTGGGCTTTATTATGGTCCAAACGCTCATGTATCTTTACAGTATGTATAAGATAGAGAACAACAATTATTATTCATTTGCACGATATATGTCTAGTTTACGAAAGCACTATATATTTATCACTCGGTAGTCTCCAGTTGTATATTATCAGTCAGACATGTATAAATCTATTTAGTCTATTCGTATTATGTTAGTTATAGTTTCTTCGTTATAATTAGTTAGTATATAGTTGTTATCGTCTTGTTTACTTTATTCAGGTTTAGTCGAGTTAGATATTGGTTATCTTCGTAATTCAGCAGTTATACGTTTCGACTATTTGTTATTAAGTTAATAGTTACTATACATTATCCATTCGAGTGAATGATAAGTCTTTGTTTGGTTAAATATTGGAAAGGGACATGTTGTTGATATTTACTTTGCTATTTCATCTAATGGCTAAGTTTGGATGTAAACCTATATATTAGTAGGATAGGAACTATAGAAGTGTATTTGTGTTTTGATTATGTGAGTTTGTTTGTTGAATACGTATATTCAATTATGTTTTATATATATTATTTCTTGTTATTAAAAGGCAGTCCGTGTCACGAGTTTAACCATCACACATCTCCTCTTCGTCTCCTGTTTTACAGACTCATCTCATCTCTATTTTTGGTACCCTACTCTTACAAACGTAACGAGGGCTACATTTGGCGTAATCGGCAGGATCGGACAGATTGTCAGTCTTTTAAAACACAGGACGGCACTATTGCGAAGGAAGAAGGACACACGACCGTGTCCCAACATTGACAGGGAGGTATCAAAACGGACGCCGAACTTGAGCAGACGAGGATCTGAACTGACTGTGGGAAGGATCGGAACTGACAACGGTCTTGAGCAGACGAGGATCTGGACTGACTGTTGGATGGATCAGAACACACATCACTCCAGGGAATAATCTATAATTGTTTAAGTGATATAATTTATTGGTATAATTTATTGTCGTTTCAAATTTATTCGAATGTAACCGATTTGTTTTGAGCCAGTTAATCTAATATTTTCTTTTCTTCCTCTTATTTACGATTGGACAGTGCCTTTTGTTTGACACATTCATCACAACAAATTTTATCTTATCTGATATAAATGTATAAATCTAACCATTTTATTTCTTTTCATTAATCACGACCTGTCCACAGCGTCTCTACCCCCTGATATAATCTGACATTATCATATTTTTTATTTAAAGATTTCTTTTCGTAAAACTCTATAATACCCAAAATTTATAATGGCCACTCGAGCAGAACCAGAACTCATGTTTGATAACCCACTCAACCTGTCCGCCCAACCAGAAGTGCCACCCACAATTACGGGATCAGCATTCACACAAGTAAGGGGAGTCCCTATTTTCAATGGGAGGGAATCCAAAATATCTGTTGAAGATTGGGCTAGAGACATAGAATACTTTTTCGTGGCGAGCCGTACACCACCCTCTCTTCAGTATTCCACAATTGTGAGGAATTTAGGAGGGGAAGCACGTCGCCTCATTCTAAATTTACCCCTGGAGGAGCAGACGGCAGCAGATGCAGTGGAGGAGCTGAAGGCAGAGTATGGGGACACTCCAACGGAGGACCCATTCGCCGCCTTCTACGAGCGGATGCAACGAAACGGCGAGACCGCTCAATCCTATGCCATCGCGCTGCAGTCGCTCTTCCAGGAAATCCAGAGAGAATTCCCGACAGCGGTCAGCGAAGCACAGAGGGACTCGGTTATGTGCACCCAGTTCATGCGAGGTCTTAGGGAGGAGGATCTGAGGCTTCGTCTCGCACCAATGAGGCCTCGCGTGATGACTTTTAGGAACCTGCGGGAGGAGGTCAGACGCATAGCAAGGGAGCGCCATACCAAGGCAAGGAGGCCCGCGACTGTGTACGCACATCAGTCATCTAACAATCCGGATGAGAGCCAAGGGAAGCTCGCTCAAATATCCAAGAACACGGAGGACGTGTTGAGATTGGTAGCGGATATCCGGGACCAGCAGGGAAGAACTGATGAGCGGGTAGCTTCCCTAGACAGAAGATTAAAGGCCTTGGAAGTGCAAGAGCCGGCTACATCTACGCGCCCTTCATCTACGCGCCCTTCATCGGACTGCTGGGAGTGTGGTCAGGATGGGCACTGGAGGAGGGATTGCCCAAATCGTAGGAGCACCCCCTCCAAGCGGAGGAGAGCCCCGATCAGTTCGGACATTACCGGGAGCCAAAATGACGCCCTACACCAAGCGAGTCGTTTAAACTGATTCGGCCCGCACCGAAGTTAAAGAAAGGGAGTGCGGGCAAAATTAATTTAGATAATAGTCTATCAAATAATAGTTTATCAAGTACTCGTATCCAACAGAATAGAATCGACCCAGAACTTATACCAGTGATCGGTCCAACAAACCTGGACACGGTAGTCATCAATGGTGTACCCGCCTCTACACTAATTGATTCGGGCTCCCAGGTGACTACTGTTTCATCCTCCTTCATTTCCTCCCATCCTTCCCTTTGTATTTTATCCCCTACTCCCTCCCCAATACAGATAAGAGGCGCTGGGAGTCACCCTTTGGCCCATGGAGGAGTTATCCTTCTAGAGGTAGAGTGCCTGGGCCGCACTTATTCCAAAGTCCCAGCCTTCATCGTCCCCCCAGGGAGCTATGGACCCGGTGTCGACGCCCTCGTCGGCACCAACCTCATCAGGCTAGCCCAACAAGACCAGGTGAGGCTACACGGTGCGACATACCTGCAGGTAGTGGAGAGGCAGAACAAGGCATGGTCTGCTGCTTGCTCTGCAATCGAAAGCCGTCGACCAGGGGACGCCCGGGGAAATCTGGGAATAGCAGTTCACCGTGGCCGAGGACGAAGGATTGAGCCGGGCTCGGAAGTGGAGGTTATGTGCCAGGTAGCCAGGAACTGCCCGAGCTGTACAGCTATAGTGGAGCCAATTGGGCATTCAACCAAGGGATCTAGGATGATGGTAGGAAGGACACTCGTAGATGCGTCTCCGGGTTGCTACATACCAATCCGAGTCTTGAATGTGTCCGATAGACCCATCACCATCGGCAAGAATGTCCCTCTGGCTCAACTTTTCCTAGTGTGTGCCATCGAAGAAGCCTCTAAGAATCAGCTCACACCTCCTTCAGGACCTTCCCCGTTGCTGGCACAGACCTCAGCGAGCTTCCCTGAACTCGACTTAGCCAGCTCCCCCATTACTCCGGAGGAGAAGTTGCGGCTGGAGCATCTTCTTGCTGAATACTCAGACGTGTTCTCACAACATGACTTTGATTATGGGTTGGCTAAGGACATCGAACATGACATCCCACTTGTAGATGAAGATCCATTCCGTCTTCCCTACCGGCGAATTCCCCCTGCTCAGTTCCAAGAGGTGAGACGACACATCCAGGAGATGGAACAGGCAGGAGTAATCAAGAAAAGTCATAGCCCGTACGCTTCTCCCATTGTGGTGGTACGCAAGAAGGATGACTCCATTCGTCTGTGCATAGATTACCGTCACCTGAATGGCAAGACGAGACGGGATGCTTTCCCAATGCCTAGGATCGACGAGGCCCTCGATGCACTTGGGAATGCAAAGTACTTCACCACCCTGGACCTAACAAGTGGGTATTGGCAGGTAAAGGTTGCGGAGAAGGATCGACCAAAGACAGCATTTACGACTCCCATGGGACTCTTTGAATGTATCCGGATGCCGTTTGGTCTCCAGAATGCTCCAGCAACTTTCCAGCGACTGATGACGTCATGCCTAGGGGACCAACAGTTCGAGTCTCTTTTAATCTACTTGGATGACATCATCGTTTTCTCCAGCTCCTTCGACGATCACCTTGATCGCCTGACACTTGTCTTCAATCGGCTCCGTCAACAAGGGTTGAAATTGAAGCCTAGGAAGTGTCACCTCCTTCAGACCAAGGTCAAGTATCTGGGCCATGTGATCAGCCAGGAGGGAATCGAGACTGACCCTGAGAAAACCTCATCTGTGACGGACTGGCCTCGTCCGAAGACCAGCAAAGATGTACGTAGGTTTTTAGGATTCACAGGATACTATAGGAGGTTTGTGCCAGGGTATGCGAAAACAGCGAAGCCATTGTTTCAGCTCACAGAAGGAGGTGGTCGACGCAAGGCTACCCGGAAACCACTCCCTCCCTTCAATTGGACTGAAGAATGCGAAGCGGCCTTCGAGCTACTCAAATCAAAACTAACGTCTCCTCCAGTACTAGGCTTCCCAGACTTTGAGACCCCATTCCTTCTTGAGGTTGATGCGTCTGGTTCTGGCCTTGGGGCAGTCATCAGTCAACTCCAGGATGGTAAGAAGAGGGTGATTGCTTTCGCAAGCAAGGCCTTATCACCATCCGAGAGCAAATACCCAGCTCATAAGCTCGAATTCCTGGGATTGAAGTGGGCTGTGGTAGACAAGTTTCGTGAGTATCTCCTAGGTCGCCGATTCCATGTCCTGACAGACAACAATCCACTCCTATATGTCACCAGTTCTGCAAAGCTGGATGCAACTGGCCAGCGATGGGTTGCAGCACTTGCAGACTTTGATTTCAGTGTGGAATACAGGAGTGGGAGGCTCAACGCCGCAGCAGACGCTCTTTCAAGGTTACCAGAGGCGTCGGCTGGAGTACCAACTCAAGATGTGCAAGTCGACTGCAGCCATTTAGCAGTGTCAGCTGTTCTGCAAGGAGGATTGCAACCGTCTGGATTTGTTCATCCCACAGCTCTCCAGTTGGCAGCCGGTGCATCTAACCCAGGCAACCAAGGTGAAAGTGAGACGGGAACACCCTCCATCGACATCATTCCAGTGGAAACGATTGCTCGGCAGCAAAGATCGGATCCTGATCTGTCGGTAGTTATGCCGTATGTGGAGCGAGGCTCCAAACCTACCAAGCAGGAGTTTCAAGTGTGCTCTCCAGATGCTAAGCTCATTCTCAGGCAGTACCAACGCCTAGAACTAAAGTCAGGAGTTCTTCATCGGCGGTACCAGGACTCTGCTGGGACACTGCGTCATCAACTGCTACTCCCACGTTGTCATCACAAACTGGTTCTTGGTCACCTCCATGATGATGTTGGTCACCCTGGGGCGGAACGAACTCTGGACAATCTTCGCCAGCGTTTCTTCTGGGCAAGGATGACACAAGATGTGCATGCCTGGTGTACCACCTGTAGGCGATGCTGCCTGAGGAAGACACCGACTTCAGGGAACCGTGCTCCCCTTTCGAGCATCCACACATCTGAACCGCTGGAGCTGGTGTGCATTGACTTCCTGAAGTTGGATAAATCTAAAGGTGGCTACGAGAATGTCCTGGTGGTAACTGACCATTTTACCAGGTATGCACAAGCCTACCCCACAAGGGATCAGCTCGCTACAACAGTGGCTAAGACCTTGTGGGATAATTTCTTTGTTCACTACGGGTTTCCCCGCAGAATACACGCAGACCAAGGGAGAAACTTTGAGAGCCACCTCATTGCAGAACTCTGCAAAGTGGCGGGGATCAAAAAGAGCCGAACCACTGCCTACCATCCGCAGGGGAATGGAACAACGGAGCGCTTCAATCGGACTTTGATCAACATGGTCGGAACTTTAGACCCCTCGCAGAAGGCCAGTTGGAAGGATCATCTTGGACATCTGACCCATGCCTATAATGCAACAAAGCATGAGTCTACTGGCTACGCTCCCTTTCATCTTATGTTTGGCAGGCACCCAAATCTCCCGGTAGATGTCATCTTCGGTATTCCATCTCAAAGTGAAGATCAGGGATATGATGACTATGTCACACGATTCCGGGAAGGTCTTCGAACAGCCTACGATCTTGCGGCAGGGAAATCGATGCTGGCGAAAGATCGCCAGAAGGTCCTATTCGACAAGAAGGCCAAACTGACTTCACTTTTACCGGGAGATCGTGTGCTGGTCATGGACAAGTCCACAGGCGGACAGAAGCTGGCAGACAAATGGGAGTCAACACCCTACATCGTGTTGAGTAAACATCCCGAGCTGCCAGTGTATGTGGTCCAACGACCAGACACGAAGCGGGAGCGGACTGTTCATCGAAACCTTTTAACCCCCTGTATGTTCCTGCCCCTTGAAGAAACTGCCCCCAAACCAAACATAGCGACCAATCGACCTAAGGCTGACCAGACTGAAGGACCAAGGATGGAATCTTTTCATAACGAAGAAACAGAAGATCTGTTACTTCGGGTGCCTGAAGTGATTGGTCCGGCCCGAGCCCATCATGATCGACACCAGGGAACTGGTAGAGTCCCGATCCTCCCAGAGGGCGTAGAATATCCTCAACGCCCTGCTGAAGACCCACCCTCCATCATTGACTTAACCCCCGCTGACCCACCGATTGACACACCCCTAATAACCGATCCACACCCAATAGATGATCTCCCTTCTTCAGATGACCTACCTCCCTCTGATAATCCAACCCCCTGCGATGACTCATCCCTCGCTCAGGAACCTCCTCCTTCGAATAACCAACACCCCTTAGATAATCTTCCTTCTTCAGGTGAGCAAACTCCCACTGAAGATCTCGATGATGGAACCCCGATTAGACGAAGTGGACGCACGCGTCGCCCTGTCGAACGGCTCCAATACAATACTCTCGGTCACCTCCTTAATCTTTCCGTTTATCAAACAAAATTAGAGGCTGGGAAGAAGCTGTGGGCACGGTGGAAAAGTCCCGGTATGAATATAGCTAGGGCTAAGCTAGGTATGGTATAGGAGACATTTTTTTAAACACTATTTTACAATAGTGTGATTCTATTCAGAATGTTGATTTTGTTAATTATTTATATTTTTTTAAATAAATTGTTTTATATGCCGGGACGGCATTGTTTCGAAGGAAGGGAGAGTGTAACCAGGTGACTGTTCTATAAAGACTAGTCACATACAAACATCCTGTTTCCACATAGAATGCTGGATTACATGACTCACTTTATGCAAATATCTTTTAACACGTGACCCCGCACCATTACTTTGTTCCTTTGTTTCTAAACACCTTGAACTCGTGAACCCGCTTGACTCCTCGCAGTCCGTGTCACGAGTTTAACCATCACACATCTCCTCTTCGTCTCCTGTTTTACAGGTAATTTACCATATTTTGTATTATACTTATATTTAAGTAAATCATTATTATCATGTTACATAACTTTGTGCGGTTGTACTGATGTATGATTGGATATGTTCTGATGTTCGCATTGGTAGATATCGTTGTTTTAAGGGAAGAATTTAAGTTAAGAAAGTGTAGCTTTCTTACAACTATTTGTGAAGCGTTATACTGTATGGGTGAATGGTACCCGCGAATATATATATTTCACCTTGTACATAACTATTTAGCTTTCTTACTTAAAGATATGAGCTAATCAATATTTTGTCGTTTATGAACCACTATTGTGATTCTAGTTATAGCGTCTGACATATTCTAGTTGGGGAAATATTATTACGATTTTCCATATTCGATTTGATAACGTTTTGAGAGATTTCCATCTCAGAAGGAGATGACCTTCGATTTGACAATGAACCGGCCAGATTTTGCTAGTCTATAAGTCCGTACTTTTCTTATAATATGTATCGAGTTATTATGTCGTTTATTTTGTTCAGGATCTTACATTATCATGTCAAGATAATAATCATGTTAATATGTGTTTCGATATACTAGAGATTGGTGTGGAATTGGCGTACAACTTTATAATCATTTATCTATGATACATTGGTGTCTGCGTGATTAGACTATGTACGTTCACACTGTGTGTAGGGATTGAGCGCATTGTTGAGAACAAAGAAAGGATTACAACTTTTAACTAATAGTACCAGTACAAGTATTACCTTGACAAAGAGGAACTTGGGCTTTTTAGGTTTATGTGTCTCAACTCTGTAATCTGTATAGAGCAGGTACTATAGTATTAGTAGCTGAAGTAAATATGCTTTAGCCATCACTATTATATATGTATGAGTGGGCTTTATTATGGTCCAAACGCTCATGTATCTTTACAGTATGTATTAAGATAGAGAACAACAATTATTATTCATTTGCACGATATATGTCTAGTTTACGAAAGCACTATATATTTATCACTCGGTAGTCTCCAGTTGTATATTATCAGTCAGACATGTATAAATCTATTTAGTCTATTCGTATTATGTTAGTTATAGTTTCTTCGTTATAATTAGTTAGTATATAGTTGTTATCGTCTTGTTTACTTTATTCAGGTTTAGTCGAGTTAGATATTGGTTATCTTCGTAATTCAGCAGTTATACGTTTCGACTATTTGTTATTAAGTTAATAGTTACTATACATTATCCATTCGAGTGAATGATAAGTCTTTGTTTGGTTAAATATTGGAAAGGGACATGTTGTTGATATTTACTTTGCTATTTCATCTAATGGCTAAGTTTGGATGTAAACCTATATATTAGTAGGATAGGAACTATAGAAGTGTATTTGTGTTTTGATTATGTGAGTTTGTTTGTTGAATACGTATATTCAATTATGTTTTATATATATTATTTCTTGTTATTAAAAGGCAGTCCGTGTCACGAGTTTAACCATCACACATCTCCTCTTCGTCTCCTGTTTTACAGACTCATCTCATCTCTATTTTTGGTACCCTACTCTTACAAACGTAACGAGGGCTACAGATCATAATCATAATTGGAGGAAAGTAATCAAGTTTAATGAAACACGTACCTGTGTTTCGTTGAGGCCTAGCATGGCGGCTATTTCTATTCTTCTGGCTCGGGTTAGGTATTTGTTGAAGTGGAATTCTTTCTCTAGCTCTGTAAGTTGCTTGTTTGTAAAGTTGGTTCGACCATTGTTGTTGGCTGCATTTGTAGCAAAGTCGCCTGCCTTGACTGTAAAGCGAGAGAAGACAGATAAAAACAAAAAGAAAGGCGTTTAGCATTGCTTTAAAAAAAGACATTTTCACATACATACATGATTTAATTTGTAAGTACAGTGGCCATTTGATATCGGATATTAAAAGAAGAAGAAGAAGAGGGCTAAACGAGAATGAAATAAGCAGAAGAGAAATCAGAAGACAAAGGAGGAGGAGAATAAGAAGACAAAGAAAAGAAACGAGAAACAGAAAGAAATAAGAGAAAAAGGAGAAGATGAGGAAAAAGAAGGAGAAGAAAAAAGAGAATGGGGATGGAGATTTCGACGAAGTTTGTGAATCCCGAAAAAATGAGCAGCATCATAATCTAATTATTTCTTGTTCATGTTTTAAAATGATTCGATATAGAAACACAAACACAATTTCTAAAAATTAATAATCCATGATTAATGTATATGCATCTGATTGATATACTTTTTTCTTCAGTAAAACGGACTATGACGAATTCTCTTTGTACCTTTCATTTAATAAAGCCAAATTGAAGACCGCCACTCTTTGTGAGATATTTAATTTCTTTTCAAAAATGTTCAATGGAATTACGAACTTTATCTATCCTGTGTTATTATGGTGTGAACACTTGTTATGGTCAGGGTCTACTTTTAATATGGGAATAAAGACAAAAGCTGTGGCGTTGTTTGCTGTAGAATACAGTGCCCATGATATAAGACGTAGCGGAAACTGGACGTTTGTGCAAGCATTTGTCGAAACTGGCGGTCATGACTGCAGAAACTCTAATCCCGATACTCTTTATATTACGACATACCCTCAAGTTTACCAAGGGATATGATTACTAGGATTGCATGAATCTGATCTTCTAGTCCTTGAAATACCATAAGGTCCTGAGGCGGGCATGCGAAATAAAGCACGTCGTACGGGTAACCCTATTACCCATGTTCCTTCCAACACCTTTCAAACTATACTTGAAATGATTTCTGAAGTTTACCTTTGTTACACTGCCATGAAATAATCTATAGACAATTGAAAGCTGTTGTTTGAGATACTACAAATAGAAACATGGTATACAGTTCGTTGATTTTGTTGATCAAATCGATAATATGTTTCTCAAACTTTCTTGAATATATATTTGAATACCATTAGTTCTTCCAAAATGTCAGTGTTCTCTAACGCTCGATAAAATGGGAACAAACAGTTGTGTGAAAATGTGTACATTACTGGGCGAGTTTTATCTAATCTTGGATAATGTTTTACTCAATATTGGGACATTACACCCAACAAATATACATGTTCCATTTATAGCCAATTATAGATCGCAAACTATAGAGACAAATATTGCATTTCCTCTCATAATTATTATCAACTTTTGTATGATATCATCGTAAAGGATACCTATATTTGGGTCTATATTGATTCAAGGTTTCAGGAAGTCGCATCGTAAACGGTACCAGGCAACTCTCCGTGGCCATATGGCATAATTCGCACACGTACGGTCCCTCGTATTTAAAAGCAATGAAAGTTTAATGTAACATAAGTTATCCCTTTATAGTATCTTATTTCAACCGTTAAAGCCCTCCGAAATGGGAAAATCTTGAATACATACCCCCTCCTCATCGTTTAGCTAACTAACGGTTGGTACGGTACAAAATATATAGACACACGCAGTTCAGATAAAACAAAAAACATATTGTCGCTATGATATTAAGGGGAAATCCGACCATGATAGCAAACTTGATTAGAATAAAGCAAAACAATCAGAGAAGCATACTGATGAAAGTTTGAATGAAATCGGACAAAAAATTAAAAAGTTAAGAATTTTTGAAGGTTGCAATTACTATATAGGTATGGGCTCTTCAATTTGGCTGAATTAATAATGTCTATGTGATGTATTGGTGGACAACTTTCCCATTTGCTCCAATACACAAAAAGAACTACAATTTCAACTTTTCATAAATGTATGACTCGGGATGGTCTTTTCTTTTTAGAGGTCCTGTAATAATGTACTCTCCATATTTTGAGTAGTGCCCCGAGGGTGAAGGCACTTTGAAGAAAGTCAGAAATAAGTTATATTTTTGTACGCGACAAAAGGGAGAGTAATCCGTCACTACATCACAATCCACTGACAAAATTGCCGTTTTGAGATTCGCACAGCTGTAGTGATCTCATATTTCATTCACTCATAACTTTCTTAATATTGTTCCGATTTATTTCAAACTACCGTCATTCTGTTTCTCTGATTTTTCTGCTTTCATTTAAGTGAACTTATTAGAAGGGTTTGGTTAACCATGTTTTCATTACTATTCTACGAATGTTTTGGTGACAAACCTCAAAGGAGGCCAATCTTAATCACGTACATTTTGAGTTTTTGAAGTGAGGAAAAGTACAGATCTAGCAGAAGATATTCCAGTGACATTACACTGTAAATCAAGTCCCACCTGGCAGGAAATAATTCCTTGAAATGCTAGAGTACCGTAATGGCAGCCATGCTAAAGCTAGGGTAATAATCGGGAGCGCCAGGAGTGTCAAGTCTGACAGACATGAGCGCTATACAAGAAACTACTATCATAATCATTATAATATTCCATGTGTGTGTGAAGAAATATAGGTATAAGTTGATATAAAACTTGAAGAGGGGCTGACAAATCTACCAAATGAGTGCCGTTATCGAAAGGTTTCCGTGATCGTTGAAATTTTGCTGGCTCCATCAACTCCCCCAAATGTATGAGGATTCTTATTTACCACATTATGAACTATAGAGCATTCTCAAAATAAATTCGAGACAATTACACTCAAAATATTTTTGCATGAAATAAACTCAAGATTGATATCAAAATTGACGTAAAACCTATAAATTGTAAGCATCATGAACATGTGTTGTGAAACAATTTTGTGTAAAGGTCAGGTTATAAGACCTTTTTATACTGTAAATATAGTTGAAGGAAATTCTCCCTAATAGATGAAAATCTGTAAAAACAGGTCAATCTTTTAATCATAATATTTTGTCTTGTTAATAAATCATAAAGGAAATTTGTGTTTTTTTAGTAGACAAAAGTTTTTTTTATTAACCGTGTTTCATAATTTGTAGCGAAACTCGTTGATCTTTAGTTTTTCTTTCAAGCTACCTTCGATTTCCACCTGTCTCTGCGTTACACTTGTATTCATGTGATGATGCATCTAAACCTAACAGAATTTTGGGAGAAAATGAAACTGCTTCCAGCAAAATAGCTAGTGTATGGGACCAGCACTTTATCCATCAAGCCATTTTCAGCTGTAGGGTATATATACACTAGCAGAGTTCTCTTTTCGCTCGTTTGTCTCCTGTTTTATTTTATCAAAAATTGAAGGGTAAAACAGGCTGATAAAAGGAGGAGGAAAAGAGACTACCGTTTGAAATTCACGCCGAAGTGTTAGTGCGGCATCATCAATTAAGTGCGGATATGCATCATTTATGGGGGACTGCTGCACGCTTAACACTTTACAAAGGTTTGACTCCAGAAGACCGGGAGAGAAACGGGGAACAGTGGCTAAACGGGAAGTGCAAAATCGCAAGTGATGCCTGCAGTGTCGTTTGGTGGGAGATGGGAGAGGGGGATGAAGAGGGGGAGGGTGGGTGATGATGAGGTGGGGTGGAGAAATGGCGTTACAATATCATATGGAAGAAGAGTGAAAAAATAGGAATAATGAACAAACTGTAAATGGACTTTGAGATCATGATACATGTGCAGGAAGTGGAAATTGAGATAGACACATAGAGCTAGAAAAAAAAAGAGGGAGAATGAGTGAGATCGTGTATGGGATGTGGGTTTGTGTGTGGGGTGTGTGAGTGAGTGAGTGAGATAGGTGAATAAAAATGCAGAAGCTACAATGTAGATTTTTGAAAGAGTTTGAATAGATATAAGGAATGTTATAATCCGATCCTATATTCCATATAGATAGAGAACTAACCCTTTGCAAATGGATAACGAGGCATAACCCCTTAAAACAAATCTAAGAGAAGAAATAACTGCAAACATTTTAGAAGAATGGGAGAGAAGATCGAGGCAAAATTCTAAGGTTGAATACACATTATAGAAACATACAGAAGACGTTTCATGAAAAAAGGTGAATACAGGACTAAGAATGAAGAGGAAATGTAGTGATGGGAATGAGAGGAGATAAAGAGAGAGAGAGAGAGAAGAAAATTTGAACTGAAAGAGGAGGAGAGAGACATGGAAAATAAGGGGGAAAAGGTGAAAGCTAGGTGTTCAAATTAAACCTTTTAAAGTATTGTGTCGCCTTTAGACACGTCACTTCAGAAAACAAAGCTCGTGTGAACAATTTCCGCAAGTGTAGCTGTCCCTTCTTGCTTCCGTCGTCTGAAAAGTCAGCCGCCATGGGCTATCCCAGCATACACCAGCTCTATGCATAAAGCTGTGGATCAGTGGATGAGATGACTATGTATGAGACGTATGTATGATACGTGGATGTACTAATACACATGCTCTGCCGCCGATTTCCTACACTCATCGAATTCCTATTTTCGACCCTGGATCAATTACTTTACCTAACACCAAACCTTGCCTTAAACCTAGCCGTAAAACCAATCACAGACCTAACCCTATCATCGACGAAACATGGGTAGCCTACATTTCGAATCAACGCATTTAAAAGGCTCGCACAAGATGCCTACGATCCAACTTCGGGTGGAAACTACGTCATCCAATTTTCTCTGAAGAGATCACTAATATTACCCTGGCTTCGTGAGATCGCATTATTTCATGAATGTTTGAATGGAATCTCGTCCTAACTCGGTTTGTTTTCATTTAGGTTTACTTTTCACAAACAATCAATAACATATACGTTAATTTACACAATAACAGTAAAATGAAACCAAAAAGGTTGGATATCATTATTCAGAGCCATCAACAAAGTGGCCTTTGTCTTCCTAGATGTTCAAACTCAATGATGAAGAAAGAAGAGTATGTGCAATTGCCTTCAAGCGAAGATGTATCCGCTATATACGCTCCAACGCAGTGCACGACAAGGCGCCAAATTGTGATTTGGATGTATGCAGACGTACCTGCATCCGTCGCGGCGCACCATGGAACAACTCTTTGGCTATCACAAAGAGGCTCGAACTGAGAACCGTAGTCTTCGTCGCCTTCAAAAAGTTATTGGAATATTGGAGGACATGTAACCGACCCGCGGGAACACAAATACATGACGATGAGTTAATTTTGGGTAGAATTCATGAAAAATGATGATGATGATTCACAGCATTTGTATGGCGCCAAATATCTGTTAAAAAAAACATTCAAAGGCGCGAGCTCCTCCAATAAAGTTAGCACTTAATGTCTAATGATAAGGTTAGCACCATTTATATCATGTTACTCTTGATATATTTTAGAAAAACATTCAAAGAATCACATTTCTTTTAAATTGTAGTATCTGCTGCATTCATACGAAGGGGATCATGCATGCATTCAGATCGCACTGTAGGTACATCCTCTGTATATTGCAAAGGGCGTATGACCCGATACTGAAAGTAAGTCACGTGTGTAGATATATGTAAATTCAGCTTTTTAAGTATTCAGTGGACACGTATGGGAAAGGTTGTTTTACCTATAATAGAGGACAAAAGTGTACAGTGAATGTCTCACCCACTCTCTCACTATCAATTCCTCCTCATCCTTCTCTCTTCATCTCTCTCTCTCTCTCTCTCTATTTCTCTTTCTCTCTATATATGTAATATATCATCTTCTTTATGTACTATGTACTTATTTTGTATCCACTGCGTCTGTTTCTACGTCCACCCACCCATCTCCACGGCTACATGTCTACATCCCATCGGATTTACCCCTTAAAGCATGTTAAGAGGGCAATTCAAACAACATATTTGCCCCAGCCCACAAAAATACTCTTCCCCTGGTTGTCCCTTTCCCCTAGTGTGTGTCCGCCAGTAAAGCCAGTGAGTACAGTCAGTGAGTTTGTCCCAATAAACCCTGCATGGCTGGGCTGGGATACTATGACAAGCCACACGGGGGAATATCCCACAAAGATCTCGGTCACTCATGGGCGTGCAAACAAGATCAAGTCCGTCTCGTATTTGTTGATCTTTATCCAGGTATACTGTACTGGGTACTAGTATGATTTCGCTATGTGTGCTTTGTCAATATGGTGTTCTGAGGGAGGGGGAGAGATATATAGAGAGAGAGAGAGAGAGAGAGAGATGAAGAGAGAGAGAGAGAGAGAGAGAGAGAGGGGGGGGGGGGGGGGAGAGAGAGAGAGAGAGAGAGAGGGGGGGGGGGAGAAGGGGGAATGCCAGAGATATAAAAATAGAGAGAAAGAAACAAATTGGCAGTGAGGAAGAGAAATCAAGAGATATGTAGAGAAAGATTGAAAAGTAGATTTTTTTGTCATTTCATTTCATGAAACGGAGAAAGGGATAGGGATAGAAATAGAGACAGAGATATATATAGAAAGAGAGAGATAGAAGGGTAGGGAAAGAGAGAGTTATGAGAAAGAAGGACAGACAAACCAAACGGAAATAGACCAGGGCTTTAGAGATTCTACAAAAATAGTATTCTTTACATTTGTGTAGTGAAAACAAACATATAGTTCTTTTAATAAAGAATAATCACCAATCGGACAAAAATATGCTTGACTGCACAGAAATTTGTCGATTTTGGTCGCATTAGTCAGGCACTTCTTGAAAAAGAGGCACTACCTAACAAAATCACCACCGTAATGTATCATAATTATCTTCGTTCTTTAAATGGTAATGTATGATATGCACATGATGAAAATACAAGATAAATTAACTGCAATTGAAAAATGAAAGTTACTTCAATCTTCATATTGATATGATTCAAGGCCAGGAATAGCTCGGACAAATCGAGAAAACTTCAGATGACTTGGAAGGGAAAGATTAACAGTATATGGGAGCTCCTCTTGGATGTATATACGTACGTTGATCGGGTGATGATTATTATGGTGGGAGAGGGAGAGGTAATAGTGTTGATTAGGTGGTGTGTTTCTGACATCCCACATCCATCATTGAGCGATTACTAACGTTGATTGCGTAGACCGACCGACCGGGCAAAAAAAACTTTTATTGTGATGAAAAGCCGGGCAGGTGGTCGCACGATCTCGCGATTCGACATCACCCAAACAAATCTCGACAACCATCGACATCTATATATTCCCCGATAGGAGGACCAGTCTACCAACTTGAAGTCTCCCCCAATTCTCTTCCACAACTACCAATTTCTTACGACTAGATCCCCCTCTTAAATCATGGGTGTTACGAGTAATTCACATAGCGCTGTGAATTAAGTATACTCTTAATACGTAGTTTTCAGAATCTTTGCAACTTGTCTAAAATGGCGTGCCCTACGCATAATTCATGGAAGAAAAAAAAATCGGCCCGCTTTTCTCAAACGCGATCTTTTCTGTTTTACAATGTCATGCGTTAGATGCACGACTATGATTTGTCTTTAATATATAACATGACTCTTATAACTAAGAATTTTTTTCTTAGCTTACCTATGTCAGAAAGTTTAGCTTCACAAAGGACAGTGACCATAACATAAAATGTTTTCTACACTTGACAAGGGCGGCGCTATATGCAGATCATTTTCAACTTTTCGGCAGGAACGGGAAATGGATGGGGGGAAAGGCGGATGGTGAAGATGTTTTGACTTGAGGATGAAGGAAAGATAAAGAGCTGTCCATCATTTGTCTCGGCCCAGAGACAGACTCGGAAAGAGATTTTCCGAGTGTAAACTACTTTGAACGACGCCAGCTTCTGCAGCCCCAAGCGTGTGTCGTTAACACGCCGCGTTTTCGTCATACCTTTCGAAGATCTTGTTTAGCGTCAAAGTCTGAATTAAATAAAACTCACGGATTTTCACTCTCACTACATAATGTAATTGAGATGACGCTTGTGTTTAAATTACCCAGGTGTGAAGAAAAGGTTATGGTGGATCTATGATATGTTTATAACTTACACAAATATTTCACTTACTCTAAGCTGCGAGGGATCTCTAATACCGTCCCAGTGAAATTTGGACCCCCTCTCCCGGGGAGGAAATTCCTGTATTGGCTTAAGATATGCCACGGCGTAGAAACCAATCTACTGTCTTCAATCAATCCAAGAATCTGGAAGTGTGTATTTTTTTCGTGATTTAGCAAAAAAGGTTTTTATATATTATGACACAATTAAAGTCAAAGTCATTTCTTAATAATCTTAGCTCTCTCTTTTTTATTTTATTTCTTAACAGTATTTCTGGAGGGAAAAAACCACAAGGTTCCTAAACTGATTTTCAGGGGATTATATTTGAGTTGAAATAGCCTTATATCCTTTTTATAGGTCACCTTAATACATACTGTACTTTACCTGTGCTGGTGCTTTAAAGTTTTAAAGTATAAAGGCCTTTTGGTAATAGGAATTCATAGTACATGTACATTAAATTATTGATTACATTTAAATTGTGCTTTATGAAATTTACTTTGTACCTGCAATCGAGTTATTGCCTAATAAATAATGATAATAATAATAATCATAATAATAACGATAATAATGATAATAATAATAATAATAATAAATATTAATGTATTACCTTCGGCTAGATCTTGTCATTGCATTAAATAGACCACGGGATTAAATTGCTAATCATAAAATATCGTTATGCAATCCCTACATATTGTTTCATGGCGATTCACGCTTAAAATTCAGTTTTTGTTTCAGTAATTTTATTGAGTGTAGAGAATGCAGATGTGTTATACAAACATAATAATTACATTTGTAGCAGTAATAGTATCATCAAATTATCTTATCAACAAATCTTTGTCTTCAACTTGATCTCAGTTTTTTTTTTAAACTATGCTTTTAAGTAGAACCGGCTTTCCCTACAGGTATCGCGTTGTTTCTGTCTTGATCCATACGACTCCCCCACAACAGAAATCACGGTTGAACATCAAAAAATGCTTAGGGTAATCAGGTTTTCTCACTAAAAGTAGGCCGAACACTACTTTCGTAAGAAAAGTCAACCGGTTTATTATATCAAATGAAGTTTAGATTGATCATTATCAAGCGGCTGACAAGAACATTAACTACTGTAATATCGAAGCTATAGGACGGCATTCGTTTGAGCAAAACGATCCAGTAAATGGGTGATTCTTGTAAAATAAAAAAACAAGATCAAAGAGTAACATATATACAGAATAACAGATCAGTTTCCGACTTTTTGCACATGTCTCCTTCAAGAATCCGTAATTGTTAGTTTTCTTTCTCTACATTCAACTTTCCCTTTCAAGACACCCTCTCGTTCCCAGTCCTAGATGCATTCATTTCGTGTAGGGTATATCTATATTCCCAGGGCGATGTGTTGCGCAAATCGTGCACTTGCCGCATCTGCCGCGGGACGATCATCTATTTTCATGGCATTTTGCCTTCGTTTTCGAAACCTACGTAGAGAAGAAGGTAAAGTTTTAGCCCAAGGAGACACATATACACTTATGAATTGCAGATTAGCACCAAAATAAGATTTATCGCAAAACCGGTTCTCAAGGAGGGTGACAATAAGTGAATCCGGAGGGGGGAAGACGGCTGAGAAGAAGCCTGGTGGAGGATGAGACAGGGGGAAATGATGGGACGACACCCGAGTAAGATATCAGAAAACATTTTGCGATCCTTGGAGCGATTTCAAGGCAAGTGATTGATTTTCAAACACAGCAGTTGTAAAAGTCAATGAATTATTCCAAAAAACCTCTAAGCATATTATTATACACCTTGGTTGTTCCGTTTAATTCGTAAAAGAAATTGCGATCCCCTACAAACAAGGATGACAGACTAGCTCTAAGATCAAATAAGATAATTTGTATCAATGCTGGTATCTTTTCCTTTAAATAATGATCGAATCTGGTCTAGATTTAATTCGAGGACACAATAAGGTTAAGCATTAACCCATTAAATATTAAGAATCTCTTCGACATTTTAAGAAATTGCGACATGGAACAAGTTTATACCACTTTGAAATTGCACCGAATGTCTGCTAGGAAGGTATGTGAACAAAACAACAACAACAACAAACTTTCAAAAGAAACACATTACGCCATTAAGATTACAATGTTGAGCGGACTGACTAAAAATAAAAAGGCCGGTGACTTATCCGAGTATTTCAGTCGAATATGGCGGAGGACATGTGAACCCTTATCGGATGATTCTTTTATGATTTGATTTCTTCAATTCTCTAAACTTATAACAATTTAGTTATAGCAGAAAGATCGATCAGTCCGCCCTCCTGGAGGACCATATTTATCCTCAACTAAATGACTATGAATAACAATAACAATTATGATTATTTAAGCTAATAATGTCAGGAATTTGATTAATCGTAATTTGCATCGATTTTTCTAAACTTTTCAAATGAAAATAGCCTTATAAATCGCCTTTGCTTGCACTACTGACCGATGAAAAAATTAAGTTTTAACGTTACGAAGTAATATAAATTAACAGATTAACACGAGGTAACACACATATTCAACAATTTAGTTGAATTCGTTTCAATAGTATTGTTGTTTTGAGGGTTTGATTTGGTAATTGCTAGCTACATTATTTTCTTTTCTTATTCATTTTAGAATTTCCATAGCTCCACAACCTAATATTGATCTGCTGGACATGTCAAGTTATTTTTTAGAGCAACATGCATAAAGCTGTAGATTCATTTCATGCTCTATTCTACTTTTGATCTATTTTTTTTCTCGAAACCTTTTTTAGTCAGCAGTAAAGAAAATATGCCAACAAGTAAGATTTTACTTGTTTGTCGACGTGTAATGTTCATCATCACCTCACTGTTGATTAAAGAACACAAATTAAACTTTCCTTCTGCGCGGGGACAGTTTTACCTCTCTTCCTTTCTCCCTCTCCCTGGCCATTTTCTTTCTTAATTTTTTCTCTCCAACAAACAAATTCTTGGAGGCACTTTTGCTTAATTGGATTTTTTTCTCCCCCTTCAAACTTGCAAGGCTCGAGCACTTCAATCGTTGCCTGAATCTTAATTGGTAGCACATTTAAGTAACCCTCCTTTTCATTGTATTTCCTTGCTTGGCATGTAGCAGAGTTGGGGAAGGATCCATTGTATTTGAGAGGGGTATCATGGTAGGCTTACCACAGATTGGTGACGTTTTAACAAGCAAATTGCAGGCAAAGCACCAAATTACCCTCCAGCCACGTTCGCTTTCCGCCAAATAGAAAATGCGTGCCTTATTCGCTTGCTAGCTTCTGGGCCTAAGCCTAATTTCAGGGATTTTAGTGTGGGTGGGTGTTGTGCGTGTGCGTTTGTGTGTGGGTGCGTTTGCGTGTGCATGGGAAAGGGGTGTATATAGGCAAAGAAACAATAAAACGTGTGCATGGTACATATACATGTCATAAGTGGAATGAAAAAGAAAGAAATATAGAAAGAGAAGGGAGAGAAAGAAAGCGCGAGAGAGAGGGGGGATGGGGGGGGGGGGGGGAAGAGAAATTCGGATGAAAATAGACAGTGACAGAGTCTACTGCATCAAGATGAACTTCCATTGAAAAATGGTTATTCGTTGCTTCAAATTTTCATTTTGAATAACCTGTACCAAAAAAGGGAATGTCTCAGCAAACGTAAGCAAAATAAAACGTAATGCAATTATATTACCAGGCTTGACAATTGAAAAGAAACAACATTGAAAGAGAGCGATCGAGATCGAGAGAGAGAGGAAGTTTTAAACAAAAACAAAAGTTATAACAGAAATGAAAGCAACATCAATGAATTATATATATATAAAAAATAAAAAAAAAACATATACAAAAAAGAAAGAAACAAGAAAGGACATTAATATATAACCATTGTGTAAATGCAATATCGATATAGGCCTGGATTGTAATTTAGAGTTACAGGTTAGAGGATTGGATATACCCACATATTTTTAAAGAGAAATCGAGAATGTGAATAAGAAGACAGAGAGAGAGAGAGAGAGAAAAGAAGGTAAAGGGGTTAGAAGGAGACAAATATGTAAGACAGAGAGAGAGAGAGAGAGAAATAGAGAGATTAAGAGTGGGAATTGAAATTGTGGCTGATTGTAAGGTGGACACGCGGTTTCTGGGACAGCGCGCCTTGACGCAGAGGTGATACATCACCCCGCCGACTCTCTGCGGGGCCCAAGCCGTTCGTGTGCTTGATAAAAGCCGTGCCTGCCACAAACACAGTCATTGCCTCCCGACCCGCGCATGTCCCGCAAAATAATTCGCTCGCACGTTTCGCCAAATTAGTCTGAATTCGTTTGTGAATTGTTTGTGACTGGAGTGAGAACTCCTCGAAAACAGAAGGAAGTGAGAGAGATTAGGAGGGGCACGAAGAGAAAGTGTTAATGGACCGCTAGTACTCCTCCAAGGCAAAATACTAAAGAGAAGAAGGAGATCGAGAACCTGACGAGGTTGTCCGAACAAATGTCTGCCCGACACGTCTGCAGCTCAAGTTGTATCCCTTTCTAAATTGTTTCTGACGACCAACAGGAGATTAAAACTTGAGATACACTCTCCTTCAAATCATCAAGATTTCCCGAAATTGAATCCAAAATTCATCGCATTAAAAAAGAGAAAGCAAATTGGTATGATCCGCATTTAAAAAAGAAGTTTGTCTACAATCATTACATTCAATAGCACTTTCGCAGTTTTATGTTTTACTCAACATGTTTTTCCACTAGAACAGCAAGGTAAAAAATTGTAAGAATTTCGCAGATGGAAAAATTAATTTTTTTTTCGATGATTAATGAGGGTATAAAAGGATAAATATTTCTGAGAAGGTGTTCAAAGTCTTCAATGTGCAAAGTAGAATATATAAAATCTGCTTAACAATGATCCATCGAGGTTCTGTTTCTGTTTTGGTATTTGTTTGGTGTTTAAAGTTTACAGTACCACGATTATTTCCCCATTTTTCTGAGTATTTTTAAAAACCACTCAGATGTTAACGTGTTTGTGTGAAGTACATATTAAAATAGTAATTTCTTAGCTTGACCGTATTGCTAAAGTTTCTTTAGGGGAAATTTCCGTTTTTATTTTGTAATGTTTTTATTTGTTAAGAATATCTTAAAACCAGAAGGTTCCAAGCGGAATTGTAACAACTGGTGTGACGGATCCAATGTAGATGCGGGATGTGTGGGGCGGAGTGGGAGTACATCCCACACTCTTTCAAAATTACCCTGAATTTTGACCAACACCAGGATGACTTTGATTTATATCATCATGTGTGATCAATACTCACTTATCTTGTCGTCTTTTTCCTTATTTCATTTCCAAAATTCCGTTTTTAACATTTACTTATTGAACTGTTGTTAGTGTTACATGTCCTGGCTAGAAAACAATAAATAGCTTTAAAAAACTTCACTAAAACAGGATCCATCAGCAAATTTTCTGTGAAATTGAAAACGAAACAAGAGAATATTTGATTGAATCGACAATGGATCACCTATCTATACCAAATCACAGCCAAGTGATAAATTGACTATAATCGGCGTCAAATTTGATCGTTTACCATTTCATTGTTCTGTTTAAAATACCCATGATACCCATTGATATTCGAGTACGGTATGCATGATCGATAGGTTTGCTGCAAAGGCTCTTAACCCGCTATATTGCTGAATATTTGTCAACAAATTCAACGCGCCGTCTCTTTGGAGGAATTATGCCATAATGCCACTTTGTAAAATGCACCAATTTATGACGTTGATTTCAACCGGGCTGGCAAAGATGGTGATTAAAAGCTCCTGAATCCTCAATAATAGGATTATTGTTGGAAAAAAGTTGAGAACACACCATCATTTTTGTTGTAATCGTGTTAGAATATTATTTTGTGAATGCTGTCGATAAGTTTCATTGCATGCCATGAACTTGGAAAAGAGAAGAAAAAAGAATGATTACTGATATGGTAACAAGTATAGTGACATCAAGCTTAGTTGGCAAGTTGACGAAATCTTTAAGTTTGCAAGAGTTTAAAAGATAAGTTGAATGTCCCAATCGCTAAAGGGATAGTCGAGTTCTTAATTGTTTAAGACCGCAAATGCCTTCAAAGTGCATGGTTATTGCTCTTATACTTATTTATGACATTTCTAGTGCCCTTTTAGAACCTAAAATTGCGATGAAGGTAAATTTAGACCCCAAAATGTGTGAATTTAGATTGAATACGATCATACCAATTCAGCTCCACTTAAAAAAAATACGTTGACAGTTAATCAATTAATTCATTAATAATAACAATACACAGGCCGGCTGGTCGTGCATATTAAAACCAGCACGAAAAAGCCAACAAAAAGCCAATATTGGCATTGGCTGGAATAAAACGTATAAGGCGCTATCTCGTTTTTCAACGGCTGGTACAACATAACCGAAAATTTGTGGGGCAACACAAATATTAGAAATGTTTATATTTATGCATATTGTAGCGCCCTTTGCAACAAAACTCAACTATCCCTTTAAGAGAACCCGACCCCCCCCCCCCCACAAATATTGACTGGCTACTCAAACTTTAGATTACTGGATTTTAAAGAGCTTAACCTCAGTTCAATCATGAATATCTCCATACCGAACAGTGACTCATTATTTTGAACATTAATTATTATTATTTTTAAATATTATTAGTATCATTAATGTTATTATCATTATCAACATCAACATCATCATCATCATTATTATAATTAATATCATTTAATCAATCAATACCATCAAGATAGAAATGATAGCATCAGTAGAACACGAATCCCCCCCCCCCCCCCATCATTAAAGCTAATCTTGAGCTCTGGTATGTGAATCGTATTTTGAGAGAAAATTACTATGATATATTCTGGATTGTTTATCCTGCAGTAGATTGATTGTTTGAACCAGTGAAATAGAAACAGATGCACAAAAACTTACTTGGCATCATCTTCGTTAAAAACCACAACTCCCATTTGCTGACATGTGTTAGCACATGGTGTCGCCGGGCCTACTTTATACCCGGATTTCCTTATATTCTATGCTCATTACTCAGTCACTATACATTTTCTACCAAATTTGTTGTGCGCGTGTCTTTTATTTGTAATCTTGAGCATTTAGTGTAAATTTCGTTGGAGTCTGTGAAAAAAAAAATTCTATATTGACTAGAACTCAAGTTTATCTGTAAGTTCAAATCGTAAACGTTGGTTTTAACGAGGTACCTTCACCATATACCAGGTAAATGAAAGTTACATAAAAGTAAACAAATCACGATTGAAATTATATTCCAATATATATCACCGGGTAATTCTACATATAGAAGAATCTGAGAAAAGATAAATAATACATGGAGGTGGGTTGGATTTATTTACATTCCAAATTATTCCTAAAAACGTGTAAGGGCGTTTGGGGACCATCGTTATCCATCATTTTGTGAGTTCACTTCTTGTATACGCTGTCAAAATGGCAGAAGGGACATGGGCTTCCTACTACAGATGGTGAATGTTACTGTACAGGGTGAATCGTGTAAAAGTCAACATGTAATAATGTACAATTAGGATAAAGATCTTTACAGGGTTTAATGTAAGCTTTCAGTTGATATGTATAATACAATGTAAAGAACGTCATATACATGCAGACTATGTGGTTTTAAGTTAACGTTTGTTATAGTGTAACTTCGTGTAAAATATATAACTTTAAGTTTGTTGTAGTGCGATGTACATCGGTTAGAATATTAGCTTTCAGATAAAATCATGTAGTATATTTGCTACAGTGTAATGTGCATAATGAGGCATGTACACAACTTCAGATGATTTGTTTTTTTACAGTGACATTGTAATATACATCGTGTAGAATGTAAGCTTTCAGTTGATATGTTTGTTACCTTGTACTGTACAATGTACATCATGTAGAATGTAAGCTTTCAGATGATATGTTTGTTACAGTGTAATGTACATCATGTAGAATGTAAGCTTTCAGTTGATATGTTTGTTACAGTGTAATGTACATCATGTAGAATGTAAGCTTTCAGTTGATATGTTTGTTACATTGTAATGTACATCATGTAGAATGTAAGCTTTCAGTTGATATGTTTGTTACATTGTAATGTACATCATGTAGAATGTAAGCTTTCAGTTGATATGTTTGTTACATTGTAATGTACATCATGTATAATGTAAGCGTTCAGATGATATGTTTGTTACAGTGTAATGTACATCATGTAGAATGTAAGCTTTCAGATGATATGTTTGTTACAGTGTAATGTACATCATGTAGAATGTAAGCTTTCAGTTGATATGTTTGTTACATTGTAATGTACATCATGTAGAATGTAAGCTTTCAGATGATATGTTTGTTACAGTGTAATGTACATCATGTAGAATGTAAGCTTTCAGATGATATGTTTGTTACAGTGTAATGTACATCATGTAGAATGTAAGCTTTCAGTTGATATGTTTGTTACAGTGTAATGTACATCATGTAGAATGTAAGCTTTCAGTTGATATGTTTGTTACATTGTAATGTACATCATGTAGAATGTAAGCTTTCAGTTGATATGTTTGTTACATTGTAATGTACATCATGTAGAATGTAAGCTTTCAGTTGATATGTTTGTTACAGTGTAATGTACATCATGTATAATGTAAGCTTTCAGTTGATATGTTTGTTACAGTGTAATGTACATCATGTATAATGTAAGCTTTCAGATGATATGTTTGTTACAGTGTAATGTACATCATGTAGAATGTAAGCTTTCAGTTGATGTTTGTTACATTGTAATGTACATCATGTAGAATGTAAGCTTTCAGATGATATGTTTGTTACAGTGTACTATACATCATGTAGAATGTAAGCTTTCAGTTGATATGTTTGTTACAGTGTAATGTACATCATGTAGAATGTAAGCTTTCAGATGATATGTTTGTTACAGTGTAATGTACATCATGTAGAATGTAAGCTTTCAGTTGTTATGTTTGTTAGAGTGCAAGGAAAAGAGATATGGAGATAAAAGAAAGAGAGAGATAGAAAGGAGTCAAGAGGGAAAGAAAGAGAGAACGAGAGTGGAGAAGAAAAGGGGAGGGGTAAATGTGTTGACAGCATTCTTATTATGAAGAACAGGGCATCATAAAGTTCTGATTATTTCATAAATAGATGAAGAAACAAGTCAATTATCAAGGCAACAGTATGCACATTAGGGGTCCTTCATTGCACTTGATAGGTGTGTGTGTGTGTGTGGGGGGGGGGGTGGACAGACGACAAGAAATATGGCACAACATGGTAGAGAGGTATGAAGATAAGAGAAAATATAAATTGAATTGTAATGTAGCGATAGATAAGTGAATTTTATTATGGACGGCACTTTTTAATTCGTATTTCCAAAAGCGGCAAACAGGCGAGCTGCGGGTAAATATAAACGTTACCTCCAAGAAATAAAGAAAAATTGGGCAATTGGGTCAGAGCAGACAATGAAAACATGACTCTTCTTTCATTTATCTGGGTTATGCATTGAAATCCGTTGTGCGACTCTTACAAAGATTGTCATCATCTGATGGAATTCCTAATATTTACTCACATTGCCATTGTTGTGAAGGATCAAAGACGAGAGAACGAACGCCAAAACTCTTTACCAAATTAGAAACGGCACCGCTGAAAAACAGTGCAAGCGCACTTGACTGCATCGTCAGGCGTGACATATTCAAAACACGTCTCGTCTTCTTTGACACATTACAATATGGGGTTCATTGTATTGGGTTGGTCGTTGCACGGTTTGCTCTAAGAATACATGCATCTATAATTTGTATGAGGTTTCTGTTTATCTCCTTTTTGCTTTCTCTTGTATTCCATGAACAATTTAAGTAACCCGCAAAAATGAATTTCGGCACAATTCTTTGATTTTCGTTGATAAATAGCGAATGCTCACAATGCAATAAGGCTCTCGCATTTTATCCAACAAAATAAAGAGAGTTAAATCTAGATCAATGTTCATAACCTCAATAAACTCTTATAATTCTCTCTTTAAATGTTTACATCCTATAGATTAAGTGCGCCTAAATTCCATTTTAAACAATTAAAAAAAAAAAACTTTGTCTACATCCAAAAGGCCGAGAGACATAATATATTCATATTTTGGTGTGTTAAGACTCTTGCTTTTAATTTTAAAAATTCATTGCATTACCGATGTAGAAATTAAAGCTGACTAACCTGCCCAATTATTCAAAAGAGCTGAACTCCTAACCTAGATTATATTTAAAAGATTTATTTGTTGTTCTTTACTTTAATTCTTTAGAGTTGCGATGAAAATGAAACCACATAACAAAGAACAACCGAAGTAAACGTAAGGCGGACCGAGAAGTGTATGTATTTTAAGATAATGATGATGTTCCTTGAGTCCAACCTTGTTTTTGAGGATTTTTAGAAAACAGAGGATACCATTTTTCTTTCTCGATAAGATCTTTATTGCGATGATTTTGCTTGTTTTTTTTAAATTAAAAACTAATTGAAATAATGCAGACAATTTGTATTCAATGCAAATTAAAATAATCAATGACAAATGATGATGTATACTAGGAGGAAATATCAAGGGTTAACGCACTTAACACAGTCAATTGATACAGTACGTGGCACGTCATAGTAAATTCAAATTTCATGGCGATACAGATATTTCGCATAGTTAGAGCGCTATCGAGGATTACGTTTAAACCTGTTCTGTTTAATCAATGCATTTTGACACCTCAAATATCACAAGACAAAGTGCTGAAAGTTATTATGACATTTTTGCGCAATCGCATTTCATTCCTACCTCCCCCTTTCTTTTTATAAGGGGGGGAGGTATTATTCAAATAATGAGATAAAATTTCTTTACGTATTTTGTCTACTGCAGGAAATTGGGCAATAAGTTTTGAGCATCCTAGTTAAAACTCGACGTTGCTCAGACCTTATATGATATGCAGGGAGGTGAAAAATGATTTATGATGACATTAGGTATAGCGTATCCCAGGTTTAAAAGCCGTTAAATCAGGATTTAGCTTGTATTTGAGGTTTGAGTGATGGCTTTGAGCTTTGATTATTGGTATGCAAACGACACAACGCAACGGGAATATTATTCATTATGTTGGTTTTTAGATTTGCCAAGTGAAAAAATTGCATAAATTGCAAAGTTGACGAGAATTGCCAATCAGTTTATCGATGGCGCGTTACTTTCATGAATATTATGTGTTAAACAGAATAACAAATCTTATGCAGCAATAATTTTTTTCTTCTTCGTATTTGACCCCTTAATATTTCAAAAGGGAAATAGATAAGTAGTCAAGACTAGAACGTTATGGATTTCACAATTCCTTATTGTTTCACATTGTTATTGTTATCATAATTTATAAATGTACTCGATTCAATTGTATGTACTATTTTTTAGAATGTTTCACTTTTGTTCAAGTTCATTTCGCCTATTGTAAATAATGATCTGCGACCAGTGGAAAATTATCGATTCAATAAACTCGGTTTCAAAAATGTTGAAAATTCTGTCTACACTATAAATTGCTTCGTAAATAATCAAGTAACACAAAATTAGATCGTTGTTATTGGATCTGATAAATCGATAACACAGTAATACTAATTGTTATAGTCTGAAATATGTCATACACTGTATGAAATGAAGTTGTAAAAAAGCCCGGATCGGATCGACACAAATTCGGTTGTATACATACGTATTTACTCTTTACGGTGAATGTATTGTACTGAATATCTTTATTTTGATATGTCAATCAACTCCTAACTGTCTCAAGAAATGCATGTTATAACCTCCAAAAAAAATGTAGACAAGAGATTACAGACATGTGATTGTCGAAAGTGAAGTGATTTGAAATGGATGTATATGTACATAAACCATGTAGGCCTAGTATTTAATGGTATTGGAAGGTGTTTTTATGCATTCGAGTGGAAATTTTAAATAACTTACATCTTATGTCATTGCATAATTTAGATACTTGGAACTATATATTGGCGAATTTCTAAAATGGATGAAGGTAGATAATGAAATAGGACGCTGTATTCATTTCCTTGACATACTTGATTTTAGCGTGAAAAGTGGGGAAATTTTAAATAACTTACATCTTTTCATTGCATAATTAACATACTTGGAACTATTGGCGAATTTCGAAAATGGATTATGGTAGATAATGAGATAGGATACTGTATTTATTTTTTCTTGACATACTTGCTTTTAGCGTGAAAAGTACATGTTATGATGTAATAATGATTTTCTTTGTCCTGACTTTCTCATACATGATGCGTCTTTTGCATCATGGCATCCGTCACATGGTATACTCTTTTGTAGGTAAGAATTTGTATGACAGCCTTGACATATTTAAATATATTTCGCTGATCTTAAAATGGTATTTTTTTATAATGTAAACACTTCAACATTTATGAAACTACTTTAATAAGTTAAGGACAGGGAAATGGTTCAATAATAAAGTACACCACGACACATGCACCACTAAACTCCAGTTTAAGGTTTGTTTCTCCCCCCCCCCCCCATGTTGTAAACGGACCGAATACACGCCCCACCTCCTTGTCACCTGTTCCTAGCTTGATGACGGCAACCATGCGTCAGATAACATCGTTTTAATTAATGTCAATTCCCCTCCAGTCAGATACGACACACTATCCGCCATCATCGCCTTACGTTCTGACGGGCATTCGGCCAACGGGACACTCGACCCAACAATCTTTAACAACCGTACTGGTAATAACCTCGTTCAAGACGCACGTCAGGTACATATCATGGACCGTGACTTTCTGCCACCGACCGAGATTTTTCATGGAAAATTTAAAAGATGAATTACCCGATTGCTTATTTATAGTTTAAATGGGACTGCAATTAGCATGGACATGACATTTGTAACCAAATGTCTTATTTCAATGTCCTTTTTCTAGTTGTAAACACATTTGTTTGTGAAGTTTGATGGCGTGGAAAGATATTCCGTCGTCTTGAACAAGACTCCAAGACAGAAGATTGAGTTATAAGACACGGGACTGAATAGATCTACCGGCTACAGGTAGAGAAACCAGAGATGAAAAATGGCAGGAGCTAAATAGACGTTCGGATCAATTTTTTTTATAACAGAGGAACAAAACCTGGATTATAATAAGTTGGAGATGTCCGAGATTTCGATAACTGTCTTGAAGAAGAATGATGAATCCGTTTTGACCACTTCTGTGGCCATATCGAAAAAGGGAGTCGTTTGTAAACTTATTTGTATGCTATGTAAATAAGTCAAAACTTACACAGAATCGTCAACATCGGATTCAAACTTGCGTACATTTAATAAACGTCTCACTTAATGTACATGTATATTAAAAGCACATTTCGGTCATGAACTTGGAGTTTGAAGGCCTTGCAAAGAATTAAAAAATGAAATCTCATACAATAGTTAGTCAAATCATTGAAGCGATTTCGTCATATTAAGATAATAGCATTCGACCAATAATTTGCCTTACATCTGCGTGATATCAGTAAGAATAAATAGCCTACCCCCCAAAACAATATATATACAAACTAGCGATTTATATCCAATGTTAGTCCTTTTAACGGAAAAACGGATTACAGTTTTATGTACCATGGAGAGTAAAATGCAATTATGATACTGTTGAACCTCATCTCATTTTTTATCAGGACATTTTTTTATCATAAACATTAATGAATGATATAGCAGTTATCTGGATCTATAAAACCATGCATTAAATCAATATTGACGATTATGCTAGGTTGATGATCCCAAATCATTGTTTTAATTGATTATGATATAAGGATGAAAGGCATTCATGTGGAAAGCATCATTTTTGTGAAAGGTTAGTGTTTCCAAGTATAGTTGTCTAATGAACCGGATAAATTGCTCACTTTTGGATCATAAAATTGTCCTTCCGTGTCGGCTCGTAATTAGGGTTAATTAATTGGGTGTCTGTCGTCACTCTCTTATTACCCCTCTCTTTCTCTCTGTCTCTCACTCTCCGTCTCTGTCCTCCCCCCTCTCTCTCCCTGTCTGTCTCTCATTTGCCCCTCTTCTTTCTCTCACTCGCCCTCCCATTATCTCTCCTCACCGACTCTCTGATAACAAAACTGTGATATTAATTTACATCCCTATGAAATAATAACAATAATAACTTTGTCGTTGTTTTTAGGAACGTTCTATATTCCTTTTAAATATTTATTATGATTGTTCTGTATTTTGCTTTATCTCTTTTTGACTGACGAATGTAATGTATAAGCCAAATTTAACTCATTAATGCTGATCCTTCACAGAGTAGTGAGTATCTATACCCACGATTGCGATTAATGCCATTAATATATATTTGTTTGCACTGTATCATGTTATTAGACTAATGGGGCGTTGCAAGGAAGTTGCGATTGATTGCAAGTTACACAATTTGCAACTGATATTTGCAATCGCTTGCAACTCAACTTTCTTGCAACGCCCAACTAATCTCCTAAATTTCGTAGGATTTTGTTAGGATTAATGTTTTAACAATTGAATTAAGTAAACTATATCTTGCTTTTATTGCCCCCCCCCCCCTCTCTCTCTCTCTCTCTTACTAATGGTGCGTTGCAAGAAAGTTGAGTTGCGATCAATTGTAAATTTGCAATTAATCGAAGGACTTACGCTTGATTTTGGGGATTTGCAATTGATTGCCATTAGATTCCTAAACCGGTATATACACATGATGCGTGCATGCATCGATATTCAGTGGATCAGGTGTACAATAAACAGACGCTTCTCATACTTTGGATTTACTATCCTATCACGGGGAACTTACAGCGGTAATTGTATACCTATGGATGTTGCATGCTTTAATTATTACTTCTAGTGACTGTTTGCATTCAGACTGAGTGAGGGAGAGAGAGAGAGAGAGAGAGAGAGGTGGGGGGGGGGGGGGTACTACGCCATTTCGGCAATGAAAAATGCAAACATGGAAACGATGAGGATATAAGGAACTGGAGCCCCCAAGGTTGACGGCATGCATGCAGGCAGAGAGTCAGGCAGGAAAGCAGGAAGGCAAGCAGGCAAGCAGGGAGTTCATATCAACCTCCACCGCAGAAGTCATGCATAATGCAAGTATGAGATGTGGGGTTGTATCATGGTCGAGGTGGTGGTTGTGTGTTTCTCTGCAATGTCGGTCTGATATAGACTCTAAACCAGTCAAGTTGGGCGCCAGCCATACAATTTGCACGCTCGCCACACCAATCTGACTAACAAAGGAACCAGAAAAAAAAGAGGGTTAGACTCCCCCTTCCAGCTCTATTTCACATTTCCAAAGTACAACAACAATCATAGCTAAGGGGTCATAATGGTTCCTTCTATTCTTGGGACGGTTTTTTTATGTTATGTGTCCCTTCTCGTTTTCGAACTCCTTTCTGCCTTTCCTTGACGGCGATATTTGCTGAGACTCTTGTGTTCATTTTTTTCCTTTCCATTTCTTTTTTTACTTACTTAAGTAAATGGTTATTGTGGGAGAGTGGCGTACGCACACAATAGAGCAGCCGAGGCGTGTTTACAAAGAGTTGTGACTTCTGCATCAATGTAGCCAGTGGTTGAATGGAATACAAAGCCAATAACACGAGAGTTACACCGACTTTTGGGGGATCATACTAAAGATCGAAATCGCCCGGGTAAGTGCGACGGACGGGGCGAGAAAGCGAGACTCACGTTAGCTTTCAGATGGCATCTGCCGGGTCGGCCGGCCAAGTAATCCCTGCCCGAGGGGTGCTGAAACTGATACGCCATTGTACACTGTAACAATTTATTGTAGCGGTGAGAATAACACGAAAATAGGTGGTTAAAACACCTCGAAAAGTCTGCCTTGCGAGCGAGGGGAGAGTTGAGGAGATGATGCCAGCATAAGAGGAGGACGGATTTGTGAGTGCATATCGAGTGGTTAGCCGTGGGGAAGCTCTTAAACGCGCGATCAGAGCCCTATTGAGTTAAGTCGTGCCACTAGATACAGCACGCGAACCCCTAACAGAATACCTTCTCATGACCCCCAATCCTAGAAACCCTCCTTGACAGGTCCTGATTAAGCACCCCTTAAACCACGTCTAATTTTAATCGAATTTCGGTTTGTTGTCATACAACAAGCAATCATACGAATTGACAAAGAAACCGGTTGGTATCAACACTTCTCAAATACACTTAAAGCCCCCAACCCCATTCTCTCTCCCCCTCCATTCCATTTTAAAGGGTCGTTATCCTTTGTTTTGTGGAAAACCATGGCAATGGCCAAACCGCTGCTAAAGCTGAGCGAACACGTTAATGAGGTGATGAGACGTTGACCAGTGATTAATACCTTGTCGTTTCCACATCAGTGAACTCCAAATGATTCTAACACTCGCCAACAAATCCATGGAGATACCTCGCTCTTTCAAGAAACCCATAAATAGATCAAAACAAACAATTAAGGATTTATAGAATTTGTAACAGTAATCAGTTGTAATAAAAGAATCTGACTGATGGCCCTTTGGGGGTGATGATTTTAGGTGCTATAAATGCATGAAGAATTGCACAATTTTGATGTATTGTCAAGATGAGGTCTACAGGTCGCGCCATTCGATAATTGTTCCAGTATGCAATGTAAGCTTTTATAAATTGTTATAGTTTTTCCCTCATTTGAATTTACAAAAAGCACTCACCTTTCTTCAAACTCATGTAATTGTCACGATTTAGGATTTACTTGATCCGGTAAATATGCTACAAAGTTTACACAATTTTCTTTTTGTTGTGTCGAGGATAATGATAAAATAGGCCAATGGGAAAGACAGCGTGTTAGTGTAGAAAGAGATTCAAATATATATATTATACACATCTCTACAGAAAACAAATGGAGAGGGAGACAGGGAGGAGAAGGAGTGCGACAGAGAGAAGAGAGAGGAAAAAAGGCAAGTACAAATACAAAGAGAGAGAGAGAGAGAGAGAGAGAAAGATAATAAATGTTTCTTGGGCAAAAATGCTCACTGTACAAGCAGAATAATAGTCTCAATAATCAATAGTACTCAAGGGAAATCATTTTTGATATTTGGAATACTTCTATTTCTCTGACCGCCCCTAGATCATAGTTTTGTACAAACAAATGATTTATCATATATTTGCTGATTTATACGAGTATTATTGTAGGACTTCAATATCTAAGAGATAAAGCTTATCACCATGCCATTCACGGTTGAGTGTTTGCCATAACCTTATCTGAAAATAAATAATATACGTTAGCAGGCGCGTGCCCTTCTTAATGGGAATTTAATGAAGTTGTCATTCTTTGCTACAGGGCTCTGATTATGCCTTACAAATGTAAATAATAAGAATGAAATACATCCGAGTATAATATTTCAGGATTTATCTGGATGTTTCAATCTAATCTATACTCTTATCTTTAAGAGTTAGTTATATTTCATTTTGTATATATATATTCTAGATGATCTACTTATACGTTATAGTTTTATTATTTATTTAATAGCAACATATCTCATTGCTTACCCATGGTTGTTTTATAATGTTATGTATTCATCTCTTTCTCAGCAGAAGGTATTAAATTGGCAATGCACTTATTACGTCCATCCATGTATAATATCTTTTTACTAATTCATTCTCTCTGCTCATACATTTATGCTATACATACCCCCCTACTATGTTGATATATCCACGCAGCAGTATAACCCTCGATTACACGTGTGAATAAAATTGTCAATTTTCGCGCTTTCATTTTTATGCAAAAGCAAGCTACGAGCCTGTCGTCTGCTCCCTGTCGACAAAACAAAAGCGTTCAAAATCAAGGCTAAATCGACGTTCCTTCATGAAATATGAAAATCAGATCCTCACCTAAATCGCGTCGAAGATCTCCCCGGATAGAAGATGGAAATACGCCACAGAAAAAGTACATGGATTGCGGGTTAAGATAATAACCGTGTCTTTGTCTTTCTCACTCTCTCTCTCCTTCCCTCGCCTTCCCGGGCTTAGCTTTCGAGCTAGGATAATGTGAGCCCCTTTACAGCTATTGAGATTTTAAAATTGACTAAAGAGGGAGAGATGTAATATTATACTGGGGTGAAAATTTAATATTAGGTAAAGCTGACAGTAGGATGTTAATAGAAGGGTGTAATTATTGCAAATTATTTGATTTTTGTCCTCATATTTTAATAAAACAAAAGAAAGGGGAAAAATATTTTTTTAAAATTTAAATACATAATTACAAGGGACGCTGTGTGTTGACCATTATAGTCGATAATCGAGATATTATATTGCATGTTTCTGGATTTGATATATTGAGGTCGATTCATTATTAGAAAACAAGGATAAATATTATGATAATACTTATTTGAATTTTGTTCATTTCATTCGCTTGATTCAAATCAATAATGTTTCTCAATATCTACAAATACAAGAGCCCAAATTACAAGGAGTGTGTAACAAATTAATGCTGCCTAAGAAACATAAGCTTGTAAATAAAATTACATAAAAAAGCAAAAGTTTCATGAAATATTAATTTTGTAAACTGATTTCGTTTAACTTATATAGAAGTCATAAAATAATTTTGGTATTCAAATTATTGCAGAAAAATGAAAATAGTAAAAGATAGTGAATACCTAATTATGATTTTCTTTTTTTCAATAAAAATGATCAGTTTCTATTTCCTTCTAGAAGGAAAATGTAAACCTATCATCAGGATTCTATCCTATATCATTATCATTTAAAAAGATACTGATTGTCGTCAAAAAGTAATGCATAATTCCCACTAACAAGAAAGGGAAAGAAAAAAAGAAAAAGAACAAATCGAATCATATTGCATATTCTATAAATCATGCCTACGCATAATGTGTTAATGGAGGAAAACTGAGTAAGTACTGAGTGCAGTTGCAAATTGCAATAGCAAATGAAATGTAATGCATCTATGCAAATTAGTTTCCGCAAGGATTGAAAGGGGTAACCGTTTGTTGGAAGCTACCAATAATTCAGCATGCACGGACGAACTGGCGTTTCGTGAGCTACGCGCGCGTATTCGATTGAGTCTTCACTTTTCGAATCAAACTAATGAATGGGCAGTCGGGATCATGAATAACTTCCTTTTGTTATGCTAATGAAATGTGAATCTTTCCACTCCATTGACACCCTGCAAAGAGGTATATCTTATCATTAAAAAAACTAAAGTGACAATCGACAGATATATTGCAGTGCTTCCTCTATCATCAATAATATGCATTTTGTTTTCATCAGGAGTGCGCAAAACAATAAATCATAGTAGAGAAAAAAGGTAAGGTTAGATATGGTGGATGTTAAAAAAAAAAAAGCATTTAGATGAGAGTATTAACTTTGATTAATACGAAAGAATACAAAGGTGACGTCTGTATTGCTCTCCAATTACATGTAATAATAGCAATTGCAATAATTCATCTTCCACATCTCCCATGTTTTTCTCTTACAAATCATATTGGTATCTTAATGCAACAATGATAATTATACATTATACATGGTGTCAGTGTAATAACTGTTCTCTGGAAGCTTAATCTATCCGACCTATTGGCACCTCGACAACAAGTGGTTAGCTGCTATTTAACATTTAAATTAAACGATGCAAAATACATCTGACATGTGAGGGTGAAGTAAAACTATACAGTTCAAATTTTCTTTTCCTTCTAAAAGAATGAAATAATAGTGCGTAGTACCCTGTTCCAAATATATTTTCAAGCAATGAAGTATGCAATCTAAACATAAAAGAAGACTTTAAATACAGCTAGTCTCTTGATTGATTAATTATTGATAGCACTGTGCTTTGAAATATCAGTCAACTTACCAACCCCAAAAGCGAGAAACAAAAATCAAATGTGATATTTTTATGAACATCAACAAAGATTTTTTTCATGTAGGAAAAGCCGACCTTAGAAAGGCAATATAAGCAAAAATTAACCTACATGTACATTTTAAACAAAACAACCATGACAAGGAATATCAGTAATATCATAGACTTCTACTCAGAATTTGGAACACAGTGCACGCACCATATGTCTGTACTGTTTTACATCTATCTACTACATCTACTACTTCTACTACATCTACTTCTACTGATGATACTCCAGCCAATAATTCTCCTTCTTCTTCCTTCTATCCATATGATTATTTTTTTCTTTACTACTACCACCACCACCACCACCACCACCACCACCACAACTTCTATTAGCACTTATTACTACTTTTCTAATTCTTCTGCTACGTCTACGTCTACTACTACTTCTACTACATCTACTTCTACTGATGATACTCTAGCCAATAATTATATTTCTTCTTCCCTCTATCCATATAAGTATTAAATTTCTATTATTTTCTTGACTACCACTATTACAACTACTACTACCACCACCACTTCTATTAGCAATTATTACTACTTTTCTAATTCTTCTGCTACGTCTACGTCTACTACTACTTCTACTACATCTACTTCTACTGATGATACTCTAGCCAATAATTATATTTCTTCTTCCCTCTATCCATATAAGTATTAAATTTCTATTATTTTCTTGACTACCACTATTACTACTACTACTACCACCACCACTTCTATTAGCAATTATTACTACTTTTCTACTTCTGCTGCTACATCTAATACCACATCTTATACTACTCTACTTATACTACTAAAACTACTACTACTACTACAACTAAATCTACTTCTCTTTCCTCTGATAGTAAACCCAACTAGTAATGCTATGTCTGCAGCTACAGCCCTTGTATATACATTATTTACATGTCCTGCTGCAATGATTACTACCGTCATATATGACTTTACTATAATCATATTCATCTCTGACCATTTAAAAGAAGGATATTGTGACACATTTCATAAAATCTCACACTTTGAAGATAATTTCAATATCTAAGCATACATTACTAAGCCTTCTTTATGCAGAAAAACAATTTTAAAATGAGATAAACTCTGTATTTATACAATTATATTTTATTGGCCAATTATCTTCCACAACATCGATTGATATTGATCAGAAAGTTGCTAAACAGTAAACAGCAACAGTTTTCACATTGATTTCAGCTAATAAACTATCACTCACTGTCATGACTATAGGTTAATCTCGACGGGTTTATTTGACATTCTACAGGTACCTTATAATGACATCGTTATGTGATAGTTTAAACATCTTTTCCAACTTCACACAACTTTTACATATTTACAATGCTTCCATTACGTATAGCCGAATCATTTTAATATGCATTTATAGTCGCTGATCCGAACTAATGTCTTTTGATCTACACGTTCGCAAACATTTAAAAAACTTCATTTTCAGGAATTGAAGCATATTCCATTATTAAACATCATTTTGTCATGATCAAAAAGCAAATCCAAATATTTCATCTCACTGTCTTAAACTAAGGAGCATTATCCACCCATGCCCTCTTTTCACATTTATCCAAGAGGGGAAAGATTAAAAATCCACCTAAAACATCAGCATTCGTTGTAATACATCTCCTATTAAACGCTCTACAATCGGGCGAAAATGTATATGGAGATATAAGTAACCCCCTAAGGGTAAAAAGGGAGGTTTCATACCATGTAAAATGAATTATAGTTCATCACAAACCCCCAGCCATAGTCTCAACGACCTCATAGGCAAGCAAACCCCATTCTTGACATGTTTAAACAATGTGTTTGACTTTTGTTTTCATAGGCAAACACTGGATGGCGCATTCAACCCTGGTCTGTTTTCATTTCGATCTATACAACCAGTCCAAGTGTCCTGGTCTTTCTCTCCTTTTTATTGATTTGTACCTTGGCGCTACCATAGTCTATACCCTTGAAGAAAAAAAATCAGAAAATTGCATTCGAGTCTGGTCGAATCATGTCAAGAAACTATTTCCAGCATAATACCCTCAGAAATATCAGCTTTCGGGTGAACGACGACTCGGGCTGTATTCTTGCATCAAACGCCAGAGTATTTAGAGTATTAAACAGCTATTGATCTCATTTAATCCGATCGGTAAATTGCCCGAAGGCCGAGACAATTATATATGGAAAAAAAAGTGCGACATGTTAAGACTTTTTTTAGGCGTGTGTAATTGTTATTGGTGACATGTCGAGAGAGCGGCGGTCATGCAACTTGGTGGGTGCGGTGAAGTGAGTCTCCACGCCTGGACGCTCCCGGCCGATGAGCGGGGACTGCCCGTCGACTTGACTCGATACGATTCGCTGCTTAACAGACATTCACCGTTTCTCTCGTTATTGTAGCAATTTTTTATTTGGCTATAAATACACACTTAAGTGCATTTTTTATTGTCAAAATCACCTGCAGTTTAGCAGTTTATCGTTTTGCGAGCTGAAAGAAGCGATTTTCAGGTGTACATGCAGGATTTTCCACTTGATGAAAACAGAAACTTGATTTTATACAATTTCCTCATCTTTTATTTTTAATTTTAATTTCTTAGTCCTTTCATCTAATTAATTCATCAACGCCGTCTAGTGAATTCGGCATTTATTTAAAAAGCAAATGATACACATGCCAACGACTGTATTTTACTATGATAAAAATATATATTTAATAAACTTCGACCATGCTCTTCTATCATAACAATATAAAAGAAGCAATCACATTGGTAGATCGTCAATATATATAGATATAACTATTGCAATTAGTAATTCCATCATTATATCATCATTAATTTCATTATTGTATGAAAATCTCAGTTTATCATTTGTTGCATAATTACAGCAAAATACTATTTGATAACAACAAACCTTTTTATACACTACTAAATCTATTCAGTGACTCACGCAGTCGTTGTCTGTAAAATAAGCGCATAAATCGTTAAGGTATTGTCATTCGCCGAAAGCAATATTCGAGCCTCTTATATCAATCGCAATAAAATATGAGGAAGCACCGGGCATCATCGTAATTTTTACAAATCATCAGGTATTTGTTCTCAAATTGCCGCTGATCTACTGGGTAGTGTATTTAGTGTAGTGCGCCCTAAGCCAAGATAAGCTGGAGCAGCTTACCGTAAATCTTCCCCTATGGCGATAATATGTAACAAGCACGCAGAATGCACGCTCATTTCTCTTGTTTTGATTAAGCGTTATGATTTGTTGTGTGTCTTATGCTTCTGTGTGATGGTATTCGAGCTAGGTCCCTACGATGTCCTAAGAAAGGATGCTGGAAATGGGTTTTAACGCCTGGGCTTGGCGGGAGGGCCTAACATGAATATTAAAGATACGAACTGCTAGTCGAGCGCGACATCTCGATCGACGTTCGACCTCTTTCAATGTACACGCGCTGCAAGTCGCATGTCATCACAACAATGCACATCCTTTAAGAAAAGAAAATGAGGCAAAATACAGAAATGTCTTGAGACTGACCTGTTTTGGGAGGATTTCTTTTTATCCTCATCCATTTGTAAAGACCACCTTCCCCTGATGGTGACTGCGCCTCGCCATTCGAGCTGGATGTTGGCGACCTCCCGTTCGTAATGGCAGTCGCTCTCGTCTCATCGTCCGTCGCAGCTCCGTTAGAGCCTATTGGTTGTCCGCTGGTCGGTTCTTGCCCGGACCCCAACGCACACGACGTTGGTGACGGTGAATCAAGGTTCGTTATCGACGGCGAATCGCTATTGTAGCTACCATTAAAGTTGACCCCCGACGTCGCACACGACACCGCCGACGTGGGACTTCGGACATGTTTGTGGATGTGGGGGTATTCGGTCTCGGAGTTCCCGTAATGATTGACGGAACCGGGGTAGGCATACGCCGAACGGTTATAAACATAGTTCATACTGGACATCGAGTTGCAGGTCGATGGCGGGTTGTAATCGTGGAGACGATGTCGACTATCACCGAGGTGTGAGTACGAGTTAGTGGTGCTTTGAACTCCGATGCCCGATACGAGATGGCCATCGAATCCTTGCGGGTCGAGGCCCCCGTACGACTTGGCATGGCCCTGGTAGAGCCCTACCCCCTGCGATACGGCAGCGCTGCAATAATCAAGCCCTCTCACTCCAGAATACATGCTGGTTTGATCTGGTGAGGTATAGTCGGCATACGGTGTGCTAGCAGTCGTCGTCGACGATTTATCCATGGCCAGAATCAAGTCCGCCGATTGAGAGTAATGACGGTATATTCCGACCAGTTCGAGCTGCCAGTCTGGATTTGGTTGTAATGATAAATGACTGTTGGTTTGTCTCTCTCTCTAGGTGGGCGCCGGCACGGGCCCAATATGTGTGGATGGCAACCAACCACGTGATACCGGTCCACCAATCAGTGTTGACTTTACGAGTGGTGAAGAGTTTGGCGCTGGTTTTAGGCTCCCATACACACACATATCATGCATGGAGTACTTTGAAATTAATGTTTACATCGGGGATCTGTAAGAAAGCAGAAATATTTTTCCAAACACTGAGAAGCCAAGCCACAAGTCGGGATCAATGTCTTTATTGGTTTAGGCACGTGCCTACCAAAATTATCATCCACGTCGCTTTCCTGCTTCACCAATCAACCAAAATAAATATATATAACACCATATTATAACCCAAAATAGTTACACTGTCATTATCATATCGAAAACATGAAATGAACATAATTCCCTTTAAAATAAAACGAAAAATAAATAAATAAAAAATGAAAAATTAAATCTTTAACATTTAAGTGCTCACTTTTTTGTTTTTAATTACAATAATTAATTAGTAGGGTTATTGTTCTTCCTGAAAGTATATCATTAATGTATTAAAATAACGCATTTTCCATTTACATGTTTAAATGCGCGTTACACTCATGTTATCAACAACAAAAACTGAGTGTAGAGAAATTTATAAAAGGTATTGAGAGACTGCTGGTTACGAAGAAATCTGGCCGGTACGTTATTCCACAGTTTGGGAGCAGCAGTTGTGAATGCCATTAATCGTAATGATGTTTTGCTTCTTAAATACATGTTTACTGACGTTTAGAAAATGGCCTTAATACACCACCGACATACTACATAAAAGTATGCTAGATACCTCATCATATTAAGTTTGCAGTTGCATCAAATATTATAAAATATTACCAGTAAGATTTAAACAAGAACCGTTAACTTAATCAGATTGCTTTCGAAAGTGCCACATGTTAAGGTCAAGAAATTATTCGTGTAGTTGATTAGTGATAAGATGTTTATGCATTGTTGCATTATAAATTACAAGGGGGTGTAATTTTGAATACCTCTATCTTTCAATGAAGAATTTAGATCGTTTTATGCTGAATCATTTCCCTTTTTAACCAACGCTTTAACATTATGAAACTGCACCCCTGCAGTCCCACACATGCATTATTACGTGGAGATGGGGCGATTTTTCTGCACGTCAAACATCAGCGCTCGCAGTAATTGAAAACCACTTTACGCAGTAAGCGTATTGGAACACACACGGTTAGAATCTCATGGTTCTATTTACCCATTCCATTCATTCAAATGATTATAACAAGGCGAAATGACCCCCTTTCTAGAAAAAAAGGAAGAGATCTATAATTATCACGATATTACTCATTCTTTTATTTGCCAGATAATTATCAGCACTGTGGGATAGATAGTACAGCGGCGGGTGGTATGAACATGATACGCGGCGAACAGGTGTGTTCTGTCTCACATGCATACACAACCGGGACTTATAACGTTTGCAACGTCATCAAAAATATATTATCAATGATCAGAGATATTAAAATAGGGAGATAAAATTAGATCATTTAAAAGTGCACAAAACCTCTCCATTGATGTACAGGTATAGATAGCACTACTAACCTGGCAATATTAAATGCCATAGTCTTATCTCTACACTTAAGCGTGATATCAAATGCATTCGATAACATCGCTCATAACCTAGAATCTTTTATTCAGGTTTGAATACCTTTAATGGTGAATTGTAAGACATATCCCATGCTTATAATTGGTAAAACAATGAAATGTTCATTAAAAAAAAAAATGATATAAACACGTAATCTTATTTAAGGTTGTTGCCAGCAGTTTGAATCGTGAACCAAGTTGGTCTTATTTTATAGTTCTTATATTTATGAAATTTAATTACCTTATCTAGTTTTGTATTTGACTAGAAGTGTAAGTTTGTTTTCACTAATTTTGAATTTTCCTTAACTTGTGCTTGATTGATGGCGATTTCGTTCTTCAACCATTTGCGACAAAAGAGTGGTTGTGTTATACAAAATACTTGTATTTTTTAAATCAAAATATTAAGACTAAATGTATAATGACTACATAGTATTGAATGTCCACTATATGAAAAATGTCCCCTCAGATTTCGGACACTACCAAAGAATGCTACACAAAACTATGACCAAAAGGAAAAATAAAACAAAACCAAATACAAAATAGAGCAGAAGTCGGTAAATAGCGAATAAAATGATTAAACCAGACGCGGTCAATTTTTGATGACCTAGATATCTATTTCTATTCACTATTCACGACTCTATACTCACTCCATTAGTATTACGACCATTTCCTTTGAAGTCGCCCTATACATTAGGTCAATTGTATCTAGATTTAGTACCCAAATCCTTGTGATATTCCAGATATGTACTGCACGTTTTTCCTCCGACAATTTTAAGAATAGTAAATTACACTTGACGTACCACACGAGCGGTTTAATGCGTCGAGCAAAGACTCCTCATATAGTGTGTTCATATATCGATGACGTTTGTGTGTTTACATTTCTGGGATAAATTATTTTAGGTTTCAGTGGTGTTTAAAAGAACCAAAGATACATGTAAACAAATAGAAGAAGAAAAACAGCAACCAAAGGAAGACAAAAAAGGTAACAAGTGATAAAATGAACTAAAAGACGGCATCTGTAAGTTTTCTGCATTTTCTGCAACGTTACGTTTTACTGATAAAAATGTGAATCCTTAAGGCCCGGTCACTCAGCCTTTCGCGTCTGTATCGCGGGTAAAATTTCGCGATTTTTTTTTGCCCGCGGTTGCCCGTGGTGGAAAATGTGCAAAATTGGCTTACCCGCGGTTTACCCGTGGTATGCCCGCGGAACAGACGCCGGCGACTGTTCCGCGTCCTTATCGCGGGTGAAGCGCGGCGGTACCGCGGCCTACCACGGGTATAATAAAGCAGCCGAACCGGGCTGTAGAAATCATAACCGCTCCGTGCTTACACGCGGTACACACGCTAATGCACGTGATAACAACGCCGCGGTACAGACGCGGAACAAACGTGCTATGACCGTGCTCCACCCGCGATTACCCGCTAAAATTTCGCGTACTACCGCGTGTAACCACGTCTTAACCGCGGCCGTAGCACGTCCTAGCACGTTCGTTCCGCGTCTGTACCGCGTCTTTACCGCGTGTGTACCACGTGTACCACGTGTACCGCCCGCGATTACCCGCGGTCTAAATTTTTGGGCAGCCCAAAACTTTTTCGCGCGGCCAACCGCGTGTGAATTTCTTACCGCGTGTAACGACGAGTAAAGTACGGCTGTATCGCGTCTTTATCGCGACCTCAAAGCGTCCAACAGCGTCTGCTTCACGGGCAGAAATTTTTGGCCGTGATTCGGCCGCGATACACCCGTGGAGGGCTGTGTGACCGGGCCTTTACTGTTGAATAAACTGGAAATAAGAAGAAGATTACAAATAACAGAATAACAAAACACCATAGAAACAAAATAGACAAAAGATATGTAGAAAGGAACTACATGTAGGTCAATGAGAGTGAAGGAAGAAAGACGAACAAAGAAGGAGACAAGAAGATTAGAATTAAAAACAAATGAGAAGGGAACCTAATAAACGATAAGAAGCAGAAAGATAAAAATGTAAAAAGAAGACAACTGACATGAAAACTAGACAAGAGGGTAGAATGGGGAAAGCGTTAGCAATAAAGAATTGCCATTTGAAGTGAAGAGGGCGCACCATAAAGACGATTCCACCGCTCGCCCGGTTGTCACGCCATTATATTACAGCGTTCTAAAATATATTCTAATATGCTTTAGACAGTGATAGATATATACGTTGTTTTCTCTTTGTTTAGTCTATAATTCGAAGTTTTTGCGTATGAGGTGAGAGCAATGAACAATATAAATGGAGGCATGTGTAATTTGGCATGATTTAATTATGATTCTGAGGTCTAATCTAAATTTTAAAAACGTGTTTTGGGCGGCACATCTTCGTAAACTATTGATTAAATTCGACATTATTTGGGATATAATATTTGAAATAGTTATTATTTGGCTGAAGTTCGTGTTTCTATAGCCACGGATAAGTGCAGTGCTTACAAAAGGCTGAGAGCTGAAACTCTGCTAGAGGAAAGAAAAAATATATGGTACGATCGTCACTTCGTATCAGAAATCGTGACGATTGTCTTGAAAAATCAACCCCTCCACCTTCTTTCTTCTCTTAAAAAATCGATGACAATAAGCACAATGGTGGATATTAAATGTCATTCTCTGGAGAGGAATTATAGCTAATTTTTGAAAAGATGGAATTGAACCTACGGCGCCGGCACGGAGTTAAAATGCTGTTCGGGATCAGACCTCTAAGCACAATTCAAACTTTTCTTTTACAATCACCAGTCTTAAGGGGCGACAATCGTAAATTTTATGCGGGAAGCTGTAGAAATGTTTCATGTCCCAATTAACTCGAATCATATCGCGAGAGTGACTCTGTTCTCTATTGTTAATCAGAGAAGGGTGTGTAGGCACGGTTAATCGGACTCAAATGGGTGCCCATTTTTTTTTTGAGTGGAAAATCGCACCTATTTAGAGTATAAATAATCCATGTTTGTTGAATAGGTGCAAAGCCAGTTCATGGTCGGACAAGAGCCCACGAACACGATGAAAAGAATTTGTTCTCGTTAAAATATGGTAAATACAAACTGACATTAACCATGCATAGTGTACACAGTATGACCACACAATGATTATAATAGGAAATAATTATCTGCTTCAAAAATGTAATTCGACACTTATGAACAGCAGAAGTGACTTAATAACTATTTTATTTAAATGATGTAAGTTAATGAGGTTATAACGTTGGTCTATTAAACAAAGTGGCACAACATCTGCCTGTAATGTATGTAGGCATGATGACACAATTCTTAATATTTCATAAGTTATTGTAAGAGGAAATATAAAAATCATGATATATGTAATTCAACCAGTTGCATAAGGTTTTGAATGCCATTCCCTTATTCGTGGTAATAGCACTGAACTTATATCTTTTCAATTCTGTATTTATATTTATTGGTTTCATTTTATTATTATTTGTGTTATTATTAGTATTATTATTGTCATTGTCATTGTTATTATCATTATTAGTATTTTTATTATTATTATTATTATTCATGGGGGGGGCGGGCAACTATCAATCGACTTGCCTAAGGGTAAATATTGTTTGAATACCATTGCAATCTGCACATTACTCAAATTTCAGGAGACTCCCCGTTTAGTTCTAAAATTCCGCTTTTAATGAGGGTGGGGAAACTGCCCTTCTATATGAAATCCAATTTCCTTAATTCCCTCCACCCCCTATTTAAACCCGAACTTTGTTACCTTGTATTTTGCCGATAGCCTATGATAATTTACCGTCAACATGGCAGCAGGGATTTTAACGGGGGCGTCACCCACCTTATTCCTTCCAGCGATGCATGGCCTCGCCATTTTGCTATTAAGCACACGGTATAAATTGAATTTAAGATTATCGGTCAAATGAATGAATTTAAAAAGCAATGTATTGGTGTTAAGATCTCAAGTTTTAAATATCAAAGCATTAAAATGAACATACAAATAACATTTCAGAAGAAAATAGAAACTTCTTTCAATGTCATTGTTTTGTATCGATTTTACTCAATGTTCAAGTTATGGTTCAGTAAAGAAATTGAATGAACCGTGCTAAACATATTTAAAGATATTTACGTGATATCTCATGTTCTATTTTGATATTGGCTGTAATGAACTTTTGTGTAATTATCTGACAGGTACGCCAAATTGAAGCCATCGCAAAGATTTTGTCTTTGCCTAAGTCTCCCCACCCAGCGTTCTAAAAGTGGTTTCGTACGAATCGCGCGCGCGCACACACACACACATACAGGTAAAACCTGCCAAATGGGGATATAATATCTTTTACTATGTAATTGGGAATATTGGAATTTGAGGTGTTTTTATAAAGATTCATTTTCTTTGATTAATGTTACTCCAGATAAATGAATATAATTACATTTTGTCAAAGAATAACAAGAGTTTAGCCACCTTTTTTTTTTATGTGAGAGTTTACTTCAAATGGCGCTGTTCATTTATCAGAATTTTAAAATCTTAGATGATACGCAATGTAGCGCTCGAAAGTGTGGCGTCCTACAGAAAACGGGTAGAAGACTCCTCTCGGGTCACTTTTACCAAAATTAGCAACATATAAGAAACTTTCCAACTGGGGATATCCACAGTTGCCAGTGTATTCCCACTAGGAAGTTATCATCGTGGCCCGGGATATAATTAACTTTTTTTTGGTATAAATCTGACAAAAAACACTCAATGGGTGCCCATAATGATACTGAATGTGAAGATGTTGTTTAAACAATGCTATAAGTCTACTAAGCTTAGGTGATTTCGTGCTTTCGGTGTAAACGTGACATCTTAACACTCTGATCAAAGGTTAGTGCTATCTTCTTGAAAGATTCGATATAATATTGAACATTCACAAAGTTGTACAATATCTATAAAGTGAAATAACAATGTGAATCATAATGTCATAAACGCCACAAGAGAATACAGAATAGAGTCAATAATGAGATTTTCAAAATTAAGGTAGACACGAACATGACTGTTGAGTGTCCGACCGAAGGCGGAGAAGGATATTATGCTCTAAATAGGAAGATATTTAATAACAAATGGGGGATCCTTTGAAAGCGCACCGCACTGTGAACATGCAATTATCGGAGGCATCACGTTCTCTTTATAGGCGATTATTTCACGTTTCATCATCAACCTTTCGTCTTGATAATGAATATATAAGATTCGCAAGGAAAACGTGCTAAAGTGCATATCCTTGTCGGCTTAGGCGCCGAAAGTCTCGGCTCAGACACAGCTCAAGGTGGACCCCGCAAGGCCGAGTTCCCCCACGTGAAAGTAAGAAAAAGAATAAGTACATTTCGCGCCGGCTTGTCATAGGAAAATGAAATAAATTAGAAAGTATGGTTGAGAGAGAGAGAGAGCGAGAAAGCGAGATTGGTAGAGAGAGAGAGAGATATACTAGTCGTGCGACATCAGCCGATAAATTAGTCAGTTAAATGATTCTTTTCCCGCCTCGGTCCGTGTGCGATTATTTGAGTGCCTTCTTGATTGATTTTTGTTAACTATTGCAATTACAACCCATGAAATTGAAGCGCATTTATCTGGAAGTTGAGCGGTCATAGTCATGAGATGCTCTGCTAAACACGTTTGTAATCAGATAATAGTGACCCGACACTTTGCTCCAACGACACATGCTTCGGTCTTTATTTCGTCAAAGATATAGGGTTAGAGTTAGAATTAGATATGGTTGGGGTTAGGGTTCGAATTAGGGTTAGTGTTAGGGTTAGGGTCATTTGAGTGTACAAAATTGACCTCGGCGCGAATGTCGTCAGTGTCAATGTCGTAAAGCCCTCATAATTCTTACCAAGGCCTGACTTCATGTTGGATTTCGAAACACTTTTGATCTCATTGTGACATCGCAAATAAGTGTCATTGATTGTTATGGTCTATACACTTATCTACACAACATGTTCACACCTAAACGAAATGACGATTTTAATGAGCTTTGTCGGGGTGATAAAAGTCATTTAAAATGAAAATGATATCTGTACTTTTCTATCAGCACTCGATCCGCCATCTTTAACATATCCTCCGCACATATACCTTTCTTTCAATTGTTTTTTGTTGTTGGTACAATCCAATTTTGATTGGATTGGGCAGAATTCAGTGGTGTGGAAAATAACAAACATATGCTACCTTATGGGATTTCATCAAGTTTAAAAAAAAAACAATCCCACACTCATGATAGTTGTCTCGAACATCTCTCAGTGAGGTTTTTGCAATACGTACCCCCTCCCTCTCAATATATCTGCCTCATACATTGTATTTAAAGAGACGAACAAACAAATAAAAACACACACATATAAGAACAAATAAACAATCATACACACAAGTACAAAAATATTGAAATACGAAAACGAAAACAAACACACCGAAACAAAAAATCAAGACCTTCTGCTTTTTCAGTATCTATAGATTTCGTTACTTTTTTTACATGCCAAAAGTCGAAGTCGTATAAAGAGAAGTGCCTAATTTCAATTTTAATCCTTGTTTTTATATCATATTCCAAACTTCTTCTTTATCAAACGGTCATAATCGTCTAGATAGTTCGTTGTGTATGACATAATCAGGAGCATATACATGTTAGCAGGGGCATAGTTACGGAAGGGGGTGGGGGGGGGGTGGGTGAATAACGAAATATTGTGATTGGTTAAGGACCATTAAATAAAGATGATACGACCATTTTGGACACATCATTCTCAATCGATGGGATTGTATTTTTGCATTTAATTAACATAGATGTAGAAGGACCAGTCCCCCATGACACAGGTACCCCCTCTTTGTATAAACCTTCCCTACTCGACATGAGGGCAATTCCGGCACAATTTTTCTAATGTGGGAAGTTAAGGGGGGGGGCTGTCGCCTCTTGTTTGAATAATTCTACGCCTGCGTGCAAGCAAACTCAGCCCTCTGTCACTTTTCTAATGTACTCTTATGAAGCTGTTTAATATCTGCTACAGTTTTTTCATTTGAGGCCTTATACTCGTACTCTATTGCTTCGACAGTTCGACTCATAAATGAAGCACTTTTCGGGATTCATAAACGAACGGGTGACTTCTGGTCTTATTCAAACAGACAATCCTCACAGACATTATAAAATCGCTGGTCTCCATGCATGGGACAAAAAGTATAGAAAAGAAAAGGAAAATAACTTATTCAATTTTTGCGGCTCACGATGATCTTTCAAAATATTTCGAATTTGACCTTTTCGGTTTTGTTCAGCGAATGATTGACTCGATGTGGGATGGTAAATACTAGAATGGAACAATGTATGAGGAAAGACGGACAAGCCTGTTAAGGAAAACATTTGGCTTCATCTAAGATTGCAATATACTTCAAGAGGGTTCTACTTTGGTTGCGTCCATACAGATGTTTATTTCATTTATCTAACATTACTAATCGTCCTGTGTGTCAAGTCACAATTTCTACTTACAGTTTCTGGAACCTGTAGATTCCCTGTTTGAATAATTCGTATCCTACACATTTAGCAATGATTCGACTCTGATTCTGTTCTACATATATATATAAAAACTGTCGGTTCTCAAACGAGCCTGTGGATGGAAAGCAACATATTCTGCTGTCCACACGGAGTAAGATGGCTTCCTTGAGGAACGACTTATTTAACAGAAGACAAATGTTGAGAGAGAAAGAAAAAAATATATCACTTTCGCTCTTCTTACCAGGCTCTGTTGGAAATTATGACACAAAGCATCGATTGAATCCCCGTTTCTGATATTACTGAATCGAAATCGAGAGCAGTGAATGTTTGATCATGTAGACTGGTAATGCAAAAGTAATGCCTGCATGGGTTGTAACCCCGGAACGGCATTAGAGTTTAGTTTGACTAGACACCAATCTAATATTTCCACTCTCAACCCAGATTTTTTTAAATTTTAGTCAGAGGGTATCCGGTAGGAAATTATTATTCTCTCGAATGATGTGAGCACCACTTTTGGCATGAGTAGTAGCTTAGCCAAACCCAGGGTAATAATGTTGCAACGACTCTAGTTGCTGTGCGTGGTGAACATGGATGCTTTACGAGTGGCCCATATTATTTCTACTGCTCTAGTTATTATTTTAAGAAAAGCAATTTGACTGTTGGTCAGGATATTTTCCTAATCACGCCATGGTTAGAACGACTAAATTTAGTCATGAACATCTCTAAAATGAGGGCGTGGTATTAGGACATGGTATGGACACCACCCAAAGACTCGAGGAAGTCAAAGACTATTTTAATAGTTGAATATAGCTGCTCAAAGATGCATCAATATTAGGCCCATTCGACCACAACGTGTTCTACAAAAGGATAATTCAATCATTCTCACTATAAAGGTGTCAATCCAGTTTGGATCTTCAGAAAATTGCTGCTGAAAATAGCGACATGAAAAGAAACAGTTTGTGTAATTATTACAATCGTTTGAAGCAGTATTGTTTCTTCAGGTCAACTGAAAATGTCCAAAATAGTAAGGTATCTATTGTAGAATGATTGATGAGATAAGTCACACGTATTCTGCACTCTTTGCTTGAACCTGCAGAGTACAACTTTTGAGTGGGTCTAACCAGGGACTGTCTAAGATACCAGAGTTCATTCCTAAAATGGAGCATGGACAAAGTGGCTGAGTCATTGACTTGTAGATAAGGAAACAAATGCAGAAGAGCAAGTCTGAGGCACAGGCCTACAGATCAGAAATACTGTAATAACATACATATGTATTTTATAGGTTTTGTATATTTCAATTCATATTTATATAAAACTTAAGCAAGTGTTTTGTCATCTGATAATATTTAATCGTCTGATGGGACTGGATATCCTGAATAAATATGGACAACTAAATTGTGTTTCATGATGCTAGGTCGATGTGTTCAAACCTTAAAACTCAGTTGCGCATGAATCTCAGTTTTCTTCTAAGAGTTTTTTATCTGAATGTAAGTAAGAAGAAAAAAGGAAGAAAAACATATTCAGAAGACAAAATATAAACACGTTCATTATCAGTTTTGTAAGGAATTTTCATTACGTACATGTATATTCTCACAGTCAGGATAACGTTGAGAAATTCATATCAATTATATGATTTTTATATACAGTTACGCCTTTTTAGCTCTCCCCATAATGTTGCTCATGCGTCCCATATGTTTATACCCTTAATTATTCCCTTCGACATGAATTAAAACTAGCAACATCCCGAATTCGTATGTGTCTGTTCTGTGTATAAATCGTAAAACATGTAATTAATTCATGATTATGAAATATTTAGTGATGCAATGTCAATAAGTTACTAAAGCGATAAAAGTGGTAGTTTTAAGCGCCATCACTTCTATCCGCTATATGAAGTGGCTAAACGACGATTTATGAATGTAATTTTTTGTAGATTTATCATGTTTTGGTGAGCGAAATGACCTAAAAATATTAGAACTGTTGAATGTTCAAGAAGTCATTCTCACTCCGCTGAAAAACAGCACATAAATCTTAACTTTCCCCATCCCCTCTTTCCAAAATGGCGTCAGTCAAAGAAAAGCATTTAGCGACCCGAGTACCAGCGCATAGTTTCCCACAGGGCATTTGACAACTTTCCTCTGTCTTCAGTCCATATACCCATCTATCACCCGACCTGTCTGCCTCGCCTGGCCCGACAGTGTCGGCGTCTTCTCTTATGCCTTTCTGATCAAATTTATGTAAGGGGAGAAGGAGGAGACAGAGATGGGGGAAAATTACCGGGTAAAGCAATTGGAAATCGGAGGCAAAAGAAAACGGGTTATATCAGCGAGCCCTTGGGAGAAAGAGAGAAACTTGGAAGAAGCAAAAGGAGGATATATGAAAAGAAAGAGCGGGAGAGAGGTAACATGGAAAACGGTACGCATGAAATAAGGGAAAGGATTAAAAGAAACGACGGGTGAGAGTTAAGGACTGAATAACGCATTGTAAGATGGAAACATGGATGGAAAGATGGATAGAATCGGCATGGTGATAGACAGATAGTAGATGTAGGAAGGTGAAACTGATGAGTGAAAGACAGATTATTGTGGAGGATATTTTGCAGTGCAGTGCGTCAAGCATAGTTATTGCCGAAAGGCTACATTAAGATTCTATTTAGCAATCATGCTCGAAGTCAACAAGTCACAGACACCATGCCTCGTTTATACAGAGGGACATAATTATTAAATTATTATACGTACAAACGATTCTCAAAATATACACAAATCAGTATTTAGGGCAAAATGTTGTCTGACATGACCTTAAAGTTGTAATTAAGATCCAAAAGGTGTAATGCACAAAAAGTTTTAAAAAATACAATGGATTTTAAAAGCAAAATAAACAACACCGAGTAAAATGAACCAAGTGGAACCATTGGGAACTTTAAAAAAGGTCCAGAGCTGAACCCAAACTCCATTTCAAGAATTTCAAATCTCAAGGTATTCGATGGCCTCAAAGAAGTCATAAGCCTCTCCTTTTTCTGTAGCATTGGTTGGTCGGTTCTCTGTTGATGATAATTCTATCATTTAATCATTTACTGATCTGCAGTGGCCTGCATTATTATGATAAACTTTGATGTCATCCACCCCAAGGTGATTATACATTGGCGATAAATAGGATGAGTGTCTGTTTAGGAGATAACTACGTCAGTAAATGATTTTATGACACGTTTTAAGGGAAACAATTAATACTACACTTCGAAAAAACGTTAACCAATTAAGGATTTCAAAAAAAGTTATCTGTGTAATACGATTATTCTAAAGTGGGTGGATCATCTGCTTCATCACGACACTTAAAGGTAGGCGTATAGGGTGTCATCGTAAGAGCCATAAAAACACTTTCATTATGACAGAATGTTTGGACTGGAAGATAAAACGTTAACGAGAAACGTGTGCCTCTGGAGATCTTTAATATGTGATTCTCATGGTCAAAGACAATGTTGCCTCAACTTACCCAAGCAACCCCTCTTCAAAATCTTCTCGAGGCTAGAATTAATTGTATTTATCAACTGTCATTTAATGGAAAATTGCCACTTGAAAACAGATACATGACTCCTCTGGAAAACAAACCTCGGACGAGGATGTATTTTAGCCGTCGCCGGAGCCCTCAAATATCCGAAGGGCTGTGCTTGGATATCCTCCATCCATGCATCAAGATCGACCAGTGCTGATTGCCAATTTGCCAAGAAATCTCATGTTTCTTTTACTTGTGTCTCGAAACATGGCAGATCGGGCACAGATTTGTGGGGTTTGTGTAAGTAAAATCTGTTAGATTTCATCTGTTTTGAAGCGGGAAAAGTTTGGTCTTTTTCTGGAGCTAGAATTTTCAAGTTCGAGGTCATTTGAAAACAAACACAACTTCGAACAATGTCAAATTCGAAAAGTTTGGTCTTTTTCTGGAGCTAGAATTTTCAAGTTCGAGGTCATTTGAAAACAGACGCAACTTCAAACAAAGTCAAATTCGAGAATATCTTTCTTAAACAAAATAAGAAGTTGGTAAGAAGATGAAAAGAGAAAATATGTTGATGGGAAGAAGTTTAAGATAGATGCAAATAGTCATGGAAAAGGGTGAATAAAGGTTGGCTGGAAATCTGAGCAAACCAAGTACAGTATTGGTAAATCAACAAAAAGATTCGTCGAATTACTTTAATTCTGACAAGTTTCAGTTTAGAGTAGCAGGTAGATAAGAGGTGAAAATTGGAGGATGGAACAAACAAGGAAACAAGAGGCAAACGTCTTTTGAAGAAAGACCGGAAAGTTTCCACCATCCCAAAGATTTTCCAAAAGTCAACGTACAATGTATATTACATTTCTTGTGGGTCATCTATTGAAAATGTGCAAACATAATGATTCTATCGTCAACACAATATGATACTCAAATTACACTTAAGCTGATTTTCGAATGGCTTAGCGATCTTGTTAGTTATAATTTTGCTTGAATTTGCCATTCACAATTTTCAAAGTCGATACATTTATGCGCAATTCAGACAGTCACGTTGTGCACATTACACCATATTATCACACTATATTCCAAATATCAAACAATTCAATAGACAGCTTACACACCCACGATATATGGTAAAGATATGGCGTTGACGAAGATGTAATACTATCTCACTATAGCTATATACAATACCATAATATAACATACCATACATAGCATACCATACGTACAATACCACATCATATTCCGCCTTCGATGGTATACGCCTCCATACGTACCGTATAGTCTACCCTATCCTCAACTACGATAGATACATTTGGTGATGAAATAATATATCATTAAAAATATTGATGAAAGACGATAAAACATCATAAATCTAGGATCACACTACTATGATATAATATGACTAATGTCAAAATACATACAGAGCTTTCAGGTAAATAAGCTGACACTAAATTTGAAGAATACAAAGTTGATTTTAGTTCGGTACTCGTCAATTACAGCACTGTCTGATTTATTTCATTACATAAACAAGAGTTAGAATATTCAAATATCTTGGCGTAATGTTTGATGAACAATAATTGACTTTATATACGTCTCTTTAGTAATCTAGCCATCTGATTGGTCGAAATTGGAGTCGTGATTTTAGCCATGTCTGCTTACCGGTTTAGTCTTTAAAAGATGCCCGGTTGCCCGCCTTCCGGTAAATAGTCTTTTAAAAAGATGCCCACATGCCCCGGTTAACGGGAAGCATAATTACATTTTGATGAGATCCCCATTGGTTTACGCGTTAAAAGTGTGTATGCGATTCCCAAATGATTGTAACATTCAGTCATCTTTGCAGCGAAGATTAACAGACAGTGTCTCAGATTTTCTGTGATTTTTTTTAACCAATCTTTACTCAAGAAAAGAATAAGGTAAATAGTCTTGGTAGATTTTTGTGTGAATTCGGTATATATAAGATATATCGACTGCTTTAATATTCGAGGCCTAGCTGTTTCTATACTGGCTCTCGGGGACGCCATGAGCATGGCAGGATGCAACGTCCCCTTGAGCCTATAACAACAGCTAGGCCTCTCTTATCAGTCGATATAGATTATATAATATGGCCCAAAATGTCTCATAACGACCCGGGTTCTTGAGACGATCTGCAAAACCTGTATTACCAAATATTACCAGATGAGTTTTTGAAAATATTATGTTGTTGAATAAATCCACATTTAGACTGTTGTGAGGTTGAATGATCAAACATGTCTTCAAGAATATTTGATAGGATATTAAAATTACATAATAGAATGGCGAGAATGATACTGGATGCAAATCTGCGAACTCATGTACCGTCCTAAATTGGCAAGAACTGCCCTTGCGATGGAATCAACACAGGATGATCCAAGTGTATAAATATTCATGATCTCACACCTGATTATTTGAGAATTTTTTTTCTTCACCAGGCCTATTCATTCTTTTGGCACGAAATTTCGGACTAAATGCTGCACATCGTACTTTTGAATACATGGTGTATACAGGGTGGAACAGTCTAAGTGTGAATCAAAGAAATAGTCGCTCATTGCATGCCTTTAAATTGTCACTGAATGATCCAATTTAATTCGCTGATATACATGTACATGTACCAACGACAAAAGGTTGAGATATGATCAAATTCTGAAATATATTGCTACTTTTGTAATCAAACCACTGTCCCCCTCCACTCCATTTATTTTTCCTTGATGAATTTAGTTATAAAAAGTACGGTTAGCTTTAGTTTAACCTTGTTTTTCTCTTGTTGTTTTATTTTTATTTTTTTGACGGGGGATTTCAATGAAGTCTTTGATTTCGCCTTTATTATTGATAGATTATTTTTAATTTGGTACATAATTATACAACTTAGCAATTTGTCTATAATTTCATTCTTTAATCGTATCATTTTTTAAGCCAAGAGGGCCAATGCGGAAAGCAGTTTTGCAACTGACAGTGCCACCCTGTAGAAATAAAACACTACAAGTAGATAAGTGATAGATAAACAAATATAAAGTAAGTAAAGAAATAGATAAATAAATATATAAATAATTTCTAGGAGTATTGGCATTAAAGAACAATCGGAGAGAGAGAGAATTAGAGAGAAAGGAAGGGGGCGAGAGAGAGTATTAGAGAGAGAGAGACACACACACACATACCCACGTACAAAAAACACACATAAACAGATGAAGGAAGATATATACAGTGTAAGAGAGAGACAGATATAGAAAAAGAGAGAGGAAGAGGGAGAAAATTGAGATAGAAAGAGAGAGGGCGGGAGAAATAGAAGGCAAGAGAATAGTGGAACAGGGAGGAGGTGTAAGATACAGGGGGTTGTATGGTACCAGCAGGCTCCTTGTAACTCTACCATACCCGAGGGAACGCGACATCGAGGCAACCCTTCCACCACTTAACACCAAAATTTGCATCCAACCTACAAGACCATTGATCAAAACGCCCTCGTTATCAATCACTTTTCAACAACTCCGTTCACACCTTTTGCAAACTGAACAGATTTTTCCCCTCTCGTGCTCAGTTCGAGAAGCTGATCTTGGGAAGACAAGACAGAAAAGAATAAGAAAGATAACGCCACGGATTGGATGGTGAATATGAGAGAAAAGAGGATGGAATTTCAGATTTTTAACGAGTTTTGAAAATTGCTGTTCTTAAGTCCGGGACTATCTGTCGCCGGCGTGCCAATCGTCCTCCACTAAACGCATCAAACGTTCGATATTCATACTATAACTCCACAGAAACAAGAACACAATTTTCAGGGTTGCCTTTTTCGGAATGTCAAACACACAAAAGATTTGTCAATAACCGTTTCAGTGTCAAAGATGCTTTTCTTTTTCTGTTAAGTACCGATAAGACTGACATTCCAAAACTGGTTGCAAATTTCTACTCAACATGCATGAGCAGGGGATTGAAGAAATGAATCAATTATTCAAGTTTCAATAGCATAAAGGTCCTCGGATCGAATGTAGCCTCTCTTACAACTTGATTGTTTTGTCAGGAATTCAACAAAGTTATACTCTTATACATTTTAGTGAAGAAGAATGAAGAATTACCTCATCACTGTAGAACAAATGGAACACATGGCACACTATAAGATTGGTTTGATAATATAATCATATAGCACATGCATTGTGCTCAAGTCGCGTAACAACATTTTGTCAGATATATTATATGCAAAACTGTTAACATAAAAAATTGAAACGATTTACATCATGTGCAGGCTGCTTTGAAAAACTGTTAAAAGGGGGAATTTGAAAAACATGATACTTTGCTGAATAATCGGAATATATTTATACAAAAGAAACTTTCGAATAATGTAATGTTACAAATCTAAAATTGAGCTTTTCAAATATTGGCGCCTCTATATATAATGATCTTCGCATGTCTTTCTTATTTCCTTTCGTGTTAATACTGTATGTCTACATCATCTTCGAAAGTCCTATCACCCTCCTTATCGATGCACATTCATCCTTATTCTAATTTGATATTCCTTGGTAATTATAATACAATGTATTACACTGGTCACAGTCATTAAAGCACATTTTGTTGATAATTTTATGAATGTTTTGTTGACGATAGTTGCATAATACATTCTCAAACTAAAGATTCAGATTGCATTACGGTTACATGATCACTATGATCTTTCGCTGCGCCGGTTTTTTTTTGACAATTTTTTTAAATAACACAGTAGATGATCTTTATGAAATGTCTCATAAATTCCCAGATTCCCTTGGAAGTGTATATTACTTCATGAAGCTTTCTTGAATATTATGCATTTTCCACTTTGTATTGATGTTTATTGGGTGGATTACGTGATATTTCGTTTTTTATAGAATATGAATCATTTGAGAACAAATGATAATAATAATAGTCTTAATTCGAAATCAAGAGCTAACAGCGCACGCAAGGCGTAAGCAATGGTCAATAGAAATATCATACATGTTTGGTGTTATGTCGTATCCGGAAATAATGAAGTTTATTTCATTTTAAAATTACGTTAATCATATTCATCTTTTTCATCGCGAATGGTGAAGCATAAAGAAGGTCGGTATTTGAACTTGACTCTAAATGTGAAGATTGTAACTAAAGAAATAACGTGCTTTATAGAAGAGAGAGAGAGAGAGAGAGAATGGCATAGAAAAGTGATCAAGGATTTGGTATCCGACATATCATCAGTCAACGCTATAAAATACTTGATTGGCTTTTATGTGTTTCAAAGCTTATATCATAATCCGAGTTTTACGGTCGTATCTGACTTTTATCAAGTGTGAAGTCTACCAACCTTCCTTGCCTTTGCAAAAAGCAGTTCTAAAAATCATCTCATTATACAAATTTCTCCAAATCCGACCCATCAAAGGACACGAGGTTCACCTTCACATCTTCAACATGAGAAGAAGGTATAGGGTTTTGAGAAAGAAGGTGGAGATTATGTGAAAGTTTGGTGCTGGAGCTTGCTGTTAATACCGTTATAATGAAGCCCATCTATCAGACGGTAGGGAGATGGCATCAATCATTGTTAACACGCCGCGATGTGTTATTCACGGATTTACGCTTTCGGATAGAAGAAGACAAGAAACGCCAAGTTCTCGCATCTTTTTAAACACCACTACTCATATTTTTTTCTCTTTCTCACTCTCCCGCATCGTCCAACCTCCCCTTTCTCTTTCTCTTATCTCTCCCTCTCTCTGTATCTCTCTCTCTCTCTCTCTCTCTATTTCTCTCTCTCTCTCTCTCTCTCTCTCTCCCTTTCTCTCGTTCTTACTCCACACCCTCATTCTCCCTCTTTTCTTCCCCCATATCGCCATCTCGCCTCTCTACACATCAACATGATCTAAGACATGTTAACTATCATAAACATGTCGCAAGAACAGAGTCTGTACACTGTTTTAGAATATTGCATTCATATCATTAAGGCATATATTTTGAAGACTCAATGAAATCTGTTTATGGGATAAAAGGGGTTTATTTCTTTTTTTGTTTTGCTAATTGGAAAACATTTTGTCGTTAAAAAAAACATCTTCAATTAGAATCCCTTTTTAAAGAAGAGGGAAACAGTCTATTTACGTTCTCTTTGTTTTATGGATCAGATTCACATTTATGTCTGTTTCTGTAGTTTAATTCTTCTAATATGTATTTTAATATGTATTCATATAAAAATGTCTGTCTTTTGTTCAGTTTCTGGTGTATTATGCTTATTTATGATAAGAAAATTATGCTTGATGTATAGGAACTTAGTATTTTGCCCATGAATTAGCTCATATTTTCCCCTTCATTATAGCATTGGCTGCTTTTATAAAATGCACAGGAGAAATACTATAACTTGATCAAAGTGCATGTCATGTAGCAATTATATGTGCTTTGTTAGCTGGATTTGGACAATTTTCAGCTCGAACCTTTCACTTAGCCGCTAACCTTTATACTCTTCACATAAAATGTTACAATTTGTGTGTGTCCTCAGTGTACTGGCATACCGCTCGCATCGTGGTCTCGTGGACACACCAATGGACGCAATGAATGCTGATGAAATGAGACTTTGAGATTTAACTAACTTTTATATGCCAGAAGACCAAACCGTCTTATCTAAAAGTAACACGATTACGACGATACACTATTTGTTTGAATAAATACAAGTCTAAACTGATATCATATCAGTATTTCTGTTTGTATTCCAAATAATGAAAACAGCTTGTATATATATACATATATACGCACATAATATATGCACATTAAAAAATAACCTGTATAGCTGACATCATCAAATTCAATTAGTGGGTCACACATAAGAATAAATATGTTTGCACAGATTATTTTAAAGCTTTCATCAAACAGTTCCACTTTTCGTAAGAAGGCTTATAGCTTGAGTCTACCTTAAAATGATTGCAGAACAAAACACATACTTTGTTTTCTATATCGAAAAAGCAAACACACATTCTTAATTTTGTTTTCGATGGACACTTCATTCGGCATTGTTTTCTTGACAATCTCTAATCATTAAGGCACCGTGAAACTTGTTTTGCTCCATGCCTATGGCATTCGACTATGTTTAACTGTACCGTTATAAATACATTTTGAGGAAAAAAAATTGGAGAGAGGAATAATGACTACATACCATTCCTGCTTTGTCACTCTTGCGTTTACAAAAATCTATCGTGATCGACATTGCATTCCATATACATAATCATCAGTATATTAATACGGCAACCGTCCTCAAAACAACACACTGTTGCCAACTTCGATTTCGGTATAGAGTTTAGCAAATTTAGACAAAGCCTTCCATAATCACCACAGAGTTAGTCAAACACTCCAAGAATTGAAATAAATAATATTTTCGGAGGGGGAGGGGGAGGGGGGGGGGGGTAATTTGTTGATGAGGCCCTTGATTAGTTCGCGTCTGTGCCTGGTCAAATAAACATGGCGTCACTGAGAATCAACATCTTCAATCATCGCTTCCAATAGCCCCCATTCACCACCCCAAATCGGATGATTAAATGCTTCCCTGATCATAATCTAACCCTATGAGAAAATATTAAACGTATCCATCATGATTATTGCTAAATATATAGAGAATGCACCTAAGTAGAGAGTATACTATTAATTTTTACCATGTACAAAACATTTTGGGAATCGTAAGTCACAATGGATACACGTGCTATTTAAAACGTTTGTTGTGTTCCCCGAATTTTCAACACGTATGGTAAGTTTTATCATATAATATGTATTATCATATTCAAAATTGATAAGCAGCAGTGAGCATGAGTTTTGTTTTAGCTTGAATTGAATAGTGTGAATAACTTGACATTTTAGACTGTAATCTCTGAATTAGTAAATGATATAGGTTGTTAAATAAACTATGCATGTATACCTGATTAGCAGAAGGTTATGTTTAACAGATGTTTGGTGTCATTGCAAAAGGAGTGAGCGTAGCGATCTATTAGGTGAAACAAAAAGCAGTTTTGTACATAAATGTATTCGAATTCAAAATACACCCCATATATAGATTATTAAATAAAATATCTCATAAATGTCAACGTTCACAGATTACCATATGCAACTATTGTACATTGTATATTCTTTTATTGTTGTTTATCTTTACAATAATTCGAGGAGAAATGTGATTCTGTGAAGAAGTGAGATTTATCTTGATCCACATATAGATATCAATATTAATATGTTGAGGAAGGTCACGCAGTCTTTACTGATCTAACAAATTTATATTTCAGAGAAATAGGCAAACAAAAACCAACTTCGAATGTACGTCCATTTGAATTCATAAAATACTAGGACTCGTGGATCCTTTCTTATGTAAAACTGTAATTGAACGATTGAACAGAATCAATCGTAAAACCTAACATTTTGGGGTTGTGCATAATGTATCTTATCACTATTGTCATTTTTACTTCTGGTGTATTGTTTTGCATGTGCTCGACTATTTGCGATTGAGGATTTTAGTTTGACTCGGATAATCGCCACATTTTATGGTGAGACAGGGCCTTGTCCGTATTTAAAGAGAAATATATTACATGTTACAATGTTTATGAAGTTGCTAAGGCCAGAATAAACGTCTCTGTCGGTACCCTGTGCCTTTATAATACTACTTTCTATCAATATATTTGAAATGAGCTTACTGAATCATTGAATTTGATTGGATATGAGCATCTTGTTAAATAGTGCTGTGGAACCTCTTATCTCTCGTAATTGAGATTACTGAAACAGAGCACTGAGTTTCTTCAACAAAAATTCGTTATAGAAAAGTGGACAAAACACTTTTTTAACAGCAACGTGAAACATGGCTGTTACTAAAAAGAAAAAAAAAGTTCCTGTGACTTTGAGAAGGAATCGCCTTACACGCAAAGAACTATTTCCTGCCCGTCAAAATGTAATTAATTGTCTTTACCTTATTTTTTGTTTAACAGAGAGGAAAATTATTGACTTTTGGTTATCGCCAAACAAGTCGTTTTGTTTGACTGTTTGACGTTTTGTAGGATATTTTCCACGGCACGAGACGCCGATAAAACAGGTGAATAAACATTGAAAGATCAAAGAAACCGAACAATAGCAATTGGGGAAACAATCCATGGGTTGATGAATGATGTTGAATAAGATTTGTCTAGGTTATTTTGGATGACAAAAGGCATGGCAAGGTTAGGTTAACAGTTATGTTTACCGATCCTCTCTACGAGTTGGTTTTGGCTAGGTTGGTTCAAGGACAGGGAAAGAGCAAAAAGGCCGAAAAATATTGATTTTGCAATCTAAATTAGGATGACTTTTCAATAAAAAAAATCTGAAATATTATTCCATTGCGACAAGTGACCGAGAGCCGTACATCGTGAATTGTTTATAATTGTTGGTCATGAGAACGACCTTTGTAGTGACTTAATTTGTGTAAGTTTTTAGTGATTCAGTGAGAATTTTTTATCTTTTTATCCCAGTGCGAGTGATCCTAATGTCATGATCTTCAGAATAAAGTGAAATTGTATGTTTTGAGTTTCTAAAGCAAAAAGTAGTTTGCAATTAGACAAACTTTGTGACAAAGCCTAGATTTATTCATCCAGCACAGTTTGGTTCACTGTGGATTATGTTCAAGGGCATAAAGAATTGGCAGGGGAGGGGATAGTCATTGTGTAATCTTAGAATGTGTGGCGCCATGAAATAGAATATTCGCGCTCTTGTATCCGTCTTCCAAAAATTGTCACATTGCAAACCTTAACATTCGGACAGGGAATGGATTGAATACTTTAAATATTTAGTTAAATAATTAACATGGTATGGCGATTTCAGCGTTTATAAACAATATCATTTATGTTAAGGACTCTACACATCAACTGAAAAAATGGGAACTTGGCAAGAATAGGCCATGTAAAGTGGAATAATTGAAAACGGTGTAGTAAGATCCTTGTTAGAAACAATATTTGCCCTTGTATTAAGTAATGATTATGTATAGCACTTTACTTGCAAAATCTGTCGATTTTTTCCTGAAAATTGTAAACAAACAAAAACAAAAGAAAAATTAAAACACAACACATAATGCAGCATGAGCCATTTATTCTGAGGTCATTCAATATTGATTATGCATTTTGTTTTTGTTTTTTGTATTGAACGATTCCATCGTTCAGCAAAATACAATATGTCATACCACCATGGAATATATTAAGAACATGATAGTGTTTATCAGCTACCAATTGAAATCATCTTGTACAATTTTTTTGTCTACTCTTTGTAAGCTAATAAACAGTCGAGCTCAGTAGTCAACGTAAATACTATATAGACTATATTCACATAAACATAAATGATTCTCCCTTTTCGATACCTTCTGACGGCATGGTTTACATCGCCTTTTGTCTGGAGGGGACCCTTGCACTTTCATGTGTCCTTCATGGTCTCAAATGAATCACCAAATGAGACTTCATTAAAGCTGACACTCGGCCTATCATCGTCAATGAATATTCATCAGCACAATAATGGCTGGCCCATCATTGCACCTTCGTTCCCTGGTTAGCAACCAAACCGACCAAGAGTGCAAGAAATTTAACCAAAATTATTCGCGGGAAAAGCCAGCTATTACGGCTAATCGTTAAGAGACGGTTTATTTAGGAAGAGTCAGTAATACAAAAAGGAGGAAGTTTGAATTGATTCAAGTAAAATGAAATAAAGCATACAAGAGTATTTTTTGATATTTTTGAATTTGGGAAGTGATGGTGATTTGGGGGATATTTGTGGCACTTTAAGCAGGAGTGCATTGGCATGAGGGGGTATTTTCCAAACATATAGAGCTCGATTATTTTGTATGATTTAAGTCGTATCGAGCCTATACGCGTTATAACTAATGGCTGGGTAAGGCATTCATCGCCCGCAATACCACCTTAGAAAAAAATAGAACGTCTGGATTGTGTGAAAAAGAGCAAAGATCCATGAAAATGACAACCATTTTGCATCTTCTTTCTCTCCCAATCAAAAACTAAAGTGGGAAGCGCCTTTGAGCAGGTGCCGCTATTCCCCGCCAACCCTGGTAGCTAGGCGACCGCGCTAGCTGGTAAGCACGTCTGACCAAAACAAGCAACTCGCTACGATCTCCTTGATGCGACCCATTTACAAATCCGCCCACTTTCTCTTCTTCACTTTATAGAATAATATCCACGTTCTTTCTTGCTGACCTGTTGAGTTATGTATCTGGACATGGCCATTTTCTTCGGTGACAGCTGACCGCTGCTTCGAGGTAGGTTGATCGATATTTTATCATCTCCAAGCATTCTTAAGAATCGAGTTTTGTCACTTGCACTGCATGTAGACTGTCCATCTAAGCATTTTTTGTGATCTATGGATCGATGGGCACGATTTGTAGCCTATTATTGTATGTTATTGGTCTGTTGAGGTAGTAAACGCTATAGCAGGGGCGGCGATTTCTTTTCATGAACGGGGGGGGGGGGCGAAATGCGAGGGACGAGGGAGCAAAGTAAACGAGAGGGGCGACGGTAACGGAAGTGACTATCCCTTCACAGGTATTTATTCTACAATATTTACTTGGAAATTTGTAAGGATATTATGCGAGGGAGTATAGCGACCGAGCGAGAAGAATTTTGCATTTTTTAAAGTCTAAATTAACGCTGCACTCTGGTGCCCTCCAGAGCCCCAAAAATGTGTGTTGCAGTCTTTAGTCATTTGCTATTCATTTTTGTTGTTGCACTTTTTAAAATTTTCGGGGGGGGGGGGTACGTGTCCCCCCGTCCCCACGGAATCACCGCCCCTGAACTCTAGAGGAATGACCTTTTGTACCCATAGCCTCATCCCCCGCTACCATTCTCTCTTTCCCTCACTATCTCGAGTTTTTTCATTCCTTTCTACATTGCTTTTTCTGTTTTTTTCTTCTCTTTTGTTATTTTTGTTTTACCATACTTGTAATTCAACTCGTATGCTTGCAATCCTATAAATAAACAGACCGACTGACTTATCACATGTGAAAATTGGATATAGCGTCAAATACCAGCAAATGAATCTGTTCGGTTATCTGTATTTGAGCTTTTCGACCTTCTTGGGTCAATTTGTCAAATTTTTGTCTTTACAATTGGTCAGGAATTCCATCGGTTAATTCTACTTAAAGCTCACCCCTATGGACCAGTCTTCGATCAATGATCGCTTATCTTATCAATCAACCAACCACAAGATAACTCATCAATGTGTCTTCTGCTGCATGCGCAATTGTTTTACAAGAGAAAGCCGCAGCAGCATCGGTCTCTTTCTCCAAAGCAAAGTCGATACGAGGGAGAGGGTGGATTGAAAGAGATTGGTAGCAAGGAAAAGAGAGAGAACAACAAGAAGAGAAAGAGAGAGAAAGGTAGAGGTAGGAAGAAAGATAAAGAGAAAACAGAGATATAGAGAGGTAGAGAGAAAGAGAGAAAGGAGTGAGTGGGAGGAGGTGCGTGAAGATTTAAATTCAAATAACTTGTCCAATATTTGTGTTCTTTTAGCTTCATAATTAGTCGTGTAACTTCCTCGTCAATTCGTCTTCAGGGATTTGAATCTGCTATTGATTTTACCTGATTTCTAGATAAAAGAGCTGTCAATGAATTGTGAACTTCTTTTCATTTTATATATACATGTATATATGAAGAAAAAAATGATCTTACTATATTCCACTAAACTGCTATCACTCAGGTTTAAAAACGCATCTGGACAGTTTTTGCACATTGTTGCTGAGAAAAGCCCAGCTTATTAATTCATTCCGAACCAAAACCAGATGCTTTAACGAAAGTAAAGGGATTTGGAAAGAGTTGCAAATACAGATTTTGAAATAAAGGGAAAGCTACAAGGCAAAGAGAATCAAAAGTAATAACATTTTCAAATTTTGTTTAGAAAAAAACCCTAACCCGATACAAATTAGCATGCATTGGGCGTATTAAGGGGTTTATAACTATGGTAAAACGATTGCAGTCCTCTACATTGAGAATATGATTACAAAATTAATGATAATTACAATTATAATTGAGGGAATAGATAAAATGGGATTCCATAAAAAAAATAATAATCACATTTCAGGTAAAGACGTCATGTCAGCAATATTTGTTGTGCTCCCACATGTACCTCAAAACCGGAAGTTCTATTGTCTTGTTATCGTTATCAAATCCGACTTCAGACAAAATTACTTTTGAATCGAAACAAATATTTGTTGGTATATAATTGTGGCAGAGACATTCCTGTGTGATTTGCATCCTAAATTACTGAGCAACATGATCTGACTTCACCAAGAGCTCTTCCGTCAGGATAGTACTTCACTTGGCAAGAAATCTGGATTGGGAATCGCCAAAAAAGGAGGAGGAAGAGGGCTGGAGAAGGAGGAAAAAAAAGGCATTCAACTTGAAGTACAACGTGGTTGTGCGCTTGTTGACTTAATGAAGACAATACGCAGACGAAGGGAAAACACTTTAAAATGGTTAATTTGAGAGGAGAGAGGAGCAAATGGGGGAATCACAAAAATGAGCGGAAATATTGAGATTTAGATAAGAGTGTCATCATGGTTCGATTTAGCGAGGCGCAGCGAGTGAAGTCTACGAGCTGTACAGTAGACGGTGGATCGTAGTCCCGCGTACGTGGGCCGCACGCCGCGACGCTAAAGTGCCCCGTGGCGCCGGTTTGGTGTACCATGCAGTTCAGTAGAGTTTCCGGTCGAACCCATGATCACCGGACAAGCTTCATATTAAAGGGCCCCTGTCACGGAGGACAATGATGTGACGTATGCAGTAGGGTCTAATACAAATTCGATATTGTAATCATACTATTTATCAGTAATAGAAACCTATGAGTATGACCCTGTATTACAAGCCACGAATTTTGATATAAAATAAATATATTCATTCGTAAACACAAGTCCTCTGTAGCAAATCATCAAGCGTTTCATACGCGTGTGTGTAAGAGAGAGAGAGAGAGAGAGAGAGAGAGAGAAGGGGGGGGGGAGAGAGAGAGAGAGAGGGGGGGGGGGGGGACTGGCTAATGGCTAAGTAAGGTTTATAATTACATTCCAATAAATGAATCAATTTTGAAATATAATTATTGGAGGAGGGATGTAAAAAATGTGGGATTCAAAATGTATTTTGGGCCATAATGTATTAATTTAATTTCAATTAGAAGTAAGCTATCACAGCTATTTTCAACAAGACTTTTTAAAGCAAACCATACAATGACGATGTAGCACAACAACATATTGATATGAACCTTTTTTAAAGGTGAATTAGTAACACATTACAATCCTGTGTTGAGGTTTTTACTGGACAGAGAAAAAAAACCTTAAAATGACAATCATGTTTTGTTTTAGAGCCCATAATGAGACGTGCCTCATTATACAGATGGCCCACAGCTACATATTGTGTAGCAAACACAGGATTTTTTTACACAACATTTTAGAAATCTTCGAACTATAATTTTTACAATTTCTCTGTAGAAGACGTTCTGTCGGATTAAAACAAAAAAGTTCTTCGTAAAATCTTCCTTTTCAAGCACACAATCACATTTATGTCATCTGCAAAAAGAATGCACAAAAGCGGAATAACATTTTTTTGTATTTGCTGTCACTTATAAAAGCATGATAGCTTTAATTCTACAAAATACGAACGATTTCCAAAGAAAATGATAAAATATAAATATTTGTCTTTTTAGCTTTCACCTCGTGTAAAATGTCAATTGTGAAGGATTTAACGTAAATTCTACGTAAATTTAGCATTCATTTGTAAAAGTTTTTACCAATCAATTCTATCGGAAGGCAAATGATCACTTTTTCAGGTTGGAAATGTATACTATCACCGTTTTCATTTTGAGCAAAAGTGTATCTAAAAAGATTTGATGTTTGTTTTTATCCAATCTATATTCGACAAAATTGCTTGATGCGCGAAAAAATTTGGAGTAAACTGTTCGAACTTGTTTTGGGGTTTCTGCAAATTATTCGCACTTTGGTTTGGGTTGGGGGGAAAGTTGGAGTTTGAACAATCTCTAGGGTGATTCATTTTGGTGTTCAAGCCTTAATCAATGAATAACCCAAGGTCACTTATTCACCGATAGCTTACCCCCTTCCGTCTCTCCATCTCGGTGAAGCGGATCGCATCCCACTTCCTCCTAAGACGCCAGTGTTCTCATCAGGAGTGATCTTCGTCTTATCCCAAAGACCCATTAACACGTGTCTCAAGAAGACCACTCGGAGGCTGGAAGATAATTTGGGATGAGATTGGAAGAAAGTGCAGATCTTGCTCTGAGACTGGGTTTTCTTCTGGGTAGATAGGTGAAGACGGTGACCCGAATTGCTCGGGCAACTTTTTCGGGCTTTGTTTCGTCAAAGAGCTAGTTAGGGATGCAACTAGGGTTCATGGTTAGGTTGAGTGTTTGGTCCAGGTAGAGATTCGGTTGATGTAAGAAATTTTTACCACAGAGGAATATTATTGTCCTCCCAGCATGTCTCAAAGGATTGTGAAGTCAGTTTTTCTTTTGTGACAAAAGAAGAGTCTTATGGAATTTTATCCAGTTTTCGTTTAAAATCCGTTCACGAATGTGTACATGTACATGTACGTGTATTGTGAACCATTCGTTAGTAAAATAGTGGATGATAATCAAAGAAATCATAGATTGGATGTCAAGGGTAGAACTGAGGGGTATTGGTCAACGGACCGAATAATTATGTATGCAATTGTTCAAAGATAGTGGAATAAATAACATAGGAATGTATAGGTGTGATGCATGCATCTAATTGGGGCCTTTGGATCGGAAAATGGTAACTTAGGGTTATTGGTTACTGGTTCGATCGAATCAAATCCTATATTTCATATGCATGTACATTGTTTTGAGAATGCAGTAAACATATAGGACATGGAAAGAATTTGCATCAATCATGACAATGAATTCTTCTGGTTTGCTGGCAGATACATGTTCGATGTGTTTTTAGTTAAGTTAATTTCCGAAAAGGAATTAAGCAGCAGGTCACATTTCTTGCTGAGTATTGTGGTGTTTGTAAGATCATTTATACTTTAAACAGTATATATATATATTTCGATAGTGATATATGTTGTAATCATAATATTGTAGAGTTGAAGAGATAGCCTGAGGGCATATAGAGGTCTAAAATGTAAGCCATATAGCGTAATTATGTTTGAAATAAGATTGATGGTGCAATAATGAGGGGTTAATATAAATGGAAAGACAATTTTTTTCCTACCGTCTTATAATGTCCTAAAAGATGCATGAAAATCTTCAAAAACAAGCAAAGCGATAAAGGCAAATTGAAACAAAAATGTTTCAAAGTTGAAACAAAATGGAACTCCCCATGTGCCTCCCCAACCTATAAAAAATGCAGTGTTTTCTAAATTAATGCGTCAAGATCCAGCCTGTTAACCAAACTGTATCGTTCCCCAGATACTAAAACCCATCAACTTGCGCAAAAAAAAATTAACATAGCTTAGTTCTCCCAGGCGAAAGCACATCCGAAAATCGCATATTATTCCATACTCCTTGAGGCCAAGGCAAAGATAATTTTATGGGACATACGGCACGCTTCACTATGCGGGCGTAAGACGCAAGCTATGGGAGAAGCCACGGCACCAGACGTTAGCCAGGCAACTGATACCCGCGAAGAGCATGGTGGCACTCGCCCGTAATTGGCGCTCTCTCACACACAGGTAATACAATCTCCAGTGTAGTTTGTTTAAAAGAAGCAACGGGGAAAAGATACGGGTGTGGCGTTACAAGTTCCCGCAAACAGAAGAAGGAAAAAAAATCAAGTCTTTGAGCTGGTATTCTTGACATAAATCCAATTAACATTTACAATGAGAGAAGTGTATTTTGAGTACGTGTAATGCGTGAAGTCAAGTGGATTCGCCGCGTACAGAAAGGCGAATTGAGAGTGAAAAATGTAAGGAATGCCCCTGGGCACTTCCACCAAGCTGTCGTCTTTATAACCTTTAAACATTAACATTAACTCTGGATATTTCTTTCTATCATCCTACTCTCCAAGTCTTAGGAATAATAACTCCTTTTTATCGTGTTTATAAGGTCCGTGGAGAGAGGGGGAGGTTGGTGTTTAAATCCCAGCGCGGCAGACCCGTTCAAAATCTAGATGATCCCGGGAGAGAGAAAGGGGGGTCGAAAGACAATAGGTTGAGATATAGTCATGGAGGCGAGACTGAACCCAGTAGCCCTAAACGCCCCGCAGCCAGCAACCCAACGAGTTACCCCCTTTCTCGCTTTGTACACTTCTCTATAATGAGGAGGTGTGGGTATATACAGTACCCCTGACACCTGGTATATAACCAAACCTTACCAAAAATCGCCATGTTAGAAAGGGAAAAAAAAATGTCCTACCCAATAAAGTCTCACTTAGCTGGTCATGGCAGGTGACCAAGCGTGTAGATTGAACAAGAACAAAAAAGGAGTAAAGAGTAAAAACACATAGTTCATTTCTATTTCCATCCTGCCTATCCCCCATGCAATCATGGAGTTTGGTGAGGTAGCTATAATTCACCCCTGCGGGCGAGAAATCGTGTAAAGCCTCGTCACAAAGAACCTGTCATCTCGCACATTCGGATAATACAGCTCCCGTTTACAGTGACTCAATTCTTGCGATAAATCTTGTTGATACAAAATTTATCAAACAAAATATGAAACACGTGTTCCTATTTCAGTCCGAACGCGAAAAAGGCACGGACAAAAGGAGAAAAAATTACTATGAGGCATAAGTCTTTTGTGCGATATTCGAAAATGTCATTCATTTTTTAAGCCCGTTGAGCCCCCAAGGACACAAAAAGGGACACAATTCTATTCCCTTTTACGTATGGAAGACTTTAATTGCCTTTATTATATTGTGATTAATACACAGACTCAGATATGAATGTATCGCTCTTTAATTCGATTACTTTGAGGAGCACGTCTTTATCTGTAAATAATACGTAACTTAGAAAAGAAAAGAAAAACGGTCTGTGGTATTACTGTTGAACTATTTGATGGGACGGGTTCTACAGTTTATACGATGTGGTATTGTAGCAAATGTTACATGTATGTATATAGATTAAATTTGTTCAAGTGGTGCAGCTGATGTATCCTTACGACGCAGAGAAAGGGAGGGGGAGCTGGGGACTGCACCCCGACAATTTCGATATTACCAATATTCGGACAGCGACGTATCATGTTTGTAATGTTAATATCCTATTCAAATATCTTTTTTAAAGATAAAACTATATTTTATTAAAAAGGTGCATTTTTTCCCCACTCGCATATTTTAGAGTTTGGAAATATGATTTTGGGGCAAAAGATGTTAGCCCAAGCGAAATTATACCTGTTCGCGTAAGGTGAAGTTTGGTTGGAAAACAGATTAAAATAATACATTAGTCTTGTAGTTTAAATAAGGAGATGTGTATATGTTTCCAAGGCATTTGCACTTAAATCGTATTAAATTGAAGTCTATATATAGTATCTAAATATTTAGTTTAAAGTTGCAATTGTAACGTCATAATTGTTCTATTTTGTGATAACCTTTAAGAAACGATAATTTGTCGACGTTAATTAACGTTTAAAAATGTTTCAGCCAAGTTTCAGCCGATATCTACATCGTCATTTCGATGTAGTTGGAAGATTTCTTTTTTGCTTAGTTTTCCGGCTTGATTAAGAATATCATGGAGAATCAATGTTATGAAATTATAACAAATTACGAAGGTCAAATATTAGGATTCATCCGTGCTTTGCTCTTCAAAAGAATGATTTAAAAAAATAAAATAAAAAATAATTTCATTACTATTTTAAAGGGCTTCTTAACACCGTTGAGCATGGCATAAATAAAAAAAAATACGTACACAAATGTATGCATGGATATGACCTAATAAGTCATGTCTATGATATGATATTGATAGTATTAACAATAGTATCGCGAAAATAACACGCCTATCAACCAATACACATTTTCTTATCGCGCTTAAATCAATATACATTTCGTGATAACTCTTATGAATAATTATTGTGGTATTGTCCTAGACGCTTTTGCAAACAAGGGTATAGTCCAACATATATTTTGATTGTAAATTTCACTTTGCAGAAGATTAGATTGTACTTAAAACCGGAAGTAAGCAGAGCGTTTATATTTTATTTAAAGATATAACATTCATTATCGTGGTATTGATTGTCTATTGGAATGACTGGAGAGTACCGAAGGATGGATACATTTTTGTTGTTGCATTTTTATTACTAAAAACTTTACACTTTGGGCAGGACAAAAGCCTAGTGCGTTGTTGCTCAGTTACTACATTTTGGTTTAGATTTTCAACACCGCTGTGGAGGGGAGGGGGAGGGCAATCCGCTCTTAATAACTTCCCGGGGACGCTTCCCCCGTCCCCCTGGAGTGCCATCACAGGGATACAAAAATGACACTGGTAATAATGTACTGAGAAGGGTGCACTGTATAATCATGTAATAAAGTACTCGGTATTAAAAAAAAATTGGTTTGAGCATGGACCTACATAGTAGGTCCATGGTTTGAGTCTTCCCTCATCAATGTCATCAACGTCATAACGTTTTATTGAAATCAGTGACCTGTACATTGTTTATTTTCAGGCCTCTGTTTAATTCGAAAATAGTATAAATGAAAAAATGTAATAAGGAGAACGGAAAATATGTACATGTATATAAACCCATTTTATTTTTGCATATATCCGTGTCAAAACATGCATATTAAAGAAATTCAAAAAGTTAAGCACAAACTAGCAAATTAGTTATTTTACCTGAAACTTTCAAAGAGCCTATTTATTCTCCCATTATTCTGAATAAGTATCATAGGCGTCTCAGGAACAGGAAGATCACATGATTTGGTTTGCGTAATATTGGAAAAAAGAAAGAACAAGCACTAAACTTGAACGTGAAAAAAATGACTCCTCGTTTTCAGTGTCAGTCTTTGTTATTAACTTTTGGAACTTCCAAACTAAAATTTTGCTCACAGTCACTCAATGTGTCAATTTTGATTGATCTCCGTTATTCATCATACTACATCATCACTTTATAAACAAAGAAAAATAACGAACTATACCTCAGCCTTTATAATGATGTTTCCTAGGCAACGGGTTATACCTGTTTTGAGAGCAAAGAAACGCCAATTCCAAATTTTATTTGCATGTTTGCTTTTATTCTGCACTGTTCGTGTTTGACGCGAGTCTAAACTAAAGTACTGGTTCAACATAATTCAACAACTTAGTCAGTCCCCCTTTCCTTTGTTGTCTTCTCCCTCCTTCTTTCTTTCTTTCGTTCTCTTTTTTTTTTTGGGGGGGGGGGGGTGATCATTTTTGCTAATTCCTCTTCCTTCTTCTCATCTTGCACTGATATTTTCACTTTGAAGAAATGTTGTTTACACTGTGATTAATTATCGCAAATTATTTTCTCTAGTTTTTTATATTTTTTTAAAACTGTTTCTTAAAGGTAAAGACCAGTAATGGTCATGCGATTGCATTGTGAAAGAAACGTTGTAGAATCGATCAGAAAAGGTTGATCATCTAGCATCTAGCATCTGCAAGGTTCTGGAATCATCAAAATGATAAGATATTTGGCCCATTCTTCGTAAAGTTACAAGCACTATACACAGAAAGATGTATACGGGACTACCCTATATCTCTCACACGACCATGAGAGAAACAAATTTACCAAATATATGAATTAGTAGGCGGTTTCCCGGCAAATTTGTTATCATCATGTATTAGTCAAAACATATTCTTTCACATGATTGGTAATGAGAGCTTCCATTTCATTTTTTGAAATTGGGGCGTTACCAATACTGGTCTTTACCTTTAATCTTTTTGACATTTCCTTTTTCTTTTTTTTTTTTTTTCTTTTTTTTTTTTTTGGGGGGGGGGGGGGTGTAATGAAAACGTGCTGTGATATATCTAGTCAAAATTTCAAAATTTTGTCTTGATTAAAGTTAACATCCTATTTATGTGACAACTCGAAATTAGAGTGTATTCACTTTGTATGATTTTCTGGAAAAACAATCCACTAGTATTTCTCTTATTTTCTGTCTCTTCCGTCACTTATTCACAGTTTCAACTCAATTAAATACATCACGAGTTAAATTGTGAATACTAGTAATAAATCATGTCTGCATGTCGGAATATTTAACTTTCTTAGGAACGAATTTAATGCTTTTATTATGAATGAATAACACTGAGACAGAGTATGAAAAATAGAAAATATTTAAGAAAGAGAGGCGGAGGTGAAAGCGAGGTGAAGGATAAAATTCAAACTGTCTTCATAAAAAGTACTCGATAATTATTTTAGCCAGTAACAATACTAAAATTTCGACATGAAGTTTTGAACCTGTGTGTGTGGTTATTATTCGTCTATATCACTGCGCCAAAAAGGAGATAATTATTTTGCCCTTGGTCTAATTCTCAATTCATATCAATGAAGGCTTCTTTTGCATGTTTTCCTATTGATATTTCGTTTTCTGTAACAGGCTTTTAATTTCTGCAAGATGTGATTGAACTTCCCTGGGTACTTTTACTTTGCTTGGAAATAGTTCATGAACCCAAGCAATGTAGACCAAAATACACTCGATACTAATTTCATGTATTCAATACAAATTGAACGTAATATTCATGTCGGCAAAATAATGTTCTTTTATTATAATTTCTGTATTTGGTTTATTTCTATTGAAACTATTGAAAGACACGTCTAGGCCGTTTTTTTTGCCACTCGACGGTACCGGGGCACGTGCCTCCGTATCCCTGTAGTTATTGCACTGATAGTATATAACTCATATTATAGATTTACTTTCTAATCATCTATTAAAAGATATTCCATTTTATATTGTTGAACTCTAATCGATGAATGAATAAATGAATGGTAAATTCAATCAACAAATACAAAAAAGAATAAGTTTATCCTCAAATTTCTACATCTATTCATATATAAACCGATTATTCAACATACCCATTGGTCCGTTTGTTCGTTTATTAATCAATCTCTTAATCAATCACGTTATCGGTCAATTACCTGTTAGTCGAATTATTGATCAATAATTCAATGTATTCACAAAGAAACGATTTTAATTTGACACCACTGATATAATGCAGGTTACTATAGACAATTTGTTGAAAACAGGTTTTTCATTTAAATGTAAAGAAATCAATCCACGTATAAATCCGTCCGTCCATTAATCAATCACTTTATTAATCATAGAATCACTCAACCAGCTAATCAGGCTATTAATCAATAATTCTGTCTATTCAGAAATAAACGATTTTATAATAATATCGCTGATATAATCTAAGTAATCGAAGATAATTTGTTGTTAATACGTTTAACCTCTAAATGTTCACCAATCCAATAAATATTCAAGGGCGATGAAACATAATTATACGATTATGATTAATGACCCAGACTTCTCACCCGCTACAATTGTGTTAGCATTCGTAAAAGAGATTAAAACCAGTTATCAATGGTTGAATCATACGTTCTCTTTCATCAACCGTCATGGAAATATAAAGAGGGCTGAGAATTAGTGTGGAAAAAAGAGTTTAAAGATGATAGAATGCGGAGGGGGGGGGGGGGAATGTGGATGGTTTTGATGAATTAGTGGTGGATTCGCTTCACGCCGGTCAAGGTCGGGCATTAATTAATCTCTTTGATACATGAATGGTCTTATTGCATTGGGTCATGTTCAATGGAGACAGTAAATGGACTCGCATAACTGACTTTTCCTATCGTTGTCAGTTGTTGAGGGACAACCTTGGACGAACAGAGACGGGGAGAGACAGTGAACTCGGACTGTGATCAGAGCAGCTTGACCGTCCTGCTCCTATTGGTGTTGATGCAAGCAAGAGAGATGGGGATAGGAGAGGAAATCATGCGAAATAGAAAGAAAGTAAGAAAGAAGCAATTTAAGGAAGAAAAGGGGAAAGGGAGAAAGAAAGGAACGGGGACGGTGGACAACATAATTGTGGGGATTGAAATGATAGAGGGGTTGTTGGATGTTGAAGATAAGAAAGATAATTATATGAGGAATGTACGAAAATTGTAATGGAGAGAGAGAGAGAAAGAGAGACAGAGAGACAGAGACAGAGAGAGAGATTGAGAAAGAGAGAGAGAGAGAGAGAGAGACAGAGTGATAGAAAGCAAAAGAGAGATAATGGAAATAGGACAGTATTGTAATGAAGAAAAAGAGAGAGAGAGACATTGAGAGAAATAGTGAGTTAGTGGACTACATAGGAATAAGAAATCAACAAAGAGAGAAAGAGGGAAGAAAGTAAAAAATAGAGATGAAAAATGAAGATGTATTACGCGAACGGGAAAATAGAACGAGAGGAAGACAGATATATATATATATTTATATATATATATATGGGTATATATATATATATATATTTATATATATATACATAGAGAGAGAGGGGGGGGTGAGAGAAATGTATAACATTTTGGAAAGGATCAGGCATGTAAAGGGAAAATAAAAGGAGAGACGTCAGTAGCAGGACTGAGAGAGAGAGAGAGAGAGAGAAAGAGAGAGAAAATGGAGAGAGAATAGGAGAGAAGGAGTTAGCATGAAAATTGATATAGTTCACAATTGCTAGAGCATACTGATGTCCTACGTGACCCTTATTTTGGTACGGTTGCATTGGATTGTTGACCGCATTTATTACGTCACAAGGCAGGCTCAACGCTTGATAACATGTAAGCATTATAACGCTATTACTACTACTACTTCTAATACTACTACTACTACTACTACTACTACTACTCGTACTCTTACTACTAGTTCTACTTCTACTACTCCTTCTGATACAACTACTAAATCTACTACTACGTACTTCTATTGTTACTATTACTACTACTATTGCTATTTCTGTTTCTATTATTTACTTTTACAATTACTATTAATATTACTTTTACCATTACTATTACGATAATACTATTACTTTTACTATTATTATTACTATTACTATTACGATAATACTATTACTTTTACTATTATTATTACTATTACTATTACGATAATACTATTACTTTTACTATTATTATTATTACTATTACTATTACGATAATACTATTACTTTTACTATTATTATTACTATTACTATTACGATAATACTATTACTTTTACTATTATTATTACTATTACTATTACGATAATACTATTACTTTTACTATTATTATTACTATTACTATTACGATAATACTATTACTGTTACGGGTGAAATAGCATCAATTCTTCTTTTTTTCCAACTCATGAGCTACCTTGAGCGTGTTTCGGTGAGGAAGATTGTTACAAGCGTGCATGAAGAAGTCTAGCGCCAGCAGCGTTGATCATACATATATTTTTTGGTACCCAATTTTTCATATTTAATGTTTTCGATTTTCATGCGTAGTAATGCACCATTCAACATTAATTAGTGTTTATTGTTTTCTTATCATAACAAACGAGATTTATTAAAGTCCCCAAAGTAGTCGAAACACTTTATTGCCTTTATTTTTGTTTTTTTAGTAGAACAAGCAAATGTTCCCCTACTCCCTTTCGTATTGCCTTTTATTTGTTCAATCATAATCCCCACATAAGATCACAGCACAGACCCCCCCTTCTTTTTTACTGATGAAATTATATATTTATCTAAATCATTTAATACAAATTCTATCAACATTACTGGGCTGTAATGATTCATGAGATCATCTGATTTTTAGCATTGTGATTTATTAGTCATGCGTGTGTGGTGTCAATTGAATTACTTTCCACTCTTTCGATACATGAATGGGCACCATTTCGGTGTTCTATTCATTTGCGTATTTGAAGAGAGACAGGTGGTAGATTGCCTTCAGAAAGATCTCTGTCAAGGAGGGTTAAAATGAATCCGAGTTTTCAGTTATTTCGAGTACTTTAATATTATAAATCATGAGGGTTGATATTAAAAACTCAACATTTATAGTTATTTACTTCAAAGATATTATCCGAACTAAGAAATGATGCTGTTAAACTCCATTTGTTAACATGGTGAAGGCAAGCATAAATGGGTCAGGGGAAGGACTCATGACTGATCAGATTCGCATGTCTCCTCCCATATGTGAAGAGAAAGAGAGAGCATTTAATATGTACAGGTATATCACCTTTATGGTTTTAAAAGTGGTACATGAGTGACTGCTGAAAATTATGAAATAGTGTGGAATCTAGCGGAAAATAGAGAGATGTGTAAAAATACAAAGAGAGGGAAATAGAGGAGGTGAGAAGAGGTTAGTGAGATTGAGAGAGGGGGAGGAAGAGAGGAGGGAGGGGGTGGAGAGGGGGTAGATATATGGAGAGAAAGAGAGAGAGCGAGAGAGAGAGAGAGAGAGAGAGAGAGAGAGAGAGAGATCGGGGAGAGGGGGAGGGGGAAGGGGAGACGGCAAAAAAGGAAGAAGAAATAATAAAAAAAAAAAAAAAAATCCAGTTTCGTAGCAACCTCCATATTTGTTTCCAGCATAGGCCCTCTACGTTTGAGTTGGAATGCTGCATCTTGGACAGAGGCGCCACTCTCATGTACTGTCAGTACAAAAAGTAGTATACTAGTCTACAAGCACAGACTCTAAGTTGACAATTTACCAAAATTCCTAAAACCTGGAGTAGAGCCTAGAACTGTCAGTTTCTGGATAAATATTCACAATTGAATGACACACGCCCTTAAAACTAAAACAACAACAACAACAACATGGATGTGTCAGGTGCTGCTAAAGTACAGACCCTATTTTAGTATCATAGTGCAGCCATTGACAAGGGTTGGTGAGTGTTGGTGAGTGCAAAATAGTCGTATGCAGTGTGAAGAAATAAAGAGGGGGAAGAGCCGTGAAGTGGAGTTGCTGTAATGCGATCCCCTCACTATTACTGACCAATGAGAAAACAGGCCATGGAAGTAGAAAAAATAAGTAGGAAGAATGCAGTGCCAGTTATCATGTATAACAACAAAAAAGGGGAAATAAGTGACGCATTAAAACAAAGGCAATGTAAGAGGAGGAAATAGGTGGACAAAGAAAGAAATCAGAATCGAATAATGTCTCCTACATATGCCGTTCTGTTACACATGTATTGCTACGATATTTTAATTACATGTCAAAATTTTTTAAAAAATGTTCTAATTTCAATTTTGCTCGTAAGACGATCGCATCTCTTGGAAATATCAGTGTGAGAGATAGAATATGAGAAAGAAAGAGATTAACGGCGATAGGTTTTACTACGAAGAAGGAGAGAGGCGGGAAAGGAAGAACATAAAAAGTATTAATGATATAGAAAGGGGAATGCTAGAGGAATGAAAACAAAAAAGGCATACAGAAAGAGAAGGAAATGGCGAAATGAAGGGAGAACCAAAAAAAGATACATGTACGTAGAAATAGAAATGGTAAAGGGATTACAGAGAGAGATAAGAAGAGATAAAGTAAAACATGGAAAGAGAGAGAAGAAAATGGTGACCATGTATAATGAGTTGAAGGCAGCATGTGCAAGTGATAATGAGACATGTATCGCCATGGGACTTGGGCATCCTCGGGAGAGAGACCGGGTCCCTGGTCCCCGGTGTACCCCCGTCTGGTAATACCGTCGCTAAAGGCGTGAAATATCTGGCCTCGGGTAAAGTGGGATAATGGCACAAACTCTCTCCTTCCATTTTCGCCAAGTGGGAGAGGAGCAGAGAAGGAGACGGAGGTGAAAGAATAGAGAGATAGAGAGAGCATGGCAGAGCCAGAGCCAGAGAAAGAAAAAGAGAGAGAGAGAGAGGTAGAGAGAGAGATAGAGAGAGAGAGAGAGAGAGAGAGAGAGAGAGAGAGCGCGCTTTAAAAGGTCCTTTTATCATTTTGTAGTAAAAAATGGAAATTATTAGATTGCATACAAAGCTCCAGTAAGTTGTCATCCTTTTTTAATCATGTTGGATAGTGATTAGAACTTTCACATCACGATTTTAGGAGATATATTCTTTTTTCGACGCGGGTTTTAATCTGCTTCCGTTTGCCACAGAATAGCTTTACAAAATGTTTTCCTTTGTTTATCTTGCTGCTTCTGAATTTGCGTCATAATGATATTAGTATTACCTTCAATCGTTATAAATAATTTTGTTTTAGAAAGGGAAGTGACTCAGAGATAGTAAGAGAAAGACAGAGAGAGGCAGAGAGCGAGAGAGGGAGTGAGGGAGAGCTAGAGAGGTGAGAGGTGTAGAAGAGAAAGTGAGGATGAACAATTACAAAAGATACAGAAAGATGTGATTTTTTTTCCTATTTTCGAAAGCAGACGAGCAGTTAATTGCCTGACGACGAAACTTCTTCGTGCGTATCGGAGTGCGAGAGGCATGTGTGGCATCAAATCGAAGCCAGCCCTGTCCCGATGGGGATACGACCCCGACCGTCGTAAATATGTGCCACGTCAAGCAGTCGAACTAACGTCGAGTTGCCATTTGGTCCAAAGCCAATTGTCCAGTTCCCAATTCGTCCAATCGCATTTCGTCTACTATTGTCCCTCTATTTTCCATGAAGTTTGATAATAATTTCTTTAATACTTCTTTCTTTGCCCATGCACTATAGTCACACGGTGTTGACCGTTCTGGGGGGGGGGGGGTTATCATCACTAATCGTCAGTTGGTCTAACAAAAATTTGGTCCGCTCCCCGTCTTCCTTCGTCCAATACCCACTATTTCAATACAAAAATGCTTGTAAGGGCCAGTGGGTGCTTTGTCTCAACAAGCAGTAATTTGAGTAAAATGAATTATGTTTAGCCCAAATAGTCATCAGACCAATTTGTGATAGTTAGACGATATAAATTATGAATAGTTATCAAATTGGTCATTAGACTACTTGGTGTTGATGATTATCGGTTTTGGACTAAATGGCAATAAACCTCTCTTTCACGACGATACCCCAACGGAATTTTGCAATTGGAATGAACAATTTATGCCGTTGATGGCGGTTTTCATCTGTAGGTCATCACGATTTCTTCTATTTGTTGATAATATTCATATTTAAAGTTTCTTCCTTTACATCCTTACATGAACTATTTGCAAGCCATGCTAGATGAAACACTTTAACAAATATATAACAAGTAATACATATTTTTATTTGTACTGCCAGGAAAAAGTGATTTAATAATTATTACTATTGCAATAACTGTGTCAATTGGTCATGCACTGACATATTTTTATACAGCAACATTGGATCTCTATTGTTTAATCATGTTGGATTTATAATTTCGTAAAATCTAGCAGTAAGTTGAATACAATATATCATGTTTCATTAGATTAGATTCCACATTTGTTAATATCATTAAGTAATGTAAGATTTACTCAAATCACATTCAAAATCCACCTTCCCAGCAAACGACGGATAAATGAATTTGAAATGAAATGAACTATATTAAACCAATCATAAAAAATTATTGTTACTTGTGAGTATTCTCAACACCATAATCCACACAATCAGTTTCTTAATCAATTCAAAGGATTAGTAATTTTGAACAATTATGAAAAGTAAGCTCAAACTTAGAGGTTTTTTAGGACTGAGAACCCTTTGAACCACGCATACCTAAACGCTCATACAAACTCAAGCAATGTCGAAACATTGTATAAATGTTGGCGTTATTGCCATGTAATTTATAGAGTTTCACAGCGGTTAAAATAGCCCGGAATGTTTAGATAAAACGCGGCAGATGCGAACAAATTATGAAGAAGTATAGAGAGGATTGGCGAACGTGTAGGCTCTGTAATTGGAGCGGCAGCACTCTCACGAAATCCAACAGGTTTGAAAATGGATGAGAATTAAAGAGGGCACTTTCATGATCCGACACAGCGAGGCTTTCTTTATTTCAAAAAGGTGATGTCCCCTTGTGACCCGCGATGACCCCTCCCTCCGCAACCCTCCCCATTTCTCCCCCTTCACGTACGGATTGGAATTTGGGCAGTCTCGTGGGCATAGCGCCCTCGCCAATGCTTCGCGTTTGTAAACCCGGTATATGGATAGCCTGACAACTCTGTCTTGACTCCTCGCAGCTGCTATGCGAGGTTAGATTTAGACAAGGTAGACACGGGTGAAAGTAAAGTAGAGCATAAAATATGGGTGAACGTGTACCGTGGGTGTATTATGTGTGTTAGGAGGTAATTAAGGTACAGTATATGCTATGAAATCCTGCATGCTGTTTCCTTTCATACACGGATTGGGAATTTTACGGGAAAAAAATAAATGTTGACCCCCAAAATCAAATAAAGTAAAAGCAAAGAAAGACATAACAAAGGTATACTATACGATGAAGAAAAAATATGTTTGTATCATTTACATTCAATTCGTAATCCATTTCTAGAAAAAAAATCCTCGAAGTTATCTAACATGCGTAATAGTTTCTTTCCCTCAAACTTTTATTTCCTTCCGTTTTGGAATGGCGAATATTGGTATATAAGATAAAGCCTGACTTTTGAAATATGAATTTCATATTGGTTTGTGAAAATTTTACCCCTTGGGTCCATTTATGTCACGTGATTATAAATTATGTCTTTCTGGAGAACAGACGTATTTCTCTGAAGAACGTTAGCACACATGATTTCAAAATAACTACTTGATACATGATCGAAGAAAATTGTGTATTTTGCGTATTATAAAAAAAGAATAGAAATTTAAAAAACGAACTTAATCACCCCAGTTTCCCCTCACAATTTTTCTTTTTTTACTAATTTGTTCAGGGATACTTGATTATTCAAACTAATATATTCGAAATCAGATTTTTAAAAATATTTTATAGTGGCATTATCCTCAAAAACGAGTAAGCATACCAGAAAAGACTTGGCAATATATATATATATACATTCTGAATTCATTCTTAAAACCAACTAAACTATGTGTGGATATAGATTGCAAGTAATGGTCGTTACCTCTACATGCTCATGCTAAGAACAAGAAGTGGATGTACAAATGCATGAACACTGTTAAATTTCATACATATTAAGAAAACGAGACAGACGTGTCGGTCTAGCGGGCCTTCTGGAAACCTATCGGTCTCATGGTCTGTTAGTTAAATGAAATCTCCAAATCACATCATAACAATTTCAGTAATAAATAAGTTTATCAGTTCGTACAAAGAGAACTCACAAAAAAAGCTATCTGTTATTTTGCACATAAAGGGAAGAATGGGCGAAAAAGGTGGAATCGGAAAAAAAAAATGGCATAATTATGAACACTTCTTAGTCCATCACATTATTTTGTTATAAACGAATTGCTTTGAAATAATAACAAATTTTACTTAATAATAACATATTATGGGAGTATGAAAATAAGTTCATTGCCAAAATGTATACACATCCGCAGAATGAACAAGCTACATCCTTTCTGAAAACTATAAAGTACACTATAAAATTAGATTTTTGAAAAGGAAGTAGCATTGCCGCTTAGTTAATAATCAAAAAGGGATAACAAGAAGAAAAAAAGGAAAATAAATAAAGGGGGGGGGGTGTAGATATTTTTGTAAACATGGAGCTCGTATAAGCCAGTTTCGGAAATACAATCTGCGCATGTATAAGGCCTAACTAAAAAGATGTTGTATTGCCCTTTGCGACCGACCCGAACAGCTTGAAATCTACGGTCGGCTTTTTAAAACAGTTTTTATTTTGTTTTGTTAGAGAAAAAATGTATTAAAGCATTCAAAACTGAGAAATATCAACTGAGTAAAAAAACAAAAAAAATATTTCCGACCAACCGACTCATGTTTTGGCACCTAAAGGGCAATACAATTGTTTTTTGTTTAGGCCTAACGGTGACTCACATCAAATATATATATTATGAATAAGTGCAGATGAAAGTTTATAATCATTTTTATTTATGCTTAAATGGTGTATTCCATGATACTTGGGTGGAAGTGTTTTTCCAGAAAATGTGTATTTTGTACTAACTATACACTGTGATGAGCTGGAATATAGGTTTACATTCATCATCATGCTCTTTGGATGTGTAGGGTATAAGGTAAACTCTCTGCCGCTAACTGTTGCGCCCGCAGAGAAGGAGGAGTCCACCTAGAAATGCAATATTGTCAACCAATATTTCTGACTCTTAAAGCTATTTCAGGCTTCAAGTGTTTTAAGTGTTTTGAGTGTGTGTGTATGTGTTGTGTTTGTGTGGGTTTTATTGCCACTATCTACTCCCACATCTCCAAGTACCAATACTGATGGATTTGATTTTTTTTCCATTCACATCCAGTTACATTTATATGTCCGAATGACATTTGGAAACAACAATACAGGCATAAACCAAAACTTTAGAGGTCAATCTAAAGCATAGGCTAGGTAAATGAATAGTTTCATCGTTTCCAGAAAAACAAGAAGGAAAATAATAAAAATCATTTGGCAATTGAACAAACTCTTTCCGTTATTTCTAGATGTGCATTTCCGTTTGGTACGATCAAATATTTGACCATCAAATATTAGACTTTGGTGAATACGTGTATAACTAGGAACGTCCTGCGTGCAGCTACAGCAAAACAGGATTTTGGACGATTCCCCTTACGAGAAATGAAAAAGTGTAATTGGCATAAATATTCATACGGTTGAATGGCAGTAAATTAAAAAATATTACACTTTTATTGTATTCTCTCGACCTAACAAGTCAACATTATTAAAGAATGAACGAACGGGATGCGATACGAAAATAGAATGAAAACATCATAAAGGCAAATATAATAACCTAAACGCAGAATGTGAAGGGGGAAATTTTTTAGAAGACATTTTTTAATATACATTTAATTTAGAAAAACAAGAAAAATTAAATTTAAAGATTACATATACAAAATACGACTAATTCAGCTTCCTAACATCAAAGAAAGCTTTGCAGCAGATTGAATCTATATATTTGTTGAAAAGCCTTTACTTGTTGAGGAGGCTTTTAAAGTTTTAATAATCCAAATGTCGGTGTTGTTTTTACTCCCATTGTGTTCAGCTCGCTTTCACCTGGTGTTTTCACGTTTTACGACAGAATAAAAACACCTTCCCTTTTTTTCTCTTTCTTTTAATATGTTTCACTCCCGCCGCTTTTCTGACCAAAGGCGATAAAAAGTGATTAATACGCTCCCATCGTGCTATGAAATATTGATAAGACGATAATAGAAGTGGCGGAAAAAGCCCGAACAGCTATACACCCGATCGTAGAGCTAGCTGTTGGGGGAAACCTCCAGCGGGAAGGCAGCGTTGCGTAGCCCGCTCCATGGCGCCGCAGCAACAGCTGATAAAGTCATTAAGAGGCCGATGTGAATTAGCGCGGGCCGAGGAGAGCATATCGCATTCCGAACCGTCAAGTTCAGCCTAAGTTTTGATGTGCAAAGAGAGATAGTCATTTCAGAGGAGAGGAATTTATGGCGTGATGTGTTTTCAGTAAGCTCTCTTTCCGTGTCGTAGCATCGTTTTAAATGTTTGTTAATAATAATTGTAGCAAGAAATATAAGTACGAAGAGCGAAAGAAATTGGGGAGTAGACTATTTAAATTATAAAAATGAAAAGAAGTAACAGTACCTCTAGTAGCAAAGAAACGGTAGTTAATATTGTTTTTATAGTCTCAATATTGCTCTATGACTCTTGTACTACTTGTAGTGTGATGGTCGTACTTAAAAATAATTTCTTTTGTATTTTTATAGCTCAGTGTACAGTCTTTTTGCTTTCAACGGTAGCTTCTTCTGTTACCTTTCTTCCTCCACGTTAATCCTTCGCATACTCATTATCATTATCTTTTATTTTTTCTCTCTCTCATTTCCCATCTCTTGTTCTCCCCTCCCATATCTCTGATTTCTCTCATTTTTGTCTCCCTTTCTCTTGACTTGTCTCTTTGTAATTTTTCTATCAGCTTATCACTGTCTCATTGCTTCTCTGTTTATCTGTTTTTCTGTGTGTCTGTCTGTGTTTTTTTTCTCTCTCTCTCTTCTCAATCGTTATTTAGTGATGTTTACTGCAACTTCGCATCTCTTCTCATCCTCTCTTTCCTCTTCTGTACCTCAAGCTATCCATTCGATATTCCCCCCTCTCTCTCTCTCTCTCTCTCTCTCTTTATAAAACAGTCTCCACAAAGTTTTCAATCTTTTATAGTTTGGTTGTATGACTGGTGCATGAGTTCTATTTCCTCATACATCATTCAAACAGTGGCCTTATTTCCCCCTGTCTCCGAATCGGATTGCGAATCTGCTTTCCCTCTTCTGCCGGCTGCGGACTCTCCGCAGGCTCCCCAAAGCAATAAAGCACGCCGATTCTGCGGGGCATTTATTTACTACAGGGACCCCATTCTGTTATTAAATCAATGCAATATTAATTGCCCGACATGTGTTATATTCTTTTGATGCTTAGGGGATGTATACTTTAATGATCTGTGGCTACTACTTGGAATAGGATGCCCACGCCATGGATGAAAACAAAAATATATAGGTGGGGCCAACTCGGAAAGATGATGAAAAAAGGGGGAAAATTAGATATGAGGGAGTGAAAGAGAAATAAAGAGACTAAGTTCTTTTTATTGGGGTGGTGGTAGAAAAGAGAGAGAGAGAGAGAGAGAGAGAGAGAGAGCGTGAGGGGAAGGGGGCATAGGGGGCTCCAACAAATATATTGACTAAGTGATTTAGACGTACAACAATTGTTAAAATCAAGAAGAGATAAAGATCGTTCTAAGCAGTTGATGAATAATATACAGTCAATTATCGTTTATTATTTACTAAAATATTCTTATTTAAGTGTTCAAATCATATATATATATATATATATATACGTATATGTTAATCAATACAAGACAAATTGTATAATGAACAAAATCATGTACATTCAGGATTTTCAGAACACTGAATAAGATAACTGAATGGTATATCAAACTACAAATACAATGCAGTCGAAATATCAGAGACGGTGAGAGAGAGCGAGAGAGGGGATTTAATTTAAATGAGAGAGAGAGAGAGAGAGAGAGAGAGAGAGAGAAAGAGACAGAAAGAGAGAGAGAGAGAGAGAAAGAGAGAAAGAGAGAGAGAGAAAGAGAGAGTGACTCCACAACAACACACTTGTGTATTGCTAATTACTCGCCTCCGGATATTTTTGAAACCAACTATTCCATCATTATATCATTACTCCTTCTAAATATTGACGAACTAAATCGGTAAGATAGAAATGTTGTGTAATTAGATACGTTCAGCCAACAACTGAAAAGAACGGTTTTGAAATGGAAAACAAGAGAATAAAACAAACGCAAACACGTTTTATTCAAAATGGGAGATATTTAAAAATGTTTATATAATCACATTGCGTCTGCCATTTGCACTTGCGAAATGAACACATAAAATATAAATGTATCTACATGTAATAATGAAACCTTTAACAAAAAGTCGCCCAAAAGATTCCATATTTTTACATCTTAGATCGATAAACAATGCAATTAAGAGAACATCGACAATTTGTACCCAACAACATGCATTACCACAATGTTTACATATACACATTGCCACACATCAAGTCAGTTTGGGTTGCCGTCCGCGTGTGATGATGATAAACAAATTAAAAGATCGCGGCGGGTTGAAAACGGGGCCACGGGATCAACACGCATGTCTCATCAACATATCTCTCTTCATTAGCATAACATGTCCCGTCAGAACATTGATGACTTTACAGGACCAGCCAAACATGGATGAAAATTCTTACAATTTGAAGTTTGACAGCCGTATAGTCCAGGTTATTGACACAAATTTGACTTTTCTTTTCTCATATCTTTCGAATAAGTATCAATTGTTGAAATCATAGTCCACGTATAACGTAGTCCGCTCCAAAACTGCTTACAACATGGAAGATTCATGATACATCTATTTTTCTTGTCTCTATTCTTGTAATTTTTTAAGTTATACAAAAAGACATATAATCCATCTGATTAAGACTTAAATAGTAGAGTATATTGAGACTAGCCTTTATATTTTCGAACTTCTGTTATATAAATTTCAAAGAGTACCCTTATCTACATTGCCAAAATTTGTATGCACGAAAGATTTATGATTGATTTTAGTTATATAAGATAGGAGAGAAAGATGAGCGTAGACAAGAGATGGATAGTGTGCGGTTGTGTGTGTTTTTGTGCGTGTGTGCGTGATAGAGAGGAAGAGAGAGGAGAGAGAGAGAGAGAGAGAGAGAGAGAGAGAGAGAGAGAGAGATAGAGAGAGGGAGAGAGAGAGAGAGAGGGTTGGCAGTAAAAACAGAAATGTTAAATGGACAAAATAAAACTTAAATTATTGTAATATATTATTAACAATCATTCTTAAATCAATTCAATTCAACTTCAATTTATTAATGTTTCCAACAAAACATACAGTACCTTTACATCATGTTTAAGCACATGTGCTTGCAATCATTCGCACAAAACTACCTGGTTGAGGAGGAAAATATATATTCTACTTATTCCAACATACAAGGTTCATAATTATTCAAATAAAACAATCACCGATTAAAAAAAAAAAATCATATTAGGAGCCTCATTGCTCATTAATAAACAAGAGGTAAATCAGCTTTAATTCCTGGAATGTAAATACATGCACATTATTTGTGTTTCAATTTATTCCTGTAGTTAGATCATAGATGCACAATTCTTTTAGATTATTATAAAATTAGTCAGCTCTCTTTTCACAACAAATCGATTTGTTTTTTTGCTTATTTTCTTTTTTTTTAAGGAGAGAGAATTCTGCAAGCTCCTTAATTTGGGGTTTCTATTTTTTTTTTTTTTTTAATGCGGTGGCTTGAATGGTAAAAAAGGCAATTTCCTTGTCAAAGTAGCCTTAAAGGGATTGGGTAACTTTGTCTCAGAATCTGAAACAAATTCCTGGATTAAGCTCATGCTTTAATGATAATCATAAACATTTAGGTCAGTCAGGAACCCCATGAAGTCGATCGCCTGTCTGATAATCAAGATATTTATGATTGGAAATCGATATTTAAAGAATTGTTTTCCTAACAGTTTTTATAACACTACAGTCTATTGGGAAAAATGAGTATGGTAAAACCGGTCACTCAAAGATTTCTACTTTTTTGAGGCACTGCATCTAGCGCAATTTGTTTAGGGCTTCAATATCACACCATATCACAGACACTGATAGCACGTAGGGCCATGCATCTCAGATTTAACATTGTTGACATTGTTAACAAAGGATGCCTTTAAGCTAAATTGATAATCACTAAGCTTTGGAAGCAACTTAGGCCGGGCTTCATGTTCCCAGTACTCTGTCTATTTCACACTTTTCGTACATTATTCTCGTTTTGCAATTCACATTATCATAAGATATCAGAACATACTCTTCTTGTGTGTATGGAAAAGAAGAGAAAAAAAAAACAAGACAAAAAGTAGGCTGAGCCTTAGTCATGAAAACATGAAGTATTTCTCAACAGCAGGAGCATGTGCGTTACTTTTTGCCTCCTTTCTAGTTGAAAGTTATACATAATAATATGGAACAGAAAGTTTCCACAATCTTTATATATCAAAGCATGGCAGAATGCTACAGTAGACAACAGAATAAACAAATCATAACTAAAAAAACTGTATGTTTAAATACAATTCATTAATCTTTTGTGATTATGTAAGTACAACGCAGCCTGGTTTAGAGGAACAATTTTGTTCGTTGAGAAGCGAACCACATAAAACGTCACATTTGCGCATTATATCGCTATACCATTGTTGTTTCTCCTCATCAATGGTTCCACTGTCACTATGATCTACGAACTGTGACGTAGACGTATCGATATTCAACTTTTGTCCTATAGGATCGGTCGATGCAGAACCTCTGACTTTGCCCTGCTTAAGCCTGTTCTTGATTGGTGGATCGTCATCACCTTTTTGTTCCTTGTCCAATCGTGGCGTCGCCGAGTCCGAGCAGGTTTTACCATCGCCGCGTGACTTGCATTCGAGTCTTCGCTGCTTCATGCGCCGATTTTGGAACCATATCTTTACCTGGCGTTCGGAGAGCTCAAGATAAGCAGCGATTTGGATGCGACGAGGGCGACATAGATAATGGTTGAGACGGAACTCCTGCTCGAGTTCGAGGAGCTGTGTCGTCGTGAACGCGGTCCGTATGCGTCGACCAGAGGATGAGCCTGAAATGAACAATTACATGTATCTCATTTGTGAAAAATCAATCATTATTCAGATTGTTATAATGTCATAACGTTTGTAAATCAGGCATTTAAAAAAAAAATACATATTACTTCCCAGATAATAATAATAATAATAATAATAATAATTTAAGATTTGTATAGCGCACATATCTGCCTATAATGGCATTCAAGGCGCACAAAAAAGATTCACTATTAACATTTCAAATACAAACAATAAACAAATTAAAGTTAACGAACTAATAATAAATCAATAAATAAAAAAACATAATGACTTACATTGTCATTGTTAAACGTTAAACCTTAAGAATGAAATTGAATCGAATTGAAATTATCGAATTCCATATAAATCCAAATAAATTGAATGAATTATATTGTATAGCATTGGATTGAAATGGAATAAACCAGGGAGAATTTATTAAAATAAATTTAAGCCAATCAAATTAAAATGATCTGAGCAGAAATGAAAAAGTTGTTATATATTAAAAGTACTGATTACAGCTTTGTAAGAATAGTTTTAAGGGCATCTTTTTCAATGAAAAACCCCAAAACATCTGCCTGTAAAACATTACATCAGTTTCCATGGTTACACCAACCTGTATCTTGGGTTAGATCCTTTCCTTTGGAGTCCAACTGCATGGGAGGAGTATCACTGACCCAGGGGTACTCTGGTAGCCTAACAGAGGGGATGGTCACCTGGGGACCACTCCTTACCATCTTAAGGACACGCCCATCCCGCTGTGCTCCTTCAGCGAACGCACATGCCGTCGAGCACGGTGAAACCTCGGATGCAACGAAGAGTGACGATGAAACGGTGGTCGATGATGAAGGAGACGATGATGGCGGCGGCGGTGGTAGTGGTGGTGATGATGAGGATGTGTGATAGCAGGATGAAGTGGTTGTTGTTGTTGTGGTGGTGGTAGGAAGAGGGGTCGCCGCTCGGGGAGATGCATCGCACGGAAAGGCAGACCAAGCGGCGAACATTGGCTCGCAGGTTAGCGGAAAGGTGACGGCTGTGCGTTGGCGGGGAAACATTTGATGGATTAGGGCAGCGCACCTGTCTTGAAAGACTCTGGCTAGAATGTCCCACGCGAGGGGGCTACCACTTGCCCCAAAGGTATTTCCTCAATGAAAGGCGGCTCGAATGAACACTGCTTTTAAAGCAAGGTGTGGCAGTTAAACTTTAAAGGTTTTGAGAAATCGAAGCGGAATTCGCAGCAGATTCAAACTCGTGGCGTTATCAAAATCATGAAGTCATACAAATCTGTTAATATCGAAAACAATGCTAACGCGTCGGCGGAAAATTGTGAAGCTAATGAAATTTCATTCATATTAGTGCGGCTTTTATATAAAATTTCCCGGTACACAATCATCTAGTTTTCAGCTCGATGTCGTAAAAAGCTTTATTTACTACGGCGTTTTGTTCAGATTTATCAACCTTGCCTCCCTGTTTTGTATTCCCAAATCGGACATGAAATACTGAAAATCGGACATTCGATATGATATCCTGACATAAGAAGGAAAAGGCGACAAAAATACGGGTAAACTCCATGTGATGGAGAGACATAACTAGAGAATGAGAGATGGAGATGGGAGAGGGGTGTAGAAAGGGAATGAGACAGTAGAAAAGCTAGAGGCGTAGCGGAAAGGACAGAAGGGCATGAGAATGAAAGTGTCTGCAGAGAGAGGATGATAGAGAGGGAAAGAGTGAGTGAGTGTGTGAGAGAGAGAGAGAGAGAGAAAGGGGCAAATACAGAGCGATAGATAGAAAAAGGAAATATACAAAGACAAAGAGAAAAACTTGAGAGAATGAGATTGGAGAGAAAGAAAAAACAGTGAGAGGGAGAGAAAAAGAGAAAGAGAAAGAGATTCATAAAAATAGGAAAAAGCAAACAAAAGCAAAACAGAGAGATATTTAGAGCGTAAGAATGGTAAATGGGTTTATAGTAAGAGAAGAAGGATAGAGGAGAGAGAGGAGGGATAGAGAGAGACAGAGAGAGAGAGAGAGAGAGAGAGAGAGAGATGACGGGAGAGTGTTACCATCTCTGTTAGATATAGACTCCTCGCTGCATGCATGCTCTTTGTAAAGAGCGATTGATCTGGTGTAATTTGCCGTCACATTGGTAGCGAGGTGTGAAAGGCCAGTGTGACGGGGGGCTATCGGGTAGCACAGCTCACACCCACCGCTCAGCCCGCATGTCCGATTCCCGTTCGCCTGGTATGCTTTATGTACGCTTCTCTTCCCCTCCACTTCTCCCCTTTTCTTCTTTATTTTCCCCCTCTTCCTTTCTCTCTTTTTATTTCAATTCCCCAAAGCCAAGGCCATGATTGAGTGGTGGAGTCATGCAGATATGTGGCTGGTTTGTGAACGCTTCAACTGGTCCACTTTCCCAAATGCTATTTACCACAATCTTAAACATGGACAATAAAACTTTTACCTTGAACCACCAAAGAATGTGGCGGAAAGCGAAGCAGAACAAGAGGAGATATTAAAACCGATTAAAATATTTCCACTTGAAAAGGAAAATCAGAAGACGGAAAAATATACGTTATTTTGTAATAAACCCTAAGTGATATTAAAACAAACTGACGAAACAAAAGGGTTAGATTTAAAGGGACTTGGTAACATTGTTCAGATGAGAGATAGTGGAGCTAAGGTAGTAACTTCAATGCTAGATGTACAATGAAAGATAATCTGAACATTTGAGTGAAAACGGACAAATTGGACAAATTGGGAAAAACTGATCTGATCTGATCTGATCGATTCCTTAATTCTCCCAATTTAATTACATTTTAGGTGAATGTAAATCGTCACAAAGCAATAAAAATTGCTCTACATTCCAATCCAGACATTTAAGTGTTGACAGATTTGTTAACGCCTGTTTTATGTCTTTTTTCATTGAAAACGGTTACGAAAATTCAAAAATGGTTGGGAGAATTTACTGTTAACCACTGTTAGAGGGTGTCATACATTGATGCCTTCAAAGAAAACCATAGATATCTTCGTGGTTTGAGAATTTGTTCAGGATTTGTTTGCATGTCAGAGGGTTAGTACAGTATAAGGAATATAGTAAGTGACATTGTATACAAAAATTAAGCAATTTTTTCATCAACCTTCAACAATGTTACCGAGTCACTTAAAAAAAAGATTAAAAAAAAAGAAACAAACAAAAGAAAAAGAAAAATTAAAATAATGTTATCATCTTGTAGTAAAGGAGAGAAACATGACAACGCACACATTGTAAAACAGGGGGGGGGGGGGGTAGTTGGATTCGTATGGAACGCTATTTATCCTGAGGATAAAGTGGCGTTGAAAATTATTATTACCCGTAGTTAAGACAATATTTGGCGGTAATCCAGTAATTTCTTACTATTATACCAGGTATTCATTTAAATTGCAATTTACCTTGATCGAGAATGATTTATATAGATTAATGTCCTGTAAAAGGACAGTATATAGTTTTAAAGAATTCTGTTTAAAAAATGGGTTTGTAAGCAAAACAAGAGTTAAGGAATAATAAGAAAGAACATTAGCAGATCCTGGATAGTCTGGTTCAACTATATAATTCGTATTCACTTGAAAGTGAGAATAAGAAAAGTCAGATCCAGGCACCAATCGTTTCTTCAATATACAGAGCAATTGCGATATAATGATAGTTTTGAAAAATCTCTGCTGTCTTTAATTTAATATTTTCAAAGTTTGTTCACTATGATAAACCGATGTTATGAAAAACTGCGCTAGAAAATAGTCTAATTAGCTCTATTTATATCGTCATCTCAATACTGAATATCACGTCATCAATTCCAATAAAACTTACCGTAAAATGTATTCAATGACATTCAATGAACATCATATCTTTTCCCCAAAAAACAATACCTAACCTGTTTAATTTAGAGGCCTATAAATGGTAAGAAACTGAATATTAGGATACAGTGGAATTTTCTGTACACGAACGTAGATAATTTCTAATTAATGAATAATTCGATACCATAGGGTTTAAATATAAACTCGACCCACTTAAACTCCATGTCAAGCGGACCGTAAAATCGATCCATCTTCAAGCTGGCCTTGATATCGATCAAGAGCTATGATGAAATACCCTTTGAACAACAATAATTCATCAAGGACGTGTCAAAATGGCTCTTTCTTCATTAAAACAATGGCGAAAGTAAACTAGCGCGTCTTGGAAAGCGCGAATGTAGGGGGAAGCACTATAACTGAGTGTATTCAGTAATCCCTCATGATCTGCCAGCCAGTGTCAGCGTTTCGTTGGTTCACCTGGTCTCCACTTCAAAGCGCAAGATCAAGAAATGTTCCCGCCAAAAATGGCAAACCATTATTTGTCGAGTCAACGTTGGTAAGATCATATCGTCTGTTAAAGGCCAGATATCAGCAGCGCTTGCTCGCTCGCTCTCCGTGCGCGCCGCTCGCTCAATTACTCATCAACGAGGCAGCGTCTATAGCTTGATTCATTGAACGAAAAAGCATATAAAAACACTCATAAAAACAACCAAGAATGGATAGGTTCTTTTGGGAATGAGAAGCGAGTAAGGATGTGGCTATAGCGGATGATATACCACGTGCATTACATTTACATACCATCTCTTAAATTCCGAATGACCGCCAATGCTTCATCTACGTACATTTCGCAATAATAAATAACAGGATTGAAATGAAGTTGCCAGTTTTAAATAAAGATTGTCTGGACGTTTATTGACTCTTGACTGATCAGGCGTTTTAAAAGCTAATCTTTTAATGCGAAGATACAGATTTTCAAGTCAGATATTGATGGCGCGAAGTTTTGCAGAGTGAAATCTTCCATTTCTCTTGTCATTATTTTGTTTCTTTACAGTTTATCTATAGTAGTGTAAGAAAATATGAATGGCAAGACGCAATATTGAAAGGAAAGCCTTTTCTAAGAATGGCATTTAACACACGCACAAGAATGAGGTATATATTCATTCGCCACGACAACATCGAAACAAAAGAGAAGCAGATAAGAATTTACAAAAATAGCAATTTATGAATAGCATACACTGGTATAGTCATGAACTAACAATGAAAAAAGAAAAGAAAATTGATATTAATTGATAGGTTATTTCTATAAATTTCATCGTCTTTGTTCTTTGCTGCAATTAAGGTTATATCGCCACATCCGTTCTCTTTACCCAGTCACATATTAATTCTTCAGAGTTTGCAATGGCCATTTTAATGAGAAATTAGACAATTTACTGGCCATATTCAAACGCAGCGGGTAGCAGACTGCATTTTCTTGCGCGTGCCACAACTACTTTTTAATGGATTTAGCCTGATTTTAGGATGGGATTCCCCGGTATCCTATTTATCGTTTTTTTAATTGTTCCATGTGATCCAAACAAATTGAAGAGTCTAATTCTATCATAATTGTTTACGACCAGTGTTTCGTCAATTTATGAAGTGAATGAAACATTAAAAGATAATATCGACGTGTTTCACAAAATTACCAATCCTAAGACTATTTTTATTGGTGTCTATGTGTGTGAATATATATATATATATATATATATGTATGGCTGAATATCTGTCGCTGTCCCTATCACTGCAGTTAATCTTAAATAAATGAAATATACAGGCCTACCTAAATAATATAAGAAGTTTAAGAAAATATCATAACTTCATTATAACCATGACGATAAGAATTATGAATAATATCGTTAACATTTCGTAGTAGTTTATTTATCATTGGTCAGGTGATTTTTTTGTCAAGTAATTCTAAGATAACTCTCCCATTATTGGTGTGCACAAAATGTTATTAAAAACCTTTCTACTTCTGTTTTACAGGAACAGACGTTTTAACCATAACACATTATAGAAAGCATAATCTTACATCTCCTCCTGAAAAAAACATACAAACAAACAAACAAAATTAATAAAGAAACAAAATCATCGTTCTGTTCCATCATAAGAATTGAGGAGGGATACCCTCCCTCACTAAAAAACAACAACATCAGCTCTGATACGATACTTACTATATGTATCAAAAAAGTGTGAGTTCCCCATCTTTGACTTAAATGGCAATGTGCGATTACGTACATTACGGCGATCGTCAATTGGAAATCAACCATCTTTAAAATCATTTATAACTCTCTTATTGGTTGTTTAGTTTCTTAAACGAACTATTCTCTTTCTGTATGTCTAATTCTCGTTTTACCATAACCGCAAGACAACATTATCACCATGTTCATTTTCCTCCAATATAATAAAGACAAATAGCATATTCATACATATTTCCTGACCTATTGCGACCGCTACTGACACGGTATTCTGAGAATGACACAAGAAGCGAATTAAAGAAACATGGCTTTATCGTATCAAGGGGTCACATGGGGTCACGACCCTTGACCTTTGATGGTGATCTCCATTCCATATCTCATGCAATGTCCCAGGCCCTAGCTATGCCAAGACAACGATACCAACATCTGTTCTTTTTAAAAAGGCAAACCTTTAGACATTCTCTCTCCTACCAAACACCCATGGTAAGTACATTATAGTCATACCAATCAGAAATACAGAGTGCGATGTCTTTCTTTCTCTGTGCTCCGCTAGTGCCCTATATATAAAATAATTCACTTTCACTTTAACCATAGTTATTTTTGAAAAAGGACAAAGCCCCTGCGATGACTTAAGAAAAGAAAAGACCGGTACGTGCACAAAGTTAGCGCCCTATATGGTTCTCAATATATCGGATGATGGGGATTACCTATACCAGGCAGTGGTGTATCCATTTCAGGGCGGAGCTGGGGAATGCTTGTCCCAAGTTTGAAGACCACCCCCCCCCGAAAAAGGGGGCAATTGCATGATGACTTCGACAAGCGGGACTACATGTTTACCCCTCTCCCCTCTCCCCCTCGTACGCGAAGTATACACGCCTCTGATATTACAAGTACAGCGGCTTTAATAGTGAACCTATTACTTTTGTGTACATGTTTGGAATATTCGTATGTTGATACAATTTTTGCTAATTATAGTGATGCTAAAGAAGAAATCATAATCAAAATGGTAATTACAATAAAGCATCAGTTTATTTGATATCATTATGATGTGGACGAGATTCTGTATAAATGATTATAATTTTTAAACAATTACTATACACACAGGAATATCGTTTAGTGTTCCTGTCATAGACAACTGGTAATATATATATACGACGATTACCAGTTGAAAGATAATAAATATAAAAGGGGGATCAAGAAGAAGAAGAAGAAGAACAACAACAACAACAACAACAACAAAGTCTGATATAGATGTTGTTAGTCTTTGTTTGTACCTAACAGCCATACATAAAACCTTTATCACTAAAATTATTTCGTTGTTGGCACACTTTTGGAAAAATAGATTTTCCCCACTCAAATACAGCGTAGATGGAGCTATTTCAATATGCCATATGCAACATTCTCTCTGAGCCTATTACTTCTTCAATGAGAGGTGATTGTCTTAACTACGTTATAATAATGTTAAGTTAAGACAATACAAGCTTGCCATACGGGAAAATAATAGGCGGGGGGGGGGGGGGAAGCAGCCCCTAATATCAATTAATAGATGCATGAAGATGATATGTTACCATCGAGTAAATGGAAGTAATGAACTGAAGTTCAAGGACTCGGATATTCCTCGTTAACCCTGACAACATTGTCTAATCATCATCAACCTTGCTGGAGTTTATTCAGAAGGGTTGGAAGTAAAAAAAAAAAAAATATCAATGACACAATAACAAGAGGAAATTGAAATTTGAATTAAAAAACGAAAACAATTATTTTTTGATATGGTAGGCCAGATTTGGGGAGGGGAGGGAGGGGGTGAGTAAAGGCTGTGAAAGGGATAAAGTAAAGAAAGGTAGAAAAAGTGAAGACAGGAAACAAAAGGAAGACACAAAAGATGGTTGATTCGGAGCGCATGAAAAGAAGAAAAAAGGGAGGGATCGGGTGAGTATTTGAGTAGATAGAGGATGGGAGGGATAGAAAGGAAAAGGGAGGGATGAGAGAGAGATGAAGAGGGTAATAATGAGAGAGTAGGAGAGTGAAAGAGAGAGAGAGAGAGAGAGAGAGAGAGAGGGGGGGGAGATAGATGATGTTTATATTAGGTAGATAGAGAGACGGAGAGAGAGACAGAGACAGAGACAGAAAGAGATAGCGAGATGTTTATTTCTTCTTTTTTTGGAAGGGGGGGGGGGGTGTCTAGGGTGGGACAGTAAACTATTTTTGACTGCTACCGTACTCCTTCTACCAATGTTGGATCATGAAAAGAAAATTTTCATCTCGAAACTGGGTTGTCCCTGGTGACGGGCTTGGCATGCCTAGGACTACTTCTGTCAACACGAGCAAATTTCCATGGATGCCCCTCTGCGCCCCTGTCAAAGTCCCTAATATTTGGACCAAGTTCCACCAGTCTGTACAATATGAAGTTTTTCTCCCTGATTGGCTTAAGGAAAAAGTAGAGTTTTCGTCTTCAAAGTAAACTTGTTTATGATTTAGTACAATGTTGTTTTGGTCATTTTGATAGACGTTGCAATTATACTCCTGCATTTCCCATCTTTGCCAGGGTAAAATTTTAACTATCAAATGGAATAATGTTTAGATCGTCACGATCAGAGAGTCCCTACTGTTGTCCTGCTAGAATGTCTCCTACTATTACAAAACAAAAAACAAACAACAACAACAACAAAACCAAAAACACAACAAAACAAAACAAGAAGGACAAATAAAGAGAGAAACATGAATGCCGAAAACATCACCGAATTCCACCTCTTCTTACACAGTGTCCACTGGCTTTCAGTTCTCCTTCACATCCTGTTTAAGGTGTCTCTGCTGCTTCTGCACGATACTGCCTCATCGTACTTATCGGACATCATCAAATTATATATCCCAGTTAGGAATAATTGCTTCTCGAATAAGAATATCCTTCAAACTCCCAGGGAACGTGCTTTCAGCACCCTGGCACCCTCACCTATTATGGTATATCCGTCCAGTCCTCTCCATCTGCGAGATGCACCCTCCATCGGTACATTTAAGCATTCGCTAAAAACGCACATGTTTTACTCCCTTTTGTAACTGAACTTCGGTTAACATTACGTAATATTATATCCATTATTCTTTCTCCTTTAATCTTTAAAAAAAAAAAATTATATTCAGATGCTGTATGTTTGTTCTTAACAGATGTAATAAAGTAAGTGTAACTATTTTTGTCTTAATCTATAAATATTTGAGCCACTAATATGTCTATATCTACCATATAAATTTGTACTTTATCTGTAAAGCGCATAGAGATGGCAACATAATGCGCTATCTAGTTATAAGCCTGACTTTATTAAAAACAAAACATAAATAAAAATAAGTAAATAGACAATAAATAGTATGAAGTCACTAACTGATTAAATAACAAAAATGAGCATACATGTTTCCATGTGGGGGGGGGGGGGTGACTGACGTTATACAAAATTTGATTTATTGATGATTTTACCCATAGTAACCAACAGAGACTTTGTGCCATTTGTATACGAGGTGTCATTCGCCTTCCGTTTGCTGCGTCAGCAACTGACGCTGTCTTTCACGCGCCACGTTAGAGTACCAGCATGCCAAAGTAAAGGTGACATGAATGGCGCAAACACTGAGTTGAATTCCTGGCGCGTGCAACTTATTTCCTTCACAGCCTTGATCGGCACATGTTAATAACGCAATAGAAATGACGCCTCGTGCTCAACGGCAAAACATTATACCCTTTACGCATGAAGCGTCATTCCACTGACGCAGGACTGCGTGGGAGACTGACGCGGTCTCTGACGTGCCTTGTTAGAGTGGGATCGTACAAGAAGTAACCCACATACTGGACAGTCCACAACACTGCATGCACTCAATTTCCTATATCAGTTCGATTAGCGGAGGTAATAACGCAATCGTAACGACATCTCTTGCGCAAACGGGCATTACACTCTACCGCCTTTGTTTTGATCATCAACAAACGACAACAGGTTTGCATTGTAGCAATAATCTCTCGCCCTCCTTTTTGCAGGTCAATATTAGATGTGTTTGTAAATATGATTCCCATGGGCTCGATATACTTGGCTATAGCATTGCATGTCGTCCATCAAGTGCCGTCTCATTCACAAATGGACCGGAAAATATGTGGACGATATAAATGTCGGGTGAAGTCTTAATTCGGGTCACAAACCAATTGGAAATCGTCTAATCGCGTCATCACATAGGTTGTAACGGGACCTTTTCTGTTTTTTAGTACATATTTTATAATATTGTCTACGATATGGGTTGGTTCAAATCGTTGTATTAAATGAAAACATTGCCGAAGAAAAGACAACAATAACAACAACAACAACAACAATAGCAACAATAATAATATCAAACACAAAAACAAAATCATCACACAGTAATTAAATAATATCATAATAATATTGATGAAATAAAAATATTACAACTAATAATGAAAATATTCGTGATCATCATCATTGTCAACATAAACTATAAAATCATAATACAATAATTTTATTATTTCACATTCTTGGTATTGTAAAAAAATAAAAGAAGCAGGACCCAAAGTCATTCTATAGAAACCTATTTTGAAACTAATGTTTTAGATCTTTATTCTGAACAAACTTGCTCTCTGCCTTCTATCTTACGTTTTATCTCAGACCTGGAAACAATTGTAAATTGTAAAATCAATTATAATGGTAACTGGCTTTGCCTATTTTCTCAACTCTGATCATGATTATAAAGGCTCAAATCTGATCCGTTATGGTCAGTATAATTGGTGTCCAGCTACCCAACAGTATTGGTCGTTCAATATTCAACCATTTTCCCTCCTAGAGCAGGGTATAATTACTTGCCAAATCAAAGTAATTTTCATTTGCAGAGGCATTCACTAAAGAAACAAATTGATCATATCTTTGCTACTGGATTTCATTCAAGCATGTTCACTCCAGTTTAAACAAAAGAAAGACGAATGTATTTTTCGACTGGAGAAGAGTATAATTGCTCATCAACTCTAATTGATGGTTTGCAGAAACAAATACTAACAGACAGAGGAGTTAATAATGCAAAAACATTACATCTGCTACCGGAGTCCATTCGATCTTCAAGCTATTGTTTAACCTCTCTCACCTTCCACCGTTCGGCTGAGACCACGAGAAATTCTCGTTCGAGACGTCTTGAAATGCTTAAGCCTTTCTTAAGTCTCCGTTAAGTCCCTTCTGTCACCGAATCAGGTGCAGCTCCCGACGAGAAAGAAGAGAAATAGAATAATAGAGACAGCAGGGGTAAAGACGGGAACCCCAGTGCTTTGATCGGGGTGCTCCTGGGGGGTAAGCCGGGGATAAAGATGGGGTCACAGTGCCCGGGGAGGTAAACCACGGACAATTGGGGGAGGGGGGGGGGTGGGGTTGCGACACTTTTTGGGAGAAAAAAATGATGTTTGTGACTTTATTTCAAATTTCTTTCCCTTTGGTATAATGTATAACAGAATTATAATTTGAACTAATGGCACGGCATTTTGAGAAAATCTCTGTCGAAAAGGGTATTTTTCTTCGTTAATATTGCATGTATTTAGAAGGAACAACATTACATTTTCAAGGTTTTTTCTTTAAACTAGTAAACAAACATTGCAAAAGAAACTACCAAAATGCTGGACACCTCATACATGTATATTAGAGAGCACCAACATAATACTATTGTTACGAATAAACCTTTAGCATCATGACCATATGAAGTATTGCATCATAGGGCGTCCTTACTATTTATCACCAAATTATCATTATTTCCCTGTCAAATTAGTTGACATTTTCCATTTGTTGGAGGTTTTGTATGTTTCTATTTTTATTGGATTCTGTTTTTTCCATAACCACTTGTTTTGAATGAAGTCAAGACAAACGGCAAAAAAGAAGACAGAGAGAGAAAAAAAGGAGTGCATTCACGGCGACGATGAACAATTTTGTGTGAGATATTAGAGCAAGGGCTATGCAATGTGACTGAACCTGTTTCAGTACGCTCTAGAATTGACCATCAAATAATTTTAAATCTTTAATTTTTTCAGAAGTCTGTTAACATCACACTACCATCTTTTTGGGTGATCAGTTAAACCAGAGAGAGAGAGAGAGAGAGAGAGTAAGGGAGATATATATGACGGTTATCGTTGCAATCCGCATCGACAAATGTGTTTTCTCGTTTATGATGGACCAAGGAAATTGAAAAATTAATAATTGATGCCCCCAAAGTGATCAATGTTTATCAGGCAATATAGTTTTCCCCCTTACCAATAATTGATGACCCCCACGATTACGCCCCCCCCCCTCTTGCTCTCTTTCTCTCTCTCACTCACTCACTCTCTCTTTCTCTTTTATCCCACTCTCTCTCTCTCTCCTCCTGTTTCTTTGTCTCTCTCTGCCTCTCTCTTTCTCTCCCTGCTGACCAGTGCATCCATAGCGGTCACGAACTCCAGCAATATGTAACGGTTAAATATCAACTCTGTTATCGGTTCCGCAGCTCAAAGCAATATCAGGACAAAATAGGGAATAAAAACGTAGTCCTGCAATCATAGTTGGGAAGTGACAACAAAACGACGTTAGCAGAACACGTCCTTGCGCGCCGTAATAATTAATACGTCACTCACGGCGCCAAAACCCTAGTCTGGAAATTAAGACCAGTATTTGTGATCATCTTTTTAATGATAACGTTAATTATACAATAACGGCTTTAATATTTATTTCTAACAATATGTGCTTAATTTTGAACAAGCATGATGGTCTACAAAATTGAGTAAATAAACAATTATATCCGAAATACATCGAACGTTTTACTTTTCGGCGCTCATGAAAAGAGACACAGTTTGTCTCGTACAGGTTAATTATTGGAATATCGGATATGTATTTCATGTAATTGAAATTTGAAGTTAGTAGGTGTTAAGAAAAAAAAGCTTAGAATTCAACTACACTTGGTGTGTTCTATATTTCTTGCAGATTAAAGTTAAGTGACTAAACGTTACCCATATGAATTAAATCAGCTGCATAAAATATTCAAGTAGCAAGAACGAATTTAAATATCCATAAAGCAAAAATCTCTTTAATTCGTGGAAATCATTTCACGTCTCTTTTGTTCTTTTTTTTTACCTCTTTTTCCCCGGATAAAGATGATTTGCAACCATTTGTTACCAATGTTCTGCCATTTGTCAATCGAAGTGAAAACATTTGAGGTTTACCAAAATGCGATATGCATATTACATGGTGTTTAGTTTTTGGTATGATTCCCCCCTAAAGGATATACAAAGGAGTGTAAGACGGATGAAGAACAATTTTGAGAGTTTGTTAAACCTCCATTTGTATTATCTGTGAATTATTATAGGAGAGGAAGGTTTTACTACACAGTTCATGAATCGAAAACATAATCATTACGCTACATAACACCTTCATAAAATAGGATGTTCATGAATGGCAAGTATGCATTAATAATCACCCTAAAATTATATTTAAATGTAATTTTGAACGAGGGGAAGAGCGGAATAATAATTGTGATGCATATATAAGTAGAGCCATGTTATATTTGCAGCTGTTTCTAATGATACGTCATTAGTTGAAGTATAATGAATGAACCGGAGTTTATCATACATAGCGTAATAAAAATTAGAGTAATTTCACATGTTTGCATAAATGTTGTGTTTTTCTACTTATCACGATATTATCCTGAAGTTTTTAATTACATCTTGCTCTGAAAGACCTTTTAATTGACTGTTAATTAATGCTTTACGGACTAGTGACGGTTTGATTAATTCATTAGGACGCGAATGCACTGTTTAATTGGGCAGAGACATGGTTTACGTGTGACATATGCCCCAAGTAAGCATCGTGCTCCTAAAGAACCATGGCTTGAAAATGAAACAGTAATATAGAGCACCTTAAATTGTGTTTAGTGCAGCATTTTAGTGTATAATGCGTTCATTATACGCAGGCATACGGTAGAGCCATTTGGGAGGCAGTCGTGCAGACTCGACTTGCGAGTTTTTGCAGGTGCCTTTTCAGTGGCAAAGCGTTTGACTTGATATTGCAAGAAACTAGTTGGTCACGGCTTGGCGAGAACAAGTGGGGATTTTCACTTGCCTTCTCGCAAACAAAGAACTTATCATATTTGACGGAGAAAACGAAATTTCCCCTCTTTTTCCCCCCTCACTTGTTTTAAAGGCAATCTTGCTATTTGGTGCATGACAAAATGTATTTGAAGAGTAGCTCCCACTTTCAAAATTCATATAAAAATGTAAACATAAAATTAGTGCTCTTATTTTGGCTGATTGATTTTTAATTAGTAAAATGTAAACAAATAAAAACAAACCTGCTGAAAACCGTGTTCATATATAGGTATTAAGGCATACATGCATACCTTGGACATGGTATTGTATTGTGTAATACCAACAGATCTAATTGTTCTTGCTAATTATTGTAACATTTTTATCCGATTTTGTAACCATATTTTAAAGATCTTTACATTCAGTTCAAGTTTTGCTGCGAATTATAAGTATTTTTTGTTGTTGTCATCACCAAAATGTGAAACAATCTTCAATATTACGTGCATTGGATAGAGTATGGTGATGTGTCATGGGTTTATGATATATTTATCAAATACATGTACATTTCCCAAGGATAAAACAATATGCCAAAGTAAATTATCCGTGTCTAAATTGCCTGTATAGCTTTAACCATATAAGCGATAATATATGCTTTAATTTTTGTCCCATAAAAAAAACTTTACAACCACGGTGCTGGCTAACTAATTTTAACTTGTACACCCTTGTCATACAGGCATGTACATGTACTATTAGGCTACTATTGCACTTTCAGACAGGATATATAGCGAAGAAGAGAAAATAGCCTTAGAGATAAATTGATTTTATTTCATAGTTCTGATGAAGATAGTTGTGTTGGATAAATAACCTCATATTATGTACCTTTTATGTCTGACATGTATTATCCATCATATACATACATTTGCAATACTTAGATGATTAAACCTGTCAGCATTGCTAATTCTGATGACCTGAAACAAAATTTTCAATCGCTACTTCAATTACATGTACTAGTTCTACTACCCGTGTTACCCTTGCAGCTGCTATAATGCCTACGCACCCATATACCCCACCCCTACATTCCAACTCCGTTTTTTGTTGGTGCTGCCGAAACCGTCATGCTTTTAATTCCCTAGTTCGTGTAATTGCCTTAAAGTCTTGGCTAGTATCTCCTTGGTCTTGGCTACACATAGGCCGATGGGTTCAACGTGATGATGATGATAAAGAAGAAGATGAAGATGAAGACACGATGCTCTCGTGTGTGTGACACGCTTGGCATACCAATAAAGGGCAAGATGATGGTTCGGGGGATGACCTTCAGCCGGGAAGATGAGAAAAACTGCTTGCTCGAGGACTCATCAGCATCAACGCCACCGTCATGTCTAAAGCCATGCAAAGCGATGGAGTCCGACCTACGAACATGTCTCCCATGCCTTTCAAGTATTATAATGTTAAGCTTTTCTATTGAAGACGGTATACTGGGGTCGCGCCAGGCTTTAAAACTATGCGTTTAAAAATTGAAAGGATAATAAGTTTTCCCCAATATCTTTACATCAACAAGAAATTGGAATAGAGGGGGAAGGGATGGATTTTGTTTTGCCCTGTCGTGTTCTTAGACCGACTTCAACGTAATAACAAATAAGGTAGCGGGCCATATTATGTGGCTTGAATATGACTGGTAGATGGATGGACGCGTGGTTGGAATGACCAATCAATCATTGGTAAAGTAAACAAATGGTCATTTAAATCAATCATTCAATTAATCATAATGGCACTAATTCTTTCACTGAATCAATGAAAGCACCAATCAATGAACCAATCAATCATTCAATCAATTAATCAATAGCTTAACCAGACAATTAATCAGTGACCTGAGCGAAGATTCGATCGATTAACAGATTGATAGTCTAAAAAAATCTATCTATCAGTCAACCAAACGAAAAATCAATAGATTACTCAATCAATCACTGGATCAATCAATACATTAATGACAAAGTTTCCCACACACCCTCAATCGAAACGCACCACAAAATAATAATACTAATCTATCAATGACTCAATCAATAAATCAACCAACCAAGCAACAAAATCAACCAATCAATCAACCAGTTAGTTAGTCAATCAATCAATCAATCAATCATTAAATTAATCAATCAATCAATTAATCAAGTAATCAAGCAATCAATCAATCAATCAATCAATCAATCAATCAATCAGTTTAACCATTTATCCATCCACCAATCAATCAAAATATTGCGTTTAGTCAAGTGCGAAACAAATATTTGGGTACCTTTTGTCTTCTTTAATTGACCTCTCCTATCCCCCTCAAAACAATACAAAGCCTCAAATAATCACACAGTTATGACCATGGTCCCTAATTATATACATGCCTTGCTTTCGGAATTAATTATTTACTGTTCTGATATCTATGTCTACCATATTGTAACGATAATGAGAAGGAAAGATGGTTAATTTCAATCCAATTCAATTCACTAATTATGATTAGGCCTATGTCCAACTCCAAACATATTTGAATATCCCCCCTACAGCAGTTCCATTGACTAAATGCACATGATACCGATCCATATGCGCTTGAAATAAATCTAACATACTCAATCTGTTAATCAATTTGTTAAACACAATGGGAAACACACTCTTGATCCAGCAATTTTTATTTCTTTGTTTTTATTTTATTTCTCAAACTTGATTACAAGATAATTGTAACATTTCCTTTACATTGTATAATAACTGTACCTCTTTTCATTTCATAGTCATTCATATTTCAAAGTACTGTAATACTTATAACAAGTTTCTCTTCAGTACTTAACTCATGTTGCTGTCATACTTAGCTTTTGAATTCTGAAAAGAAATAGACCCTTGGGCAAGTTTTGATCATAATAGGTAATAAATAATTCAATATATATCTGAACATACCATTTGTTTGTATTTATATTCAAAGAATGGTGACCAGATTAAACCTAACTAAAACCTTTTTGTGTGTTTTCTTTTTACTATTCCTATTACTATCATTACTTTGCCTTTTAAAGTATACCCTTTGTACTTACATCGCCACTGACACCGACATACATAATCACTTGGTTAATGACATGTGCACTCTTACGTAATCTAAAGTAGATTCGGAGTTGGTACCAGTTCTGAGTTTATTAACCCTTTGAACTACAAACTCAGAGTTGACCCTGTGGAAAATGTGTTCTATACCAAAATTAAATTAAATTACATTGTGTATACAAAGGTAATTCCTATAATTCATACAACAACCGCTTGATATAAAAAAAAAATCGTATGTGTCAAAGGCATTATGCGGGACTACATGTATATACGGATAACACTTTCCCGCAGATCAATGGCAAATCTGTTGCAAATAATATCTGAATTTAAAATATATTATTCTCTTCCACATTCATTTTTTGTGATGTCCATCATTATTATTTTTTGAGTGTGTTTTAACCAGTCTGAAAATACCCTGGTTTAGCATTGAAATAATTACATTACAATTATTTGTGACATGATTAGAAGAAATATATTTCATGAAGAATGAATCCTGATTTTGACGCTACTTTGATCTAACGCTGCATAATACAATTGTACAAAATCGAATGATAGATTAAATAATACTATGGTCGGCATACTGCAAGTCGTGGCTCGTATAAGGACAAGGTTACAAATTCTGGTTAGTGTGAGAAAAAAAAAGTAATTTGTATGCTCTGTCATGGTTTTTACCCCTATTTTTAAGTTTATCATAGTAGACATGTCATATGAAAAGGACTGCTTTTAAAGTACCCTCATAATCCAAATATAACTGATGTTTGAAATGATTATAATTTTTAAAATATTGATAATAGTTTTGATGCCTGTGGTGAGGACTCATTATCATTCTGTGCAGCACTTTCCATTGTAACCATAATTATCAACACAGTTTGTCGATTTGTTGCATGCTTTTCTGATGATTCTTAAACCTCATAATAAATGATCCATTTTAAATGCTACATAATCCAAATAATTTCTAGACAGTTTCTGGAAAATAATTATGTGAATTCAACTGGAGCACCAGTGCTCATTCGTATCTTGTATGTATGTCAACTGAATTAGAAAATACGATTTTTAAATTAATATTTTAACTATGGCTGCAATGTGTTTTGTATTAATTTGAAACAACGAATCAGAAAACCCTGTCATCTAGTTTTCATAAGTATTGAATGACATATTAAGTTTTACATTTTTCACATTTCACGAATAAAATTAGAGTTGAATGCCATCCCTCGATTTTTCGAGTTACAGTGACCAACACTAGTGGCGAAAATGTGGCAAGAATACTGGCGGTTATTTAGAGTAAAGCTCGCATTCTCATTATCATTCTTATCTTAAGTACTTGACAGTATATGAATTATTCATACAGTTCATGATTTTTATACAATTAACTTTGAAAAGATATTCTACATACTATAATACTCTCCTGCTCTGCGAAACCTTCCTAAGACTATATAAATAAAAAGTGTTTATCATCTCATGGAGTTGTGCATAGTCATTCAGTTGCAGGTTGAAAACGTCATCTCGAATCACATCACATCCGAATTAATTCCTGAACATTCACAATAAATGTTTTTGTCAATATTTACAACAATCAAAATGAGTCATAACGAGTGTCACAAGTGCGTTAGATGTGGTGTGGCTTCAAGTGATTGTTCTTGTGTACACGAGTAGGAGAATTGACAGTAGGCTGGCGCCCCGCGAAATGACCTGTCGGAGTGGTGCGAGCTACCCGGGTGGAACCCGAAGAGAAACGGCTCGCCGCTGACATGTCCAGCCCGCTCGGCTTGGCGAGCTAGCACAGAGTCCGATACTTTGATTCCTCGTTCTGCTCGCTCTGTTTCTTTCATATCTCGTTTGTATTTCATTCTTCGATTCTGAAACCAGATTTTAATTTGTCTCTCTGTGAGATTCAAAGATTTTGCCATTTCAACCCGCCTTGGTCGACACAAATAGCGGTTAAAATGAAACTCCTTTTCCAGCTCGACTAGCTGTGCGCTGGTGAAAGCCGTGCGATTTCGCTTCGGACTGCTACCGCCGTTTCCGCCGCTGCATCCGCCGCTACTTCCCCCGCTCATAGACCCGGAGCTCCCGCTCTCTCTTGGGCTGATGCTGTTGGCGTGGTTACTAAGATTTGGGCTCATCGCGCTACCTTGTGGAACTCCATGCCCGGCTCCTGCTACTCCGGCTCCTGGTGCTCCTGCTACAACTGCTCCACCTCCATGTCCTCCGCTAAGGATTTCATTGGGGATGTTGGTTGGACTATCGCTAGGCGGTGCCGCTGGCATAGGCTTCTTTTTATCATCGATTACTGAAAGGAAAAAAAGAAAGAGAGAGATACATGTCTGAGAAATTATGTTTATTTTATGCACTAAAATTTGTCTGAAATATGTTAAGTATATGACTTGTAGTCGGGTACAAATTAAATATTTACATCAGTTATTGCCGCATATTTGTACTGATCATATTACACAATGAGTGATTGCATCGCTCCATCAAGCTAGTTTTACTGTAAAACACCCTGTCTTATATAGAACATACATGTAATGAAATATCAGGAGAACAGTTCTTAAATATCACATTTTAGTATAAACAAAACTAAACAAAATAATTGCTAGAAGAAGGAGAAGTTTGTGATTAGTCAAGAGCACACATGACGTTCATAAGTAACATGTCGATGTGATGGTAGCAGTTGTGTTGTGTATTATGCTCTTGACACGTGAGATGAAAACAGCATCATTAACAATTACAGCAATAACAAAAAAATAACAAAAATTAAGTATTTCGATGAAGAAAGAAAACGAAGCTGATTACTAAAAATACAACGACAAATGCATTACATCCTTATTGGGAAAAGAAGGGGGAGATAAATGTCTCTAAAGTTAAAATTTAAAAACGTACAGAAATGTGACACAATAAACTAACATTATAACTAAAAAGCATTTGAAACAAAGATCGACAAATTTATTTCAGTTATAATACACTTCAAGGAGAACAAAGTATAGAAATGGTCAGAAAGAAATCGAAAAAGTAAGAATAAAAGATGGAATAAAAGAGAAAAGGGGAAAGAGAGAGAGAGAGCTTTGGGGATTTTAATTATAATTGTTTACAATCTTATAAGTATATACATTTTATATAAAGTTTATCTTTCCTTCTCAACAATATTTGAAAATACATTACATTCTATATGTTTACCAAAACTCTCTCCAACTCTCTTTCTCTCTGTGTCGTTCTCTCTCTCTCTCTCTCTTTCCCTCCCATCTCTTTGAGGTTAACTTAGTCATTAACCCATGCACCGTCAGTCAAATATGTCACACAGTTTATCTCAAAACGGCTTGCTTGACAATGCAAATACACCACTTGATGTCAAACATAAAAATGCATATGTTATAGAAATCCGCATACTTCATTATTTACATGCAGCAAATGCTGTAAAAATAATATCTTCAGGATGATTATAATACTTTGATGGACAAAAATTAAGGAATGTGTTTATAAAAATGATGCAATTTGAATAGATAAACCATAACATGTAACATTTTATCCTTGAAACCAAAGTAGTAAAATTTGCAAATTTAATTCTTCATCACATATTTCAAGATATACCCCTACCGCTTGAATATGACGAGTAAGTAAGAAGTAAGTAAATAAGACGAATCAAATTACCATTTTCTAACAACACTTGATAATGATACGTTATTCCACAACTTAAATTGTCCTCGAAACGCTGTAAAATTTCAAGTATGGTATTTTCCATCCCAAGTTACCGTCTTCATACGATATTATAGTCACTGATGCATATATTTAATATGATCACGACATTTTGTGGCGAAAATGATGTGAAGGGTAGTAAGCATGTCTAAATTAATTGAGTGTAGAAGGTAGAACAATAAAATGATAGAATGAATATGTCGACTTTTCCAATCTTTTTCTTTCTTTGGCGTCTGTATTTATGTATTAAAGTGTCTTTAATTATTGAATGGGTGATGTCCTTCAATTGAAATACCCCCAATAACTTTAGTTCACAAAATACAAATGCAAACAAAATGTTTTCTGTGTCCATTCCTGTTTTAAATACTCCATGGTAACCTAATGATAAAAATATCATGAAATTATCGCCTGGCTATACTTCAAATTACAGTACTCACAGCACATTTATGTACTGAATATTAATTCTATGATAAATAAAGTGCTTTTTACAAAACATTCAAGTAAATTAACTTCACGTATTAAGGTAATGTTTACAAAATATCATCGAGCCTAAAATAGAAGGAAAGGAAGATCTATTTGATAGCGTTTTAAGATACTTAATTTACTTGTTCTATTTGCTAGCATCAATGTAAGATTTTAGTTTTTGTGTGATTCCACTTATCTTTTAAGATTTTGTCTAAATGTTTTGTATTGTGAAGGCGACGATTTTCAGTGAGTCTCAAGTGTATTTTATGTAATATGTCAATGAAATCTATCACAAATCTGAATTAAACTTAGTTTTGCAAACAATAAATTATTTGTTTTCTTTATCACTATCGTTAACTTGATGTGCACACGATATAAATAGCTTTTTTTACCTAATGTAAGTTTCTAAAAGTTACAATAATCTCTTAAGGGACGGACCCCACTGACGAAACGTTTATTAATTTGTAAAAGTAGAGACCAAGCCATGTAAATGTTGGCATGCATCCAATCGATTAATTCATGAACTATAAAAAGGAAGAGCTTGTGAAAAAGTCAGTCTGTTTTTCACATTTCACAGGATTATAAGGGGCATAATGGGGCAAAGAGAAATGTCAACTATTTACATTTTTTATCAAACAAGCTGCATGCCAGTGAAGTTCTTTAGACTTTTAAGAGTTATTTTCTTACTGCATGTTGAATATGCAGTACTGCGGAACATGTTATTGATTTTGTAAAAAAAACTCATCATGCAATGATAAAGGTGATAGGTTTTTAGGTATTATTTGTAAAAAGTCAATTTGTTACGTCAAAAAATATATTGTAGTTTCTCGTCATGTATTTTTATTGTAAGTAATAAAAAAAAATCCTATATCACCATTCGTCACATAGCAAGGGTAGTTTGGCAAACAAACGAGCAAACAAGCCCTCAAAACTATTATGCAAATAATTTTAGTAATAAGGTCAGATTAACAATGCTTTCTCAGAGTCGATGATAACATTGTTTTGATACTGAGAGACTGGTACAATTTTACTCCTAGCCTATAAAGATTTGGTAGTAACTTTTGTTTGTGATTTAAACCGAATAGTACGAGATTATTACTATGATTATGATAGGTTTCATAATTTTTTTCATAACAGCACCCATGACCCAATATAATTTTTTTTCAACTCTTATCATGTCATATATTGGATCAAAAGAGAAAGTCAGTCAAAATTAGGTCAATTTCGGAGAACGGAAGATGAATGAAGGAGAACCAAAAACAAACGTAGGCGTCGCAGGTAAAGGAGGCATGGCGAGCAGAGAATGATTCAAAACATGGGTCTATATAGACATTCCCTTAGGCCGTGCTGGATAACTCGTCACCCCATTACCCCAGGTCCACCTTTCGTTTACTCACGGGCTCGCCCCACTGGCGGCTCGCTCCCGTCTTCAAAGAGACTCGGTGAATGATGAGTGTGAGTTTGTACTGTGATGCGTAAATTATTCCATTAATCATTCCCAGTTTGACAGTCTTCTACACTCTGATTCAACCCAACTCTTCCAGAGCAGTAACTAAGGCAATGAGGCAAGGTGATTAGTATTGATAATTAGGAATAATTTTATGCGCTTTTCGAAACGAAGGGTCCTTTTAACGCGATTATAATTTGGATTAAACGTAGAAAAGACGACAAATTGGTTTAAAAATTGAGTGACATGGACAAGAAGACTTTAACATTTTGATATATTTCGTCCAAGGACTTAAATGGGAGATCACGAAAATAAATTAGATAGCCGCCGATTGTTTTACAATTTTTCATTATTTTCTACCTTTCCTTTGTTTATCATTCCTTTTACATGCAAAGGACTTTTTTTTTCTTTATTTCTTTATTTCTGTATTTCCTAATGTTTCATTTCTTTATTTCCCTAATACTTATTTCCCTATTTCTTTATTTCTTTATTTTTTTCCTTTATTTCTTTCTTTATTCATTTGTTTATTCATTGATTTATTTTCATTCATTCGTTGTGTGTTCCTTAAACATGGTAATCTTCTTCAGTAACTAAAAAGTACTTTGCAAGAGACCTATCAGTTTGAGTTGGTTATTATTTTTAAAGAATCAAGCTTTTATTGCACCTAGAATTGTGCAGATTTTTGTAATATATAAAATCACAATACAATGAATCTGACAAATACACTTCTCAGCGCTTGGGAAATTCCATGAACATTCATATACAGCTATCTGGGGCAGAATTTGCAGCTGAAATACGGTAATATAGTTTAAGTTCTCCATTGCTGCACTCTCTTAAACCTACGTCAGCCTGCTAGCAAACCAGAACAAATCAGTTGTACTGAAAATAGAAATGTATGACCTTGAGGTAACGAACAACGTGTATCATTAACATGCACATCATACTTCGGTGCGATTGTTCATTTCCCTCCATGTGCTCTTTCAATCATAGAGATAATGAGAAAATAATTTTCGAGATCTCTCTCTCTCTCGCCAAAAAAAAACGAATTGCTGGCAGGGTCGAGAGAGCGCGCGAGGGAGTTCGAACGACAGAGGATGACGATGGTAGAAGATAGAGTTAGGTTGAAGTGTGGTGGGGAGGGGGGGGGGGGGGGGAGAGAAGAGATAGCTTTAACAAAAATGATTATTGTTAGACCCCCCCAAAAAAGAGGAGAAAGAAACGGGTTAAGAATATTTATAACAAAAGCAACACGAATTACAATAATAATAATGACAAGAGTAATAAAGAGAATAATAATAATGACAAGAAGAAAAAGAAGAAGAAGACAAATAACAAGAAGAAGAAGGAAGAGAAAAAGAAGAAGAGGAAGATAGTAATACGAATGATATCGACAATGATGTTTGTATAACAATGATCTTGGTCATGATGACAATGTGAATGTAACAAATAATTATGGTAAAGGTACATGTATGTTTTATTACGTCGAATGAGAACAAAACATTAAAGTAGAGAAGATGAAAGAACATCAAACAAAGGAAGATGGGAAAAGGGAATATGAGGTTGATAAAGGAATGGGGGCGTCAGGAGAAGTAGGGGGGGGGGGTCAGCGTTTGGAAATGTAGGCTACAGTCTTTTAACATGCTTATAACCCATACATTTAATCGTATTCCCAGTGCCTTTTTCTTCTTTGTCTTCAGTTCAGGTGGGATAATTGAGGCATGAACAAAATGTAATTTAAAATGAGCGAGAATATGTAAAAACCATCATCCGTATTGAATGTGAAAGTGAAAGCTTATTCTGAAATGCGAACTAGTTTTCTCCCTTGATGAAGGTATATGCAATTCACCTGACATGCCAATTGACATTGGTAACATATTTCAACAAACATCTTAATATGGCTATAATTTGCATTTTGCGAAAAGATACCTAGATAAATTTGCATATTGATATATATATATAAATACTAACAACGAAAAGCTTAAAAATTGATATTTTCTTTAGGGGAAATAGCCAAATTTAGAGGAAATATTATCTGCATCCATAATTTAGAATAACAAACAAGAAATGAATTATATGCGAGGTTAATAGTAAGCATTCATGGGGGTGTTTCATAAAGCTGTTCGTAAAGTTACGCATGACTTTACGAACGACTTGTATATGAAAAGCCAAACGGGATGCTCAATCATTATTGATTTTTATTTATTAAGTTGAACTGTGCAGATGAAGATTAACATTCTTATTATAACAAACATTTTTAATGCAAAGTATATTTTTTGCCATAATTTAATTGAGGTTATTGGAAATATCAGAAAAAAATTTGGGCATCCTATCTGGCACTTCATATACAAGTCGTTCGTAAAGTCATGCGTAACTTTACTACCTCTTTATGAAACACCCCCCAGATATGGCTTCAGAGAATAGTAGGAAGTGGAATCATTTCGTGCAAAATGTAATGATGGGTTAGAATTATTGCAGGTTCTCCTGACAAAATAATGCAGGACTTAACATATATTTTATTGTGTTTGACCTCCGCTCTCCAAATTCAGTAGTTATAATCATTTCATTGTAATTATCGAATTGCTGGAATGTGGGCCTGGGGCTACTGACTACTCAATGAGGACAAACATATTTATTTATAAAATCGCATTATTATGACGGTATCAAACGTTTGGAAAGAAATTGTAAAGGTAGTTAACAAAAATAAACCAACAACAAGAACAACAACCGCATATAGATAAGTAAACAAAAAAACAAAACAAAACAAACAGGCCTGCAACATCAAACACGTAACTGCGCAAATCAAAATCGTATAACAACATGTCCAACGATACAAACATTTGTATCTTATCACCGTCTTCTTGCAAACCAAGAAGAAAAAGGAAAATAAAAGTGAGGAGCTGTCTTGTATCTGTCATTGAAAATATCAAGCAGACGAAATCTGGCGACTAATGACGATTTGATGAGCTTTTTCGGGTTGATTGTAAGAGGTCAAGTACACCCAATTTCCTAGACAACAGGAGCGCGACTGGGTTCAATTTGGTGATTTTCCCCTAAATCGGTAGCGAATGTGTTACGAATTAAGGCGTACAGGTAGATACCAATTTCTAGCTGCTCAGGATCAGAGGCAATGCAACTAGGAAATTGTCGAGGAAAGGAGCCATTTATTGTGCATTACCACTGTTGCGAGTAGACAATACCTTTATCATACTCCGGTTACACCAACAAGACCAACACGAGACCGACAACAGCCCGACAACAGACCGACATCAGACCCACAACAGACCGACAACAGCCCGACAACAGACCGACATCAGACCGACATCAGACCGACAACAGCCCGACAACAGACCGACACCAGACCAACAACAGACCGACAACAGACCGACAACAGACCGACAACAGACCGACAACAGACCGACAACAGCCCGACAACAGACCGACACCAGACCAACAACAGACCGACAACAGACCGACAACAGACCAACACCAGACCGACAACAGACCGACAACAGACCGACACCAGACCAACAACGGCCAATAACAGACTGACACCAGACCGACAACAGACCAACAACAGAGCGACAACAGAGCGACAACAGACCGACAACAGACCGACAACAGACCGACAACAGACCGACAACAGACCGACAACAGACTCCGACAACAGACCGACACCAGACTCCGACACCAAACCTATCAAATAATAACATTACCCCCAAATGGCAAAAATAGCCGTTTCTGAAGCCGCCATATTGAACAACTTCATCGTTTTAGGATGTCTTCAGGAAATAAATCCTTGATATTGTTATTAGAAAGTTCCAAAAGTAATAACATAAGTTTTTGAGGAAAACGACCAATTTTGCATGTGTGACACTTTCCGAATATTAAAACAAATCGATTAGGTTAGGGATGGTTCTGATCACATCGGTGTTTGGCGAATATTAGTCTAATCCGTGTGTTAATTTGTTCAAAGATCTGCACTGAAAAGAAGGCCTTGACAGATGACATAGAATCTTAAGAAGTAAGACGATTTCTTTTTCTCTCTTTGTAAGTTGAGACAATTTGTGACATTATTTTGGTTACTAAGAAACAAGATATTATGTTACTATGCTCTGGAGTGCTGCATGATCTATCAATAATGATAAATTATGTTTTAAAAAGAAAGAAGTGTCAATGAATTGGAGATGATTTACGCTGTTTATTTAGTTTCACAATGAAAACAACAAATCGTTCCATCACGTGATATTGAGTATGTTAATTACGTGATAGTTGTCACGTGTATTAGAATCTTCAATCAATTCTAAAACCAAAAGTGAGAAAATTATCGATCAATATGTGGTTGAGGAATGGGGCACTGGTATCGTGGGGAGGGGGAGGGGGCGGCGGAGGGGGGGGGGGGGCTGGGTTTACCAGTTGGACGAAATGCCAGGCAAGAGGCTATCGAGTAAGTGGGATGTGGGAGGGTTGCGTCTCGCCTTCTTGTCTTGTTCCCCCTTTCCTCTTTTTCTTCCTATCTTTGCTTTTCTAACCATTTTCGTGCACCGCCCCTTCCCCTAAGCTACGTCATAGTGTAACCATGGATACACAATTCATTTTTTTTTTAAATGACTATGCATCTTCATTATTATTCTTAACAGAAAAACTGTTGGCCTTTTGGGGATTCACTCCAACATAGAGAGTTTGTAGGACGAGCCCAAACCTCGACTTTCTTTTTTTTACATCACCATCGGCCGGAAGTAAATTTGAGGTGGGTGGAAAATTATGTTGGTTATAAACATTGATTCGCAGTCATCCAAGACGAAAACATGTACGCAACATTGCTTCGCAAGGTCTTCCCAGAAGCGCACTAAATCCTACAAAGCTTAATATGGTAAATATAGCAGCTTTTTCTATAAAGAAAAAAACCCGACATGAGTTCACATGGATGTCCAGACATGAACGTCAACAGTCACAGCACAGTGAACTAAACTCGCTTAAGATCGGGGATTTAAAAATGGTTACGTGTGCGTCAAAGATCTATTAACACGTACCTTTCCCTTCTTGGAATGTCAATTTACAAGATGCCATGAAACTGTCTAATGACAGTCTACCTTTAAGACAACATTGCTTAAAAATGTGACCTCCAAGTCAAGTGTCTTTTGGCTGCCTTCACATTGGAGAGCTGAGAGAGGCCCCGTGAAATGCCACTCTCCTCATTGATGAGTTACCCAGACTCCGCCGTGCTAGTTCAATGCTACAGCACTTTCCCTTCATTTCAACCAGACGCCGTCGAAATTATACGTCTTCATTTGTGAAGGGCTTAAAGATCAAGTTGAGTTCTGGTCATGCGATTGCATTGTGAAAGATACGTTGTGGAAATGATTGGAAAATGTTGATCATGAAGTACATTAGCATTGGTGTGTACTGTGAGGTTTTAGAATCATCAAAATGATAGGAAATTGGCCTAGTTTTGCAAAAAGTCAAATGCACTGTACATAGAAATGTGTATATGGGACTGGACAAACAAATAACATGAAATTGTGGTCCACAACCTTTAGCTTTTATTTTTCATATTTCAAATATACAAGGGCGTTCGAAGAACCATCCTATTCAGGAGACAATTTATCTACGATGCTCTTCCTCTCCAAAATAAAAAAGAATGAAAAAAGCTTACAAAATATTGTTTACCTTTCCCTCAGAATTCGAACTTCTCTTTAATCTGCACTGAGGGTTCAAATGCTGGATGAAGAATTATATTGTCTTGTAGTTGGTAGAGAGAGAGAGACTGGTAAATGACTTAACTCAAACGAGTGTCACACATAACATAGGATGAGAAATGGAGAGAGATAGGAAGAGAGACCAATCTGCGTCGCTGCCAAAATATGTCTGCATGTCTGGTAGGTTTGGTGTGATAGAGATGTTCAACTCAACACCGAACACGCGAGGTCAATTGAAATAAAGTGTTTTGACCGATACGTACATCTATACTGATGCTGAAAATACATCAGGCATAATTATAATGGTTCATTTTCTAACAGATTATTCTTATGAAATAAAAAGATAGAATATAGGTACAAATGCCTATAGTTGGAATAGTGTATCATTGTAAACACAATACATGAAGAAGACCATTTTTGTTATTTAAGTGTTCACAATTTACAATTCATTATTTTGCACCTTCGCAATAATAGTTTATCGCCCCCTTTATAAAACGTGTATTTTCATTCAAACCTGAAATATATATACACATCTCTTTAAAATAAACTCGGCATATCTACGTGTTTTATGCAATGTGGTTTATCGAACCTGAACTTTATAATAATATCTTTTGAAACATATATTGTAAATTAATCTTCATTTTGAACTTCAAAGGGGGGATTTTGGAGGACATCTACTAAGTAATAAGTTTCCACATTAACAAATCATTTTAATCACTCTAAATCTTGATCTGATCTATCGCAATATATATATAAGGCAATCTATACTACTTCTACTACTACCACTACTACTACTACTACTACTACTACTACTACTACTACTACTACTACTACTACTACTACCATTACTACTACTACTACTACTACTACTACTACTACTACTATATTACTACTACTACTACTATTACTATTACTACAACTACTACGACTACTACTACTACTACTACTACTACTACTACTAACACTACTAATACTACCACTACTACCACTACTACTACCACTACTACTACTTTTGATACTACTTCTACTACTACTACTACTACTACTACTACTACTATTACTGCTGCAGCTGCTACTGCTACTACTACTACTACTACTACTACTACTTATACTATACTCCTACTACTACTACTACTACTACCACTACCATTACTACTAAAACTATTCTTGCTACTACTACTACTTGATAATTATAGTGATAATACTGATGGTGGTGATGATGATGGTGATGCTAATGATCAATTATTTCAACGGTACGTTCATTATTAATACTGCCGTGACCACAATTACTGATAACGCCAAATTACTACACAGAATGTGGACTTGTAGGCCAATGCAGTTTTAACATATACCACTTCTAATTTAAAAAAACTTAAGCACCCTATCCTAAACAAATCTCTTCATTTTGACATCTGTAGAAATATCTATCTAAAAGAACAATCATGCCTGATAGTATATACAAAACGAAAACATTTGTTTGTCGCTCCGGCGACACTAACCGAAATGCTTAACTTCTACCATGGACCTAAACCCCTATACCTTACCCAAAACCTTACCCCAAACTTAGCCCAACACCCATGAATTGCAATCCTAAATCTAACCATAAACTTTGACGAAATAAAGCCTGAAGCAAACTATATCAGATCACCAAAACTTGGTAAAGAGACGACATCGACAGTGACCAGGTGACATTGGTCGCCATACTCCATAGCTTAATACTAGCTCGACATCATTTATCTATGTCTCTTTTGTGTCTGTGTAGACACATTTCCCCCTTTCTTTTTCTTTTCCTTCTTTCTTTTTCAGTTTTCTTTAACTCAGTACGAGTCTTCGTTTTGTTTGGTTGGATTTTACCAATGTACCTTTTCTTACATCACTCACGACTCCCGATCATGTTTCATCTGTGGTAGCAAGCGGAAATGATTGACAAAAAGTGGTTTCAGTTTTAAAGTTCTATTTTCAGCAATTATGGCCTAAATGTAAACATTCTCAGAGCACATGGGAATTGTATTTCAGAAAGCACTTGACATGCTAGTATTTTTATGAAACATAGAAAGTTAATCATGTTGTTCGTATATTTTGTGTTAGGCTATACCTTACGTTTATATGTTCTTTGTTTTTCAGTTATTGGATTTGGGAAAATGCAGAAATAAAATTTAAAACATTTATTATTAAAAAAATCAAATACTGAATGAAGAACATTGAATATCGCATTTGAACTGTAGCATTTTTTAAAATATAGTTCCGTGATATAGAAATATAGGACAATTCATTAATAAATAAATATTATCGCAAAGGCATGACTGATGTAAATGGTGATATCTTTAAGAAGGAAGCTGAAAAGCGTATTCGGTATATTGTATTAAATAATACAAATATATATTTTTAAGAACAGAAAGGTGTGTATGATTTCTTGTGTTAAATGCGGAAAAAGGGTCGTAAATATACCACTGACTATAAAAAGAAATAGCTTCCATTTTAGACTTGTTTAATACCCACTCTTCTAAGTGTAGCAAACAATTTTTCTTAAACCTATTTATACATCTACGTGTATATCCGTAATTTCAATTCATATTGAAGGAATTTCACAAACAGCAACTTGATATGATATGCATTAACTATTCAGGTAATATATACCTTTTCTAATTGAGAGAAAAATCTACTTCATTTATTAACAAATCTTGTGGTTGTCTATTTAACAGCCAAACTCATTCTAAAGAAGACCCCGTGAGTCACAAAGATACAACAGAGACATTTAATGTTCATGCTCACTCTGAATATATAAAACGTGATGAAAATGAAATTGCATTTTTAGAATCAATATAATTTAGTTAGGAACATAAGATTAGATATTTCGTTCTGTGTCATAATATTGTTCGATAGAGACCCGATGCAGTGAATTTATAATTATATTATTTTTTCAAATTATTTTCCTTGTTGACATACATGTATATTTGATTATTTCTGTTTAGAATTTAAAATTAGCAAAGAAATATGACAATCCTCGTTATATTTTCACATTGCTAAAATTAGAATAGTCGAATAATAGTTTTAGAGTAACATTTACGTCTGTATTGAGCAATGTTATTAGTTTGTTTACAATTATCCATGTACCGCCCGTAGGAATTTTAAATGAATCATGCAAGATCCTATCGACCACACAAATAGCTTTAACCTTAATCTCAGCTCAATCCTCATTTATATCTTGAGATGTTTTACCTACCACATTCTGGTTGCTTCTTTTGTCTGGTATTTTGTCTCGACTCCACCATCCAGGGATAGATAGTCTTAGGAGCTTGTCCACTGACAGCACCTGTTCTACAATTCACCATTCCAGCACACGCATCTTGCTCTGCGCAAGAGTTCCCTCCACATCCACCACCACCACCGCCGCCGCCACCACTACCTGCCCCGCCGGAACTTGCCCGATCAGGGCTTTCACCTGGCCCATAAAGTTCACCAGCTTCTGACGCTTCCCGTGGGTCTATTCCATGGTAGCCGCCACCGCCACCGTTGACGGCCCCCTGCCCCTGGTCGTGGTAGAAGTACTGCTGATGATGGTGGTGGCCGGCGCTGCTGCCATAGGCATAACCATTAGCCGATGCATTTTGACTCCCAAAGTACTCGGCTCCATAGATAGCCGGTGCTCGTTCGTAGTATTCAACCGCCTGCATCGCACAAGAATCCGGTGTCACCACGGCCAAAAATTTATTTCAATCTGAGTCGGAGTTGACACCATTATCAAGAAAGAAAGACACAAACAGATTGTCGCTGTGGCAGCAATGATCATGTGACACGACCTGACCAATCACCAATCACCAAGGTACTAAACGAAGAGATACGGTTAGAGCCAAGGTATAACGTGTTTGGTATTTACATCTATAGGTGACGACGATTTCGTCTCCGTCTCCTTTTCTCTCTTTCACGTTCTCTCTCCCTTTCATCTCCTCTCTCTTTCATCCTCGCTCTCACTTTCGCCCGGATCTGTGGTAGTGAAATACAATTTTTGAGAGCTACACAGAACTCATAGTAAGCTTGCAGATTTTGATGAGGGCTTGCCGAAAGGAGGAGGTGCTCCCACTAACAAGTTGTTGGTTCGTTTTCTTCTCATTTTGACAAATTTTTGGCCATGTGCAGCGTCTGTCAACAATCAGTTCGAGTTTCGGGACGTTTGTAAAGCTAGAACCATCTCCTACTGATCCCTACGATTTGATAACATTCGTTTTAGTATCAATTGTACATCTAGTAAATAGAAACTTCGACCCACAAATCGCATTTAAAATTACATAAAGTAACATATTTTCCAGTTATTGCCATGCTCCATAGGTTGCCACACATTACTATTTTAAGTGTTACCAAGCGAAACTGTCCTCATGACCACAGCCAGCCAAACATAACACATAGCCTACAACAAGTTTTGATGATCAATAATCTAAACAATCACATCTTCTTAGTAAGGCCTAATATAAGTTTTGTCTGCTTGCACTAAATTTTGATCAGTATTCTTCAAGATGAAATCGAAACTGTTCTTTGTTGTAGAATAAACAGATATTGAATAAATCTAAAAATCCCACGAATTCGTCACCTCATAATTCTTTAGAAAAAAAGATGCTTAATATATTCTTGAACTGTTTTCCTAAATCTAACTTCATAATTTCTTGGTGTTTATACTACGATCGATTATATAAAATCGAATATTCACATAATGCAAAGGATTATTTCGTCATCATATGAAAATGCAGCGTCCACTAATTTTGTACTTCTTTTGGATTCCGGTTATAAACATCATTTTGTTTGCTGATAATAGTTGGAGCCTTTATAAAAACAAATTAACAAACAAACAAACAATTAACAAACGACGTAGAATGACATATCAACGCAACAAAAAGAAACTAGTTAAGACACTGACCTTTTTGAATTACCTATTCTGGATGTCCCTTATTTCATTTTCCAGTACCTCCTCCGTATAACATATCCGTCAGTTGAACAAACATGAATAACAAATGCGAAATTTCTATGACAAATTTGCTCTCAGCCAATCATATGTCTCGATTTCAGTAGCTTATTACATTTATTGTAACCTGGTATTAGTGATAACATTTTTTATGAAACAGCGCCCTGTTTTTTACACATCAACGTTATAATTTCATACCATTTTCAGGGATGGCGTTATTAAATGTGTTCATACGACCATTGGCTAGTGAAGATATGTTTATGTTGGACCCGCCACCATGACTAGAAAAATTACTACTCATTTGTAATCTTTTCTTTAGTAATTAAAAAGGAAGAAACATGACTATTTAAATTGTTTTGAAACACAGGTAGTGTATCCTGCATAAACACAATTACAGCTGAAATGGAAACAAAACAAAACAAACAAAATAAACCAACTAAACAAACAAACAAACGGAGATACCACGATATATTATTACTCAGTCAGAACGAAAGAGATATAACTGGATGAGTTCTGCTGCTTGTACGGAATAACGAAAACAGACTTTCAAAATCATTAGTATCTTTAAAGATTTTCTATCTTCGCTTTCTCATCTATTAGTCCATTTCTTAAATGTTCATAGATTCTAAATTTAGATCAACTATGAAGATTGCTAATACGCCCTTCGTTCCTGTTCTACTTATTTCATATTTCTTCTTGGTATATCGTCATCTAGTCTTGTTCTTTATAATATATTTTTCTTGTGTGGTGGGTATAGCATGCACGTCTGCATTCATCCATTGCCGATCAGCCGGGGGCGATGGTAGGCAGAGCTGGCGGCTGCTAGACTCAGTGGTGCCGAAGCAAGATGCCTGCACGGTCTCTCTGGAGTTTACCGACCTGCGATCAAACAAACGGGCCAGCAACAAAACGTCATCTTTGAAGAAAGTCGCTGCCCCCCAAGGGGAATCGAGTTCTTCTCGAATTGGGAAGCAACCCCAAATTGGGCGCCCATCATTATACTTTTGAAGATGAAAACATATCGTCTGCTGAATGCCAGAAGGGCGTTACCCCATATCCTTCAACACAGAGTAACTCCCTTCTGGTTTCCATCAGATGATTTCGCCACTACATTCGACAGATTGGAGGAGATGTTATCGATACAAACTAAAATTGATATCCTAGTATTAAACAGCAACACGAATGCACGTTTACATTTGTCTCTACATGTATATTTAGAGCAGTCTAACTTTCGTCAAATTTGGAATACAATCTCATGATAATTAGAAAAATGGTAGGTTATGATTAAGAGATAATTTTTGAGATTTACATATAAAGAACTAAATAATAATATAATAATAATAACGTTTTATTTACCCAGGGTAGCCACTTCAGTTATGAAACTGCTCTTCCAGCGGGCCCTGCATAACATAATATGTTACTATTACCCTTCTCCAATCTAATATGCTGAGCGCCTAGCTAGAAGGCAGAAGGTCCCATTGTTATAAGTCTTTGGTATGACTCGGCCGGGGATCGAACCCACGACCTCCCGTTCATGAGGCGGGCGCTCCAACCATTGAGCCACAATGCCCGGAATGCCCGGAATGCAATGCGTGTACAATTAACTAACTAATTATTCGTACCCTAACCAAGTTTTGTAATGTATGTTCTCATCATATTTTGGATGGCCAAGAATATAATTTTGAAATTCTGCATGTATATATCTCTTCTTGTATACATATACATGTATGAACGATAATATTTAATAAAGGGACCCTGTGGAAGGGGAAACAAGTTTTGTAATTTTTTGCCAAGTATGTGAAAGATTGATTTGTCCCTACTTATCTTTCTTGAGAATGTGACATATTAAAGCTTAAATGTATCAGTATTCATCAAAGGCCCTAATTCAACCAGTCCCCTTTTCATTCTTGAGTTACGAAAACACAAATAACAACAAATTTACAAGGGATATGAATAATTAAGTTGTTAACTGTATGTGTTTACAGGTTATAAACTATCCGTTCGAATTGATTCAAAACCCTCACTCCCACCTATCGACTAAAAATACATGATCTTATTCAAGGTTGAAGATCATTTCATCCGATTTCATTACGTCGATAAGTAACTCCTTAGCATTTTAATATTAAGCTCTCTCTATCGACCTAGTGTTATTTACAATATAATTCAAATATCATGGACCGTCGCTTCTGTATAGAATTAGCATTTCAATTTTTATTGTATGTAGAATTACGCATGTAATTAGTAGTCTTTAATTGGCCCATTACTATGTACCCCTTCCTGTAGTCAGGTGACGAGGAAAAGTAAGAAATATGGAATCTACATGAACTAACAGAAGGAACGATGTGGAGATCGGGACAATACATTGCCCCACACGTCACCATATATACGTGTATGGTTTTTAATTGTGTTTTTGTCATTTCGTACACTTCAGATTTTATTTTGCATCCACCAAAAATAATAAACAAAAAACAAAACTAAACTGACAAGCAAAAATTCGTTTAGATAATTTCTTGGAAATCACATTCAATACCGAAAATGAAAGACAACCTTTAAATCCTAATTTTTTTAATAAAGAAGGGAAACTCAGTGCACTTGAGGGTAAATTTCTCTCTCGCTCTCTCTCACTCCCTCTCTCTCTCTCTCCCTCTCTCGCTGTCTCTCTCCCTCTCTCTCTCTCTCTCTCTCTCTCTCTCTCTCTCTATCTCTCTCTGTCTCTCTGGCCATGTGCCATGTACTCAAGACACACGCGGAACCCTTCAAAGCTTTCTTTGAGAAAATCCACCCAGATCCTTCCGCAACGAGGGACCCAGGTCGATTAACAAAAGAGACGCAACCTGCGCCGAGTTTTCAAACTCACAAGACAACTTCCATACCGACACTGAACAGACACAACAGTTGCTTTACTCTACTCCTCAAGAACAAAAATATAAAAGGATACAAAAGCATGTGTATTCTTATTGTCATAGGATACATACAAGGCAAACACATCACTGCAGACATCTAATTCCCAAGAAGATCATGCTTGGAGAATGTGGCCATATTCTCTTACCGATAAACATCCAAATTGGTAGAAGTGCATGGGTTTAAACAATCGAGGGAGAACCATTTTTAGGAGTGTCATCATCACAATTAACCCCGCGGCATGCCTCAATAGAAATCTTCCGACTGGAGCATTGATCACTGTCAGGGTATTGCATTGAAAAAAAGTGCGAGAATGACGGGAACCACATTGCTCATGTTGTTCATGTTTACAATGAACGACGGAGTATGATGCAGAAATGAAAGTACATTACTTGAAAGCTTATAATAGGAAAATGACACATGATGACAAAACAGATACGAGAGGAAAAAGAAAAATAAGAAGTAATGAAAAGATGAGGTCGAAACGAAGGTGGTATAAACAAAAGAACAATCCATTTATTTACTAATAGCTACGTCAAATGCAGTCAAACAAAGTCATCCTTTTACATCATGTTGTCATTTTAAAAGTAGATTAATTTTTTTAAATTTCTATAGAAATCCAAGCTTTTTTACTTTTTTTTCAGCAATGGTAGATGTCAATAAACTTTGATACCCTCATTAGAAGACGTATCAATGCAAGTCCCTTAACTCCCTTAACAAATATTTTGACCTCTAGATTAGACATGCAATATTGAGAACGAGGGAAGTAACTGATTATCTCTGCTGGGAGCAAGAAGGGCATTCAGTTATACAGAGTTAGCGCCCTTCTGGCTCCCATAAGATAATAACCATCATGTTCATTGTACACACAACTTGATAGTAATGCCATTTCCCCCTCATGAGACTATCAGGTGTTTCTATTCCTTCATATATTCATTAATGTAACTCGACTTTCCTCGTAAGTCCTCTTCGTCGTATACATTATCATGATAATTATTGGCTTGCTCATTATCATTTCATAGACTTTCCCAATACGTATCGTCTTTATATAGCCATCCTCACCATTTTACTTATATAATCACATTATAAAGTTCTGTGATGCTTCGTATATCAAGCTCTATTTGTTGACGAATACTTTGTTATACTAACATTATTCTTCATTTCTTCCTCTTAATTTATTCTTTTTTATTTTTTGGCTTCAATATCAAATTTTGACCCTGCTCAACTTATCCAATTCGGCTATCATTTTCTTTTAATTACTTAAGGTAGAAGTTTGAATTTTCACATGTGCATTTGACGTTTTGATGCCAATGTAGCTTTAAGTCGCATTTGTGTTTTTAAAATCGACAATTTGTGTGTTTCTTGTGTTATATATTTGTTAGTCATAAGTTTTTTCAACTCACTTCGGGAAAAGTAACATTTTTGAAAGAAAACAATTCTCTCTAAAAATCCGTAATTGATGATATCATTTCTACGACAGATATGAACCGATAATATTATGTAGAATATAAAAGGTTAAATTTAATCATCTCCTTGGATTCATATACAATATATTGCCGAGATTTGTGATGTTTTAATAACTTGTCGCGTTAACAATGAAGTTATGAATATTCTGTCTAGAAAACAAATCAATAAAGATAAATTTCATATTCCTATGTAATAAGAACCTCCTAACATTTTGAATACACTATTTTTAATATTTCATCTCTTAAAAATGAAAGTTATGACTTCACACAATTTTGTACATATTATACAAAAAAAACAACAAAAAAAACAGGCAGTTCAGCAAATGTGGATTTATATTTTTTAATAAACAGAGCATTCTTTGAAACGGGGCAAGCAGGATTCAGGACATTCTAAATTTATTCAGCCCCTTTGGATAGGATTTAAAATCGAAAGAGTCAGTTGAATTGATTACGTGCATACACTTGCACTCAGGGAAGATAAACAATCAATAAACACTTCTGGATATCACTTTCATATCGAATGAGCTTATTTACGTTAACGCCACGCACGCACACCCACGCGCACACTTTCGTATTAATTATGCCGATGTAGACGACACTTAAAAATAATAGTTTTTGAACACTTGGCCTCTTCAATTTTTGACGAATATATATCTTCATTTCTGTCATCCATCTCAGGTTTGACCGATCTATATGGTACCCATGGCAACCATCACGTGACTGATGTTGATGTGGAAGTAGGTTTGAACGGGCTCTAACTGGTCTCAAGTTTGCAGGATGCAGGAGGGGTGATGATGGAAGCTCTCCGGGATCGTGGGTCCGGTTTGGCGGGGTACAAGACCAAGACAATACCCCGTGGACGAAGACGGGATTAAGACGGGCAGACCCTCTTTATCAGGCCGCCCCGCCTCTGGTCTTCTGGTTTGCCTTGTGCCTCCTTTCTTCCTATCCTCCTCTCTCTCTCTCTCTCTCTCTGCGGACAGGAGCTCAGTCGCCTTCCTTCCAGACTGATTGGGCTGATAATAGGGAAAAGATGATGACATACGAAATATCGTGGTGGAAAAGAGAGCAACGATGTAGTCGAGAGTTTTAACAAAGAAAATTAAGAACCACGACAAAATTGTAAGCCATACATTTTTACACTGAAAGTGGATCAACTGAAATAACGATTTATATGATACTGACACTTAATTTACATGTTTGTAATTTTTGCATATGGTTTGTATATATCTGTCATGTAACCCTCAATTTTCAAATTTGTTATTCTCTGTATATATTGTATATATGTTTTTTTAAATGAAGAATGGAATAAATACCAATACCACTATCTTCTCAAATAACAGCTGACTATTCATGGTTATTGAATTCAAGATTACATGTAGTTGCTGAATTTTCATGACGTTCGATATTTTACTCTTATGACCCGTGCTATCATTGTTTTTAAAAAGGGGAAACGGGAAAAGCTAAAACTTTTACAAAAAAAGAAACGTTTTCGCGTAAGTTCACTTGGTTTCATAATTAGACATTAAAACATAATTTTAATCCTATTTATTTGTTGGTATAAAATTCAATGTGAATTTTATTTTTGTTAACTGAATGACGTAAAATATTACCACAGAACTGAAAATAAACATATCCATTTTTAAACATAAAGAGGACGAAAGAAGTAATAAGAGAGGACCTGACAATTACTCAAATTTGACTGTGAACACAATGTTATATATCGATGGGAACTATTTGCAATAGTTCTTCGCAATGTGTTTTCCTTTTGCATTTGGAGAGATGCCAAGTAAAGTTCACATGTGAAATGGGGGAGAGGGACGCAAGCAAACAATTATGAACGAAATTTAATTAAACCGTGAAAGTCATCCTAGTTACAGCACTGTTTATAACACACGTGGTATACCATCTACGGCGTCAAATTAATTCCATCAGCAGTTCACTTACGCTACTATCAATGGTATACCCATGAATGCATGTTTGTGCATTTATCATGTGAATTACTGAAAATGATGTGCTCATTATTCTTCTCCAAACAACATGGCATTACAGATTACCGACGATTCAACGCGCGGAAATGTCGCATAACAGTCATAAGAGGAAGATAAAGCATGATGGGCAATCTTTAAAAAATGGTGCATTTCATCGCTGCCTACTCAGATGTAAAAGCTATCATGCCAATAAAGCGACGCAAAATGCACCGTCTGTTTTTGCGAGCTGCCTAATTTTGCCTCGTATATTGCTACACCTGTATTAGGCGTCAGTCCCACGGGTCAATGGCCAAGCGAGACGTTCAAAATGGCGGCCCCCATGTTCTGAAGGCTTTACCACACGGATGTAGACAACACGCGATGCGATCTGCAGATGACATAGCACACGCGAAGGGGGATAACGCGCCAAAACGCATTCTTGGGTACACAGTCACGCACTATTTTTTTCATGCATACATAGTTTTTGCCTGGAGATGCAGCCAACAGCGACATTTTGTGCATGACTGTTCACGTATCTTATCTTTTGTCAGTCTATTCAAATTTGAATATTATTTTCTTCCGGAAGACCATTATGAATCATTCTTGCAATGGTATCCATTGAAAAGGGTTATGCTGCTGCTAATACTTATAATATTACTACCACTGCTACTCCTACTAATAGAATACTACTACTACTACTACTACTACTACTACTACTACTGCTACTACTACTACTACTACTACTACTACTACTACTACTACTACTATATTATATACTAGTAGTAGTAATGCTTCTATTATTAACTACCTTTTCTACTACTACTACTACTACTACTACTACTACTACTACATGTACTACTATACTTCTACAACTACTACTAGTGATTATAATGATGATATTGAACATAATCCCGCAAGTGAAATTTTGCAAATTATAATAAACAAGATCTCAACTACTTTGGAAAAATCAACTGAAGGGCGATTCCAATACCCTATTGTATGTCCCATACAAATAAGATTCAGTTCAGTTTATTAAAAACACCAGATATAGCAATCATGAAGAACAAACATGATCAAAATGGGACCCCAAAAGTTCGGATTACGTTATGCGATATTGTAATGTTCACACACTTCAATACGTGATGGACAAAGCTAATTCACTTGCCTTATGTTGATTTTTCGAAAGTAGTTGCTATCGTCTTTAATACAAATGAAGATACAATAATGATATATGCATGGAAACAGTAACAATAAAGTTTATCAACACAATGATGACAATTTTGATAAAGATAATAGAAAAGATAACAATGAAACTAACGGTTCATTAAAATGACATTGTACTATTGATGGTAAAGATGATGATGATGATTTGATGATCAGACAAGCAATCGCTTATTGTAATAGCCCTTCTTCTTCTGCAACTTTCGTAAAGACTAATTATTGGTGTTGTGTTATCAGTTAAAATTTGCCTTAGTGTCATCATCTATTATTATTATATTGTATACACATTATAAAAAACTTGTTAAATTTTAAATATATGTAATATCGCTGAAATATAATTTGATTTTTATGTTACAGAGGAAAAGAAAAAAAAGAAAGAAAGAAAAAAAAAAAAATCAATTTTTATTCCATTTAGATAATAATAACGGAAATAGTGAGGATAATGATATGGAGTGGCAACAATATTAATACGAAAAATATGTATAACAATCATCACTTCAAGGTTTTCGTAATAAGTCGTTATGATAATAATCAGAATAGTGATGATGATGATGATGATGATGATGATGATGTTGATGATGATGATGATGATGACGCTAGGTCCTTTATTTGTGTGTATTTGTGTGTGTTAGGGGAGGCAGGTATGCAGGTTGATGCAGTGCATTACTATGTAGGCTTCACAATTTCTTTGTTTGTATAAAATAATTTGTGATGATATTACAATGACACTTCCACAGCCGATGCCACAGCCTGTATAATCTACAAGAAAGAAACATTATCCTTATGTCATAATGCATGCATGTATAGAGGCGGAAGTCCACGCAAAATTATCTTATGAGCACAAAAACAACATAAAATATATCAAGATGCATGCTTTTAATAATGTTTCGTGTGAATGGATCTTATTTTACATCAATACAACGTTACTAGCATAGACCAACAAAGGACATTATTCATATCTATATTCGGAATAATTTAACTAATGTTTGCTCCGGTGAATCGTTTACATATTACACAAACGTCTTTGTTTCATTATGGATAAACTCTCTTTCTCTTTCTCTCTCCCTCCCCTTCTAGTCCTCTCTCTCTCTCTCTCTCTCTTTCTCAATTCAGTTTTCAGATGTTCGATCACTTCCAATTAAGGAAGGGTCGGAGAGGACGTTTTCAATAATCATAACGTACGCTGATCGCCACGAAATATGGTATAATCGTTTGCGTGTAATTATATCTTGGGTGGAACAGTAATTACTACCATCTTCTCGATAACAAATGAGTCAATCCGAGTGTCTTAGTTGCGAAAGAGGATTGAAGAAGAAAAAATAATTGTGTATTTTTTTGCATTATAAAAATGAAACATAATTATGATACATGATATTATGATTCATGGTAGGATGGAGAAATGAACTTGTAGCAATCTAAGTATAAAATTATGATAATTGTTTTTTCATTTATTTAAACATTAGTTGATAATGTCACAGGGATCATTTTGAAGGATGATATTGTACATTCTGACGTCATGGATGTTAAATGGTCTTAATACGTAGGAAAAAACATTTCTTTACTTTTAAAGCAAATTGATCAATGTCAGCATAATTATTTATTGAGAAAAGTTAATGTTCTTTTCATTTCGAATGATAATTATTTGTAAATTACTGATATAATTCTCGAATTATGTTTTATCTTTAGAACGAGATTATTGGTATTAAGTAACTAAATGTCTATTGTCACCAACCATATGGCATTACTTTGATAAGTTTTTTGAATGATTTTTTTTCAATCACTATGTAACTTCAAGTGATAATATATTCGTAATAAAATAGATTGGATATAAAGACGATTGTTCAAAAGAGATTTTTACAATTGTATTAACAGATTCTAGAATAGTGACTTATACTCTCACGATTATAAATTTGAAAATTCCATGAAGTTATTTGATAATCAGTCCAAAGGCCTGAGGAGCAGCGTCCACCAAATACATGATCATCAGCAAAAGTTATGCTACAAAGAAAGAGAATTTGATTACTGTCAAGGTTCCAAAGTTTATTGCTGGAAGTATTGAGACAAACATGAAGCGAAAATTACTAACAAGCAATGGTCATGTTTATGTTAATAGTTATTCTTTTCGTGATGAGGGTACACTCTAAATTACAGGGATTTAAATTTAAATCTTTAGGATTTATTTTTAAATCTTTCATGTACTGTAGGTAGGGACCAATCGATGTGGATTTAAAATTAATCTTCGCTAGGATTAAAAAGTTTTAATCTGTAAAGGATTAAAAACTAAGTTCAAAAGATTTATATTATAAATCTTTCTAGATTAAAATTAACCCTGATAAAGATTTAAAAGCAATCCTTTTTGGGACTTCTTTTTTTTTATCTTTGAAACTCGGATTAAGAACCAGTTTAGCAATCTTTTAAGATTAAAAATCAATCTTTATGGATTTAATTTCATTCAAATCCGGCTTAAGATTTAAATTTTAAATCCCTGTAATTTAGAGTGTTATACACGGCCTTTAAATATGATTATTATTTATAATATTTTGTTTGGCCCTCCAAATGCTATTTTATTGAGTCAAACGAATCATTTTAAAAATCAATACAATGAAGTCTATCTTTAACTCAAATAAAACAAAATACTTTAACATTTCTCTCCTTGTTGTTCATACAAATACATGTTGCAGTGACTGCTATTTAGTAACAAATTTGTTACACATACCAGATATAGAATGAATATATCTCTCGTCTTCATAATATTGAATAATGTTCTTGGAATTTCGTTATTAAGCTTTTGTACGGTTAGCTGATGCCTTTAAGTATGACATTTATCCCAAATAACCCCAACTAAATACTGAACCAAAATATAAGCGGTTTTTACTACCAACCAAGCTGCTATTATCCTCACCCTTTGCGATTGAGATACATGTATGATTTGGATGATCGGTCGTATAAGAAAGTGATCAATGCGAGGATGGGATTAAAGCGAATCCTTTGCTGAACTAAATACTGAACCAAAATATAAGCGGTTTTTACTACCAACCAAGCTGCTATTATCCTCACCCTTTGCGATTGAGATACATGTATGATTTGGATGATCGGTCGTAAGAAAGTGATCAATGCGAGGATGGGATTAAAGCGAATCCTTTGCTTGTTGACTTTGGAATGATCGGGATCAGAGGATAAGCCTGCCGAGATGTCAGTGGAAATAACTGGGAGGAGAAACCTGATCCCCGTCTGTCGACACACCACTAACATCGTCTTACCAAGATGCAGTGTGCGCGTTTATAATGGTTGTGCGGGTGTGGGCGTGTGCGACTGTGCGAGTGCGTGTGTTTGAGAGAGGGTGTGGGAGAGGAAGGTTGAGAGAGATAGAGAGATACATTTAGGTGAAAAGTCTAAAGAGCGTGAAACAATAAAGCAGGACACAGAAAGTGAGTGTGCGTGTGTGTGTGTGTGTGAGAGAGAGAGAGAGAGAGAGAGAGAGAAAGCGACAGTTAAAGAAAGGGGAAGAGAAGAGTAAGAGAAGAGTAAAATCAATCAAACAAACATGAAACCATGAATGAAAGTTCTTTAAGTCCAGTTTTGTAAGACTGATCCCAATTTTTAAATTTAAAAGAATAAATAAATAAAGGACAAATCAATTACAACAACAACAACATCAACAACAAAGATGCTTGTTTTGATCATCTTCGGTCAATCCACTTCATAACGGTTCGTCACTGTATTACTATTTATTACAAGGGAATCAAGTGGAAGATCACCGAGCCACTGGGCGGCTAATATACTCTCTTTCTACTACTACTAGCGATTAAAGAAAAAAAAAGCGTTCAGCGAGAGGGTCATAATTGGTCAAAGTTCATTGAACTTGATCATTCCAGAATATGTCGACTTTAACAGATTGCCCACAAACACGATGGGTCATAAGGAACACGCGTAGGCCCCACCTTAGTCATCATCACCAAAACTATCACAAGTTGGAATTTTGAAGCCGTTTCTTCAGAGATAACAACACAACAACAGATTTGTGTAAACCCTTACCCCTCTTAGTCTTAAAAGCTACGATCTCGTCTCACAGTATTGGACTTATACAGACTTATACTTTGCTCATGATCCCTTTGTAATTACAAACCCCTTAAACTTGAAACTATACATTATAACACTTGAACACTAATCATGCTTAGTGCATGGTTTGAAACATTCATATCGTTGGGGCGTTGCTGCCCCTTCAGTTAATACCACCCCTATACTCCCGCCTCGTACATTGTATGTATTGATATATGACATATTTCTCAAGTTTTGTGTTGATTTTCAGTTTTTGACAAAGTGGCAACTGGTACCATTTTCATTAGCTAGGTTGCGTGGTAAGGGTATTTGAAACGTGGTTCGAACCTCCTGTGTGTCTGTTGTACACGTCTTCATGATTCTCATCACATAGTGAGCTGAGTTGCAAACTTCATTCGATTAGAAGCACGAAAAACTATTCCACGTCTAAACGCGACCCTTCTTTCAACCACATAGCTTTCTTGACATATTATGAGCTCATGCAACAATGGAACCTTTAATAAGCAACATGGAGCTAAATACGGCGGATTGATCGGGAGATGAAGGGGGAGCTTAATAAGTTGAGGACGCGGCTTCTACCGATCACATGTGACGTGAGCTAGCCGGCAGGGCAGGCGGGGTCAGCAGAGAGGAGACGATGTGACGGGACTGTGTCACATCGCTTGTGTTGAGTTGTGTGGCGAAAGGGGGTTATATCGTTACATCGGCTTGGGAAGACTGGTGGATTTTTAATCTAGATCATGATTTTTAAAGAACAGGCTTCGTTGATAATATGTAGCAACAACTCCTTTTAAAGTTTTTTTTTTTTAATCAGCCATGAAGATATGAATGTATTGTTTCCATTTTCGTAGTTGGAGAATTTAGGGCTAAAGAGTCGCTCAATTTGTTACGACTTCGCCCCCATTCAAGAAGGACCTAGCAACGCCCCTGAGAGATTTATGGTTTCATTTGTATGAGCCGTACCTCATGTTAGATAACAAAATAATACTGATGATGATGATAATGAAAATGATAATGATAATAACCACAATAATAAACAGTGTGATGCTGATATAAAATATTACTGACAACAACAAGGATTATAATGAAGACAATAAAAACGAAAACATTACGATAGCTTTTTCCTAGTTGACGTTATTTCTTTATCTCGAATAAGAATACAATCTAAGCTTTTTTGTATTCACCATTAAAATCAGGTCGCATTTATTATATCAATTTGCCAAGTTTTAGGGTTGAAGGTGAAATCTAGTTTGATATACTAAAATAGGCACCTCCAAACTTCCCATAATCATTCTCAACAATTAAAAATATATTTTCATATAAATTCAGAATATCAAGAGGTTCAGAAAATGCCAAACGAGCAATTTAAAAGAGAGCCTAAGTGATGAAAGGTGAAATCGATTGTTAAGTAGTAAAAAGTAATAACCCTTTTTCTTGAATGAAAATTCCTCTACTCACATTATTTTAGCGAACTCATCAATTACGCCTCAAATGTCATTCATGTCGCCAAAAGGATTTAGTTTTTACTTTTTTTCAACCTCGTGACGAACATGACTTCTAATGTCACCGGTAGATTCCATCAGGTATTGCCGGTATTAGGCAGTGGAGGAACCAAAAAGATGAAACAGAGCTTTGGAATTCAAAATGTAGAGATAAGGAAGAAACAAGAAAAAAGAAGAAAAAAAATAAGATAAAACATACACATATAGGTGACAGATACATGTATATGTATGACGGATCATTACCAAATAATAAAAAAAGGTATACGATTCACTAAATTATCAAATAAATAAATAGAAGGATTTTCATATCTCACAGGCAATACCAAATGTAAAAACAAAACAAAACAAAATCAAACCGAAAAGAAAGAAAGAAAGAAACAATTGACAAACAACACAAAAGCTACAAGTACATTGGTATCAATAGTTACCACTGCACGAACCCTTACATTACTGAGAAGGAGCACAAATACCCTGAGATAAGAGTATTATCAGTGTGGGTGTCGATAATAGGGGGCAATGGAGATGTGCCCCCGCCATATTCGATTTTTTTTTTGTTGGTGCGGGGGGAGGGGGGGGGGGGGGAGGGGGAGGGGGGGGGGGTGATTTCTCAAACCCGAGTATCCTAGTTTTACGTGGTGGATATTTACACATTTATTACCCCTGTCAAGCAATTTTGTCTGACAACCTGTTCCCTCTGCTGAGCAGCCCCCAATTCAAATTTTTCCCTGCGACGCCCGTCCCGAATTATGAGACTGTGAGAGGAGCAGAGTGCATTTGCACGTGAAACGGGATCTGGGGGTGAGGTAGGAGTCAGTCGAAACAAGAGAAGATTTTAATATCATGAGATTATCTCCAGTCCTAGTTTCAGGGTGGAGGGATGTCAGAGATATGCCTCGTCACAAAATGACAGCTAGGAATTCACCTACAACTCATCACTGCATGAGGGGTGACGTGAGGAGGAATGATGGAAGGAGGGGGGGGGGGGGGTGGGGGGCAATCTCGATGTACATGGGTTTCCATTCTTCACGCAAAATAGGGTTTCAATCATCCCATGCGAGTATTCTCAATTTCAAAACAAAAGCACTTACCAATGTACAAGTCCATCAAAAAAAAAAATATATAAATATATATATATAATTTAAGCCGATATTGCGTAGCTTGGATCCACTCGAGGGAGGAGGTTGTGAGAGTGTTTGTAGGGGGGGGGGGGGGGAGAGGGGGGTCGTTTTTTTAGCACCAGGTGGATAGGGATTGAGAAAGGGGTTGGGGTAAATATAGATGTATCCCTATGTCACTCTAACTTTGTTTATATTGAACAATTGTTAAGCTATTAAACTCTCAATGTCATGACCAGCTCACTCAGCAATGTACAAATTCATTACTAATTAAATCAGTTACCGGCGCGCCGGCGTAGCCTCAGTCTTACTCATGGGAGGGGGGGGGCATCGTTCTTAGAACCATTTATATATCTGCTCTTCGAGGATGAGTGGCGAAAAAGGAATCTAAGCATCCGAACTGAGAACGTAGAGTCTGTGTTGGGTGTCCCTTCCCCGTCCAATGATAGAAGGAGGGAGTGAAGTTGGGCTCTATTTAAATGAATATAAATTTACTATAGTCGTGTTTTAAAGGTGTGTATGTGGGAGAAAGAGGAGATGTGGTGCCGTGCGAGAGGGTATTCCCTAATTTCCGATTGTAGGCTTGCGGCCCTTTAAACAAAAATATTGTGCACCATATTATGCACAAATATTATATTTGTTAGATTAGAGAATTGCATAATTCATTTAAAAATAAAATATACTTCTTATAGGGTAATAAACAAAACAAACTTGGCAGTTTAAACTATGAATAAGATAATGAAGAAAAAAAGAAGAAGAATGAATGATATATTTATTATTGATGTAATTAGTTGCATAGATTACTTCAGTTCATAATTAACTTTTTGTTGTATGTAGGCTGCACCTCAATTGGTAAATGAAAAACAAATCTGTTTCCTTTGTTATGGCAAATAGAATTATTCAATAAAAAATAATATAGTACATTCATGAGTCCAAAGGGAATTGGAAAAAGAAGCATACTACAACTGGAGAATTGTTTTCAGTGAATAAACTTGAAATCAAACATTCTCTCACGAAAAGTTCAAAGATAAGATTTGTGTGTTGCCCAAGAAAACAGCATACTTTTCGACATGACATCCAAGTTTCTTTTTCCTGTAGACTCCTTCAACACCGGTCTCAGGTGATACACAAACCAGATATTTTCCCGTTCGGTGAAAACAAAAGCGTACGGGGCGGGAGGAGGGGGGGGGGGGGGGGGGGGGGGGTAGCCGAGGGGGCAGCAACGCCCCAACGATGTGAAATGTTCAATATTCTGGCAGCCATATTATCATATGTGGGTAGTTAATTGCCCCCTTACAGGATATTCGGGCAGAAAGATGAATTATATTTTGTACTGTTTTGTCCTATTATCCATCACGGAGAAAATTACATTGTCACTTAAATAAGGTACACGTATTAGATATCTTGCCTTTTTTCCCGCTCGATTATAAAATCAGAATATACAGATTTGATATAGTTAGGTGCAAGACTTATCAGCCACCCCCCCCTCCCCCCCCCCCCGACGACAAAGAGTTACCCCCAAAATATTATCGAGTTTCAATCGTAATTTTCGGGTAATGAAAGCTAACCTACATACAAATTAATACAAACCTTGATCCATCTCTTCCGAGTGATGTGTTTCAGCGATGGAAAGATTTGAACAGGAAAATTCAAACGACGGACAAGTTATGAATAAGTATTGCAGGACAATATAGGGAGAGCAACAGAAAAACACGAAAGAGGGGGATACGTGATGAAGGGGCATGCAATCTTAGAATATAGGCGAAAAGACAGGAGAGTGCGGAATAGACACGAAAGAGGGGATAGGGAGATGGAGAGAACGTGAGTAGGGTGGAATTGTCATAGTCGGGTGATTCGAACTCTTAGCCAGGTGTGTGTCAGTCTCTACCCAGGTTTATTATGTTGGTATAATGCTGAGACATTCCTTGAAATGCAAAGAAACGTAGAGAGCGGCTGCTGCAGCTAAAGTCAGTGCAATTATGAGGCAAATACAATAATCGCCGTACGAAACAAATCATTCTTTTCGATGATAACAGTAAATAACTTAACATAACATCATAACAATGACTAACTTTGTCTGGTTTGATTACACCAGAAGGGGGTACACGACCCCTAACCCCCCACACACACGAACGCCCGATCGACGCCCATTTCAGACAGCCCTCAGGTGAAATCAATCGGTCCTTATCAATAGATTCGAAACCTTCAAGGAGAGAGATGGGACTGGTATGGGTCGGTGGGGGTTAAACCCTCCGATGAAACCGGGGGACCTTGAATGCTGAGAGAGAGAGAGAGAGAGAGAGAGAGAGAGAGAGAGAGAGAGAGAGAGAGAGAGAGAGAGAGAGAGGGGTAGAGAAAGAGGGAGGGAGAGAGAGAGAGAGAGAGAGAGAGAGAGAGTACGCGCCACCAGAGAGAGAGAGTCTTCTCCCAATCCAATTACGGAAGGAAAGGGAGTTCCGATCGTGTCTAAACACGGACAAGCTTGCTGGTGCACCTTGTGGGTGGAACGAATTATAACATTCTGATTTTAATCAAAGGGCGGAAGGTATTGATATAGAATGACAGAGAGAAAGAGAGAGAGAGGGGGTGGCATTATCATGATTATAAATTCTGCATGATTTCAAAGCATAGTACGACTCAGATCACAGGTCTAAAATATGATGGAAAGTAATACAAGTTGAAGGGATATACAAGAAATGAAAGATTTTGTTTTGAAGGGCAGTGTCTCCGACTAGAACGTAAGATTAAACACTTTTAGACAAGCACGCGAAAGGTACAATTGCGTCAGGAGGGGTGGAGTGCTCACAACAATAATTGCTCGAAGTCAGCTTTCTATATATTTTCTACATTTTACGCGCGAGCGAAGCGAGCTAGCAATGATTCTGATACCCGTGACATCCACTGCAGATTATTCTGTTCTGGTGGATATACTTATATAATACTTTCAATCTTTTTTCTTCGTTACTTTGCACACACTAGTTAATAAAAAAATATGGTACTTACAACAACAAATTTACAATTAGACCACCTCAATGCCCGCATATGAGGTGACACTTGCCCGAATCATTTGTATTTATAACAAATTAAAACAAGTATTTCGTGCATGGGGCTGCAGCCCTAGTCTCCGCTTCTCCCTTCTACACATGCAGTTTAAGGTTTGAGGAAAGAACAATTGCAAATGGCAATGTATCATATTTCTTGAATATTGACCTTGAACTTCATTGGTCCATAAATTGTTGACCTCTCTAACGGGTATACGTTAACCGCTAATCTTCATCTAATCTACCGCTAATACACAGCCAATATCCTGCAGCATGAGAATGATGTAAAGCAAATGAGTATCGAGTGCTGTTTCGTCTTGGAAAGCTAACGTCTCGTGCCCGACTTTTTAATTAACAAATAGTAAGTGTGAGCAAAATTTTACTTTGACATTTTATTATCCATTGTGAGAATTACATTTTAGCATCCAAACATATTACCGTACCAGGAAAGTTAAAACAAGACCGTGCAAGTATACCACCTCATTGCCAGAATATTAGGTGGAGGTTTAGGCGAATTTTTCGACATTTTTCGACATCTGTTTCAATATACATTAGTCTATAAAATCGATACAAAAAACGGTAAGGAGTATTCGGGTACGCAGAACCAACGAAATCGATTCCCTTTTCCGTCGCGAGAGGCGCTGTTGCACTTTTAGAGGTTTGTCGGATTGAGGCACATGTACTTACATTATGACATTTCACAGCTCTTTCTCAAAACTGTAGAGGCTTTTTCTCGTGCTCTAATACTTGGCCCGACTCATGACATCGGAAAATTTAAACCTGTGTACAAAATGTGGAGATGATGACGATTAATTCACTTTTAGCATAATATCTTAGATATGAAATCTTTAAGAAGGCCTATCAGACATCACACCTTCGCCAAATTTAAAGGGATCGTTTAACAATGTTAAATCTGAGATACACGACCCTACGTGTTATCAGTGTCTGTGATATGGTGTAATATTGAAGCCCTAAAAAAATCCCGCTTCAAAATGATCAAGAAGTGCCTCAAAAAAGTAAAAATCTTTGAGTGACCGGTTTTACCATACTCGTTTTCCACAATAGACTGTAGTGTTATGAAAACCGTCAGGCGAACGGTTTTCAAAATTTGTAATTCCAATCATAAATATCTTGATAACCAGACAGGCGATCGGCTTGTAAAATTCATGGGGTTCCTGACTGAGCTAAAGGTTTATAATTATCATTGCATCATGAGCTAAATCCAGAATTTTATTTCAGAATCTGAGACAAAGTTACCGGATCCCTTTAAAAGAGTCTTAAAAGATTTGTTGAAGATGCACTTGTTTTCAGAAGCTTTTTAATAATTAGTTTATGATTGCATGTCCGTAAAGGAGTACTTTTAGGAGTTTTTCTTCTTCATCAGAGTGAAAATGATTAAAAATATTTTCCTTGAAAATCAATTACACTGACGTAATCTTTTCCGCCTTACCGGCATGGAAATTTTTAACGCATGAATTGCAAGTGCCTGCCCTTTATATATTTTGAAAAACTCTAATTTCTTTAAATAATTTTCTTAACGTATCGTTGGATGAGAGCTTATTTTTTGGGGAAACGGAAAAAGCACACAAAATGAGGAGATATTCATCTTGATCAACATTACAAAAAAACGACAAAACAACAGAAACTACAACGTGAAATATTCATACACGAAAGCGAAAAACAAACTACTACAAAAATGTAATTGAGTTGACATGCATAAAATGGATCTAAAAGTCCATGATCAGATCAAGTACTTGAATAAAAGGAAATGGACGAAACAACTATTCGTAAAATATCTATCCGGCACGAGGCGTTAACTTAATCAATAGTTTTGTATCCATCTCATTGCATGTCGCCCTCTCTCGTGCGATAACAATTTGTTTTGCCATGATACTGCAATATTTGCAAACATTTACAGTTGTGCCTGACACATTTAAAAAGCATGTGACTTGAAGCGACATATTCATACTGGTGTAAATACTCCCATTTTACAGGTCGAGGATTCACTAAATTTCACTTAGAAATAATAATTCATATAATGCAACAAAGCCATTGTCAGTATTATATCATACGGAATTGAAGTGTGGGGGAGCACTTACAAGTCTCACTTAAATTGCATACTGTATACACAGAAGATGGCCATACGGACAATCACATTTAGCCATTTTATGAGTCGTTCAGCACCATTGTTTTACGAATTGAAAATCTTAGATATTAACAAGTTCTATGAGTTGTCTCTATGTACATTTATGTATGACCTAGTACATAATAATTTACCTCACTGTTTGACGGATTATTGTGATAAAATTGAGCATAGATACAATACAAGAAAAAGAGAAAAGGGCCATCTACGTATACCACTGTATAAAACAACACAAGGCAAATTTTCAGTAACTTGTGTAGGAACCCGATTATGGAATGAACTTCCCGATGAAATCAAAAACAAAGGGTCTAGAAACACTTTTCGTAAACATCTCAACGATTACTTGATGAATAAGTGATTGAATTATGCAAGTACACATGTATATATTGTAAATAATCTCCATATTACATTTTTGTTGTTTTTTTTTTTGTCAAAAAAATGCAATTTTTTGTATAAATAATCTGTAGATACATGTATCTATGACTTTTTAACCTGGTATATCCTCTTCATAATTATATTTGGAGTGTAGAAATTGTGCTACGGTATTACTCAACATGTATACTTCTACTGTCAAGTTTTATTTTTTGATAATGATATATTTATTTTTGCCAAGTGTGTGCTAAGAACAGGGGCCAGACTCGACTAGCACATGTGCTATTATTTGGCTCCTTTTCATCACCTTCTATATTCTATGAGAAAAGACATATGTCTAGCATATCAATACTTTGTTAGGTTTTTCTTTAATATGATCTATAATATTCATTTATGAACATGTACCATTCACGATGTATTCAAATGTTTAATCACTGATGTTATTGATGATGAATAAATAAAATCAAATCAAATCAAATCAAGTATTAATATGGGTAACTAAATAGAGAGGAAAGCAGGTAGAATTTTGTAAGTCCAAAAAGTTAACTTTTGAACTTTAGTTGGCAAAATAATAAAAGTTACGAGAAGAGTGATCCTTTTGATCATGTGATAAATTTTGTTTCCTCATCATTAGAATTGTTGAAAATTGTATGTTGACCACTACTTCATCGTATATGTTCAAGGGACCAAGGGCGGCTCCAGGATTATATTCAAGGGACGGGGCCCAATTTCGGGAAATCCTGACAAGCAGGCAAGCAAAAAAATAAATATATTTGTATCTGGAAAAAAAAAATGAGGGGGGGGGAAGGGGTATGCTGGATTGGGTTTGAAAAAGGAGGAAATGGCCACCCCCCTCCTCCCCCGACCCCATTCATCGTACGTCAGGTAGCATGAACCTTGTTCTCTCTTACAACTGTCAAACAGCCCTCTGAAGACGACTGCAGCAGACGATATACTATCAGCATCGCTCATAAACAAAGCAAACATGATACGAGACATACACGGCGTAATGTTATCTTTTCCTCTATTTTTGGCGGGGAAAAAATATGGAACATGTATCTCCGACGACGTTTTACTGTCTCGCCATTAACAAAACGTGGCAGTTTGTTGCTTTTCATCGTCGACCAAGTTTACAGATGCCAAGCCATTTAGATATGTTGCATCATTATACGTTATCATTGCGATGATACGAAAGATTTCTCTCTTCCTCATCGTCTGGCCATTAGTTATTTAAAGTATTACTTTGAAGTATTTTATATGTCAGTAACAAACCTTTTGTATAGAAAATTGTACCGATACATCAATTTTCTTGACTCTCTTGCGCCAAGATTTCCGAGCGATTTTTATTTTTATTTTGTGGAGGGCGACCAAATGCTTTGTGCATCAACATAAACATTTTCCATGTTTGGTATTCAAAGGTGGATATAATGCTAGAAAACAAGGTAACCGAGTGGGGAAGAGTGTGTGAGATCCGCCCCCCCTCTCTCTCCCCCTCTCTCTGACTGTCCACCTCTCTCCCTCTCTCCATTTTCTTTCATTTTGCACCACTCGATTAGCAAACACGCGCTCTTG